>OW386288.2:58488636-58898594 GCA_936432065.2 Rutpela maculata
TCTTCCCTTCATTAACATACATTTCTACCTTTGTTACCATACATGTAAACCACAATTTTATAATTTTGTAGCTCACGCTGAAACTGTGCCAATTCGGGTATGCCGCAACCAGTCATGGGTATAGTGGCTTCTGTTTTTTCCAGCAGATTAATCGCTCTTTGGGTCTGAAGTTTTCCAGTGTCTTTACGCACCTTGTTCCACAAAGGATCCTTGTTTACGTAGGCAATAGCAACCGTTAACGCGCGAGGCAAACACATATTGTCTTTATTATTTATAGTAATAATTCCAACCCGCATACGACACTCTTCATCGAAACTATTATAACGGCCTTTCCGATTTCTTCCTTTTCCAGAAGGCATTCTGACACTTGTGACACCTAAACAGAAAGTCTCGGTGTTCAAACCAGCTGAATTGGACTGGTATATGCTACTGATGACATTCCAGATATCATTGTATGTAACCTTGCCGGCTTCATGAAAAGCAAACCAGCCATCTCCCCGTTGAAAATCTCTACTACAGAAGCTGAAACCAACTTGATCACCAGGCTGAAGACCTTCGGTACTTTTTTCAATAATTTGGTTAACTGCACTCTTCACCCAGGACACTGGTTCTTCATTAGTAGGCGCCGGTTTAATCTTAAACTCTATAGTACGACCAGTCAGATTGAAACGTTTAACTTTCTTAACAATATCTTTTGCGATAATAAACTTTTCCATTTTAACTAACTTAAAAGACTGTCGAAAACAACCTATACAAGTAACACTAACAACTGACTAAATGACGGCCTTAGCAGGTCTATAAGGTAAACAAGAACCGAAGAGTATCGGTGACTTATAAGTTTAAACAACAGCGCTATCTGGCGGTACACACTGTCAATAGTGAGATTTAATTAATGACTCATGACATCTGGTGAAAGTTCTGAATGAATCGTGGGAACCACTTGAAACTACAATTCTCACGACAACAGCTGGTGTACACCTGTTAAGCATCTGGCATAAACCATTATTTGATGACTCAAAAGCATCTGGCGAACAGCTGGCACACATCTGGTATACACGAATGGGATAGCAAACAGATGGTGATTTATAACTGATATTTGGTGAACATAACGCGTGCAGGTGCTAGACATCTGGCGGTGATTCATAATTCATATTATTTGGTTGTTCGATCGTGGGAAGGCATTGGAACCACTGTTCCCACGGAGGCATCAGGCGCGAATAACAGATGATGTGCAGGTACTAGAACAGATTAGAATACATATTGCAAGTAGGTGTTAAGCCATCTGGTTACCAGAAGTGTCAGAAGCCAAATCGTAAGTGACCAGGTAAACCGGAAGTGCTAGAAATCACACCGGAAGTGGTCCAGTAAACCGGAAGTGAAACCGGAAGTGTCAGAAATCAAACCGGAAGTGTTCAGACAAACCGGAAGTGAAACCGGAAGTATCAGAAATCAAACCGGAAGTGACCAGGCAAACCGGAAGTGTCAGAAATCAAACCGGAAGTGACCTGACAAACCGGAAGTGAAACCGGAAGTATCAGAAATCAAACCGGAAGTGACCAGGCAAACCGGAAGTGAAACCGGAAGTGCCAGAAATCAAACCGGAAGTGATTTGGTAAACCGGAAGTGAAACCGGAAGAGCCGGAAATCAAACAGGAAGTGATTTGGTAAACCGGAAGTGAAACCGGAAGTGCCGAAAATCAAACCGGAAGTGACTAGGTAAACCGGAAGTGCTAGAAATCAAACCGGAAGTGGTCCAGTAAACCGGAAGTGAAACCGGAAGTGTCAGAAATCAAACCGGAAGTGACCAGACAAACCGGAAATGAAATCGGAAGTGCCGGAAATCAAACCGGAAGTGGGCTGGTAAACCGGAAGTGAAACCGGAAGTGCCAGAAATCAAACAGGAAGTGTCAGAAATCAAACCGGAAGTGGGCTGGTAAACCACTTCCTGTTTGATTTCCGGCACTTCTGGTTTCACTTCCGGTTTACCAAATCACTTCCTGTTTGATTTCTGGCACTTCCGGTTTCACTTCCGGTTTACCAGCCCACTTCCGGTTTGATTTCTGACACTTCCTGTTTGATTTCTGGCACTTCCGGTTTCACTTCCGGTTTACCAGCCCACTTCCGGTTTGATTTCCGGCACTTCCGATTTCATTTCCGGTTTGTCTGGTCACTTCCGGTTTGATTTCTGACACTTCCGGTTTCACTTCCGGTTTACTGGACCACTTCCGGTTTGATTTCTAGCACTTCCGGTTTACCTAGTCACTTCCGGTTTGATTTTCGGCACTTCCGGTTTCACTTCCGGTTTACCAAATCACTTCCTGTTTGATTTCCGGCTCTTCCGGTTTCACTTCCGGTTTACCAAATCACTTCCGGTTTGATTTCTGGCACTTCCGGTTTCACTTCCGGTTTGCCTGGTCACTTCCGGTTTGATTTCTGATACTTCCGGTTTCACTTCCGGTTTGTCAGGTCACTTCCGGTTTGATTTCTGACACTTCCGGTTTGCCTGGTCACTTCCGGTTTGATTTCTGATACTTCCGGTTTCACTTCCGGTTTGTCTGAACACTTCCGGTTTGATTTCTGACACTTCCGGTTTCACTTCCGGTTTACTGGACCACTTCCGGTGTGATTTCTAGCACTTCCGGTTTACCTGGTCACTTACGATTTGGCTTCTGACACTTCTGGTAACCAGATGGCTTAACACCTACTTGCAATATGTATTCTAATCTGTTCTAGTACCTGCACATCATCTGTTATTCGCGCCTGATGCCTCCGTGGGAACAGTGGTTCCAATGCCTTCCCACGATCGAACAACCAAATAATATGAATTATGAATCACCGCCAGATGTCTAGCACCTGCACGCGTTATGTTCACCAAATATCAGTTATAAATCACCATCTGTTTGCTATCCCATTCGTGTATACCAGATGTGTGCCAGCTGTTCGCCAGATGCTTTTGAGTCATCAAATAATGGTTTATGCCAGATGCTTAACAGGTGTACACCAGCTGTTGTCGTGAGAATTGTAGTTTCAAGTGGTTCCCACGATTCATTCAGAACTTTCACCAGATGTCATGAGTCATTAATTAAATCTCACTATTGACAGTGTGTACCGCCAGATAGCGCTGTTGTTTAAACTTATAAGTCACCGATACTCTTCGGTTCTTGTTTACCTTATAGACCTGCTAAGGCCGTCATTTAGTCAGTTGTTAGTGTTACTTGTATAGGTTGTTTTCGACAGTCTTTTAAGTTAGTTAAAATGGAAAAGTTTATTATCGCAAAAGATATTGTTAAGAAAGTTAAACGTTTCAATCTGACTGGTCGTACTATAGAGTTTAAGATTAAACCGGCGCCTACTAATGAAGAACCAGTGTCCTGGGTGAAGAGTGCAGTTAACCAAATTATTGAAAAAAGTACCGAAGGTCTTCAGCCTGGTGATCAAGTTGGTTTCAGCTTCTGTAGTAGAGATTTTCAACGGGGAGATGGCTGGTTTGCTTTTCATGAAGCCGGCAAGGTTACATACAATGATATCTGGAATGTCATCAGTAGCATATACCAGTCCAATTCAGCTGGTTTGAACACCGAGACTTTCTGTTTAGGTGTCACAAGTGTCAGAATGCCTTCTGGAAAAGGAAGAAATCGGAAAGGCCGTTATAATAGTTTCGATGAAGAGTGTCGTATGCGGGTTGGAATTATTACTATAAATAATAAAGACAATATGTGTTTGCCTCGCGCGTTAACGGTTGCTATTGCCTACGTAAACAAGGATCCTTTGTGGAACAAGGTGCGTAAAGACACTGGAAAACTTCAGACCCAAAGAGCGATTAATCTGCTGGAAAAAACAGAAGCCACTATACCCATGACTGGTTGCGGCATACCCGAATTGGCACAGTTTCAGCGTGAGCTACAAAATTATAAAATTGTGGTTTACATGTATGGTAACAAAGGTAGAAATGTATGTTAATGAAGGGAAGAAACTCAATTTACTCTACCATGAAGGACATTATAATGTGATTACATCTTTAACGTCTGCTTTTGCCTGCTCGTATTATTGTGAGGAATGTCATATACCCTATGACCATAAAAGAAGTCATAGGTGTGGTGGTACGTGTCCCTGCTGCTTTCAGTCACCTGCGTGTCCACAGACTTTGAATGTAAAATGCCCTGAATGCAAAAGATCGTTCAGAGGGATAAACTGTTGCGATAATCATTGGAGAGAAGGATCATTAGGAAAAGGCAGTGTTTGCGGGCAGATTAAGCTTTGTATGAATTGCCTTAAAACGGTAAAAAGCGATAGGAAACATACGTGTGGCGAGAATTTTGTAAGATTTGTAATAGCCACATGCCTCAAGACCATCTTTGTTATATACAGACTGATAAAGGAACACCGAAAACGGCTGATACTCTATTTATTTTCTATGATTTTGAAACAAGACAGGAAAAGATTTTAGAAGCTGGCTTAAATATTCATGAACCAAATTTATGTGTCTTCAAGCAGTGTTGTAGTGCTTGTTTGTTGACCGAGGATCTGCTATGTCAAAAATGCGGAATTCGACTACAGACACTTAAATGTAGCGATCCGGTGCATCCATTCATGCAGCATCTTTTAACAATGCGGAAGAAATTCAAACATGTAATATGTTTAGCTCACAATTCCCAATCATTCGACTGTCAGTTCATTCTCAATTATGTATTACTGCAGACAGATCTTAAGCCAGAATTAATTATGAGAGGCACAAAGGTTATTTCGATGATGGTTGGAAATGTAAAATTCATAGACTCGCTTAACTACTTCCCAATGGCCCTCTCCAAACTACCAAAAGCTTTTGGCTTGGGTCCTGAACTTAGAAAAGGTTATTTTCCTCATCTGTTCAACACCCTGGAAAATGAAAAGTACGTTGGTCCTTTACCGGCTCTAGAGTTTTATAGTCCTGATACAATGAAATCAGAAGATCGCGAAAAATTTCTACAGTGGTATGAGGAACATAAAAACGATGTTTTTGATATGCAGCGTGATCTGGTGGAATATTGTGTATCAGATGTTGAAATACTGACAAAGGCCTGCTTAAAATTTCGGCAGCAGTTACTCGAGACCTCCGATGTTTGTCCCTTCACCGAGGCGTGTACGATTGCTAGTGCTTGTAACAAGGTATTTAGAAGAAATTTCCTGAAGCCAAACACAATAGGCATCATTCCGAAAAATGGTTACAGGTGGCGAGATAACCAGAGCATGGTGGCGATTCAGTGGCTTGTTTGGGAAGAACGTGAACGTCAAATTAATATTATACACGCTGCTAAACAAGAGGAATTCAGAGTGCAAGGTGTAAAAGTGGATGGATATTGTGAAGAAACAAAACAGGTGTTTGAGTTTCATGGCTGTTATTACCATGGATGCCCTAACTGTTTCAAATATAACAGAGATGAAGCACTGTATGACAATCCTACAGAAACGATGAACTTAAGACACGAGTCTACTATTGCTAAGACAGATAGACTTAGAGAACAGGGATATGAGCTCATCGTGATATGGGAATGTGAGTTTAGAAGACAGCTTAAAGAAAATGAAGAACTTAGAAATTACACCGAGAATAATCCTTTAGTTAATCTTGCCCCGCTTAACGCGCGTGATGCTTTTTATGGTGGAAGGACTGGTAATACTTTTGAATATTATAAGTGCGGTCCTGGTGAAAAGATTAAATATGTTGATGTCTGCTCTCTTTACCCTTACGTGTGTAAGTATGGAAAATTCCCTATAGGACATCCTGAAGTCTACGTAGGTGCGGATTGTGATCAGTTAACCTTAGAGAGAACAGATGGCGTAATCAAATGTAAAATATTGCCACCGACTGACTTGTATCACCCAATTTTGCCTATGAAAATGAACAATAAATTAATTTTCGCTTTGTGTTATTCTTGCGCAAAAGAGATGCGTGGTAGTAAGTGTACACATAATAATGAAGAAAGATGCTTAACGGGGACGTGGATTATCGATGAGGTGTTGAAAGCAGTGGAAAAGGGCTATAAAATACTAGAAGTTTATGAAATTTGGAAGTATGGCATCCAGCGGTATGACAAAGCGGCAGGTGTTTCGGGTCTGTTTACAGGCATAATGAATAAGTTTATAAAAATAAAGCAGCAGGCCTCAGATTGGCCGTCAAACTGTGTTACTGTGGAACAGAAAGATAAATATATAGAAGACTTTTTAAATAACGAGGACATACAGTTAGAGTTTGCGGAAATTGTAAATAACCCAGGACTTCGCTCTTTGGCTAAGTTAATATTAAACAGTTTCTGGGGAAAATTCGGGCAGAGGGAAAACCAACCTAAAACTAAGATTGTCAGAGATCCTGGTGAACTATTTGGCATGTTTGCAGACTCTGGAATTGATGTTAATGCATTGGTTCCTATAGGAGAAGAAGCGGTTATTGTTAATTACGCGCATAGAGGAGAAGTATACCAGCCTTTATCTACCGTAAATGTGATGATAGCCTCGTATGTCACGACACAGGCTAGATTAAAATTGTATAGCTACCTTGAACAATTGGGGGAAAGAGTATTGTATTACGACACAGATAGTATTATATATGTGTCAGGGCCTGATGAATTCGAAGTACCTACGGGTGAATTCGTTGGAGATATGACCGATGAGCTGGAATCATATGGTCCTGGCAGCTACATTACAGAGTTTGTATCGGGTGGCCCAAAGAATTATGCGTATAAAGTGTTTTCCACCAGAGATAATGATGAAAAAATAGTGTGTAAAGTAAAGGGAATCTGTTTGAACTATTCGGCTTCTCGTATTATAAATTTTGAAAGTATAAAAGACATGGTTCTCGAGGATTCGGCTCCTGTATACATTGCATCCAATAATATAAGACGAACAAAAGAACATGAGGTAGTGACTCGAACAGAGACTAAAATATATAGGCCTAACTCTACTAAAAGAAAGTTCTTTGATAATCATTCATCTGTTCCTTATGGGTATAAAAAATCTAGACCGTAAATGATTGTTTCCTTAACCATTGATTGTAATATCCTGATATATTTTTATTACCATGTATATTTTTAAAATATTGTCTGTAAAATTATATTACTTGTAAGCCCTGTATAACAGAATGCAAAATTTAAATACATTTTTTATTATATGCTTCCCTGTATTGTAACATTCCTATATTTATTTGTAACATTGTGTATTATGAATAAAGAGTTTAATAAATATTTTTTCCTATTATGTGGTATTATTTAAAACACATCGTTTTACTTCTTCAATCAAACAAATAATCCTATAGATATAAAGATCGAGATTAGTAGTGTTCGGTCAATAATCGGCTTATGATGTCTAGACATGCTCAAACAATATTTAGAATTAATTACCACCAGGTGATCATTATGCGGTTATTTCCGGCTTGCCTGGTCGCTTCCCGTTTGATTTCCGACACTTCCGGCTTCACTTCCGGTTTAATAAATCACTTCCAGTTTGATTTCTGACACTTCCGGTCTACCAAATCACTTCCGGTTTAATTTCTGGAACTTCCGGTTTAACTTCCGGTTTATCTGGTCACTTCCGGTTTGATTCCCGGCACTTCCGGTTTCACTTCCGGTTTACCAAATCACTTCCTGCTTGATTTCTGGCACTTCCGGTTTCACTTCCGGTTTACCAGCCCACTTCCGGTTTGATTTCCGGCACTTCCGGTTTCACTTCCGGTCTACCACATCACTTCCGGTTTAATTTCTGACACTTCCGGTCTACCAAATCACTTCCGGTTTAATTTCTGGAACTTCCGGTTTAACTTCCGGTTTATCTGGTCACTTCCGGTTTAATTTCTGACACTTCCGGTTTGATTCCCGGCACTTCCGGTTTCACTTCCGGTTTACCAAATCACTTCCTGCTTGATTTCTGGCACTTCCGGTTTCACTTCCGGTTTACCAGCCCACTTCCGGTTTGATTTCCGGCACTTCCGGTTTCACTTCCGGTCTACCACATCACTTCCGGTTTAATTTCTGACATTTCCGGTTTTACTTCCGGTTTACTGGACCACTTCCGGTTTGATTTCCGGCACTTCCGATTTCATTTCCGGTTTGCCTGGTCACTTCCGGTTTGTATAAGGTCACTTTCTGGTAACCAGATGGCTTGTTCTAGTACCTGCACACCATATGTTATTCACACCAGATGTATCCGTGGGAACAGTGGTTCCAATGCCTTCCCACGATCGAGAGACCAAATGTGAATTATGAATCACCACCAGACGTCTTAACACGTGTATACCAAATGTTGTCGTGAGAACTGTTGTTTTAATTGGTTCCCACACAGGTCGGCCAGCTGTTCGCCAGAGGCTTATTATGAATTATTAAATAACGGTTTATGCCAGATGCTTAACATATGTACACCAAATGTTGTCGTGAGAACTGCTGTTTTAATTGGTTCCCACACAGGTCGTTGACATAGGTCGTTCACCCTTCACCATAATCTATTTTAGATAAACAGGTCTAGACAGGTTCGTGTCGAATCAGATCGGCTTTGAATTTCCCGCCTTATAACCAGACAGGTGGGCGTG
This sequence comes from Rutpela maculata, assembly GCA_936432065.2. NCBI lineage: Eukaryota > Metazoa > Arthropoda > Insecta > Coleoptera > Cerambycidae > Rutpela > Rutpela maculata. The sequence continues at coordinate 58,497,188 of OW386288.2, forward strand.
GCTTAAAAGGCCGGACAACCAATCACGTGGCTTAAAGAAGGCTCGGTCGACCAATTACAAGACCAGAAAAAAAAGTGGAGGGGGAAGGCCAGATCGCCGCTATAACTACTGTTGTGAGACTTGGATAGAAAATGTGGATGTGGAAGTAGTGATTCCTTGGGCAGCGGTTTTTATTTTTGGACAAGATACTGATTCTCGTATTGATGCATATCGAGTTGCCTTAAAAAATAAATTAATAAATCTAAAAACTTTACTGAAAAGTACTTACATAAAAAAACTGATGAAAAAAGGTTTGTTGTAGGTACTTGATGCACTTAAACAATCAACGACTGAATTTTCGACTTTACTTTTATTTTTTAGGTGTTGTTATATCGACACACCAACTAGAAATTTGGAACAATGGCTATTTAGCTCTCTATTTTAGAGACATATTCTTCTAAAGTCTTGCTAAAATTATTATTTAGGTTATCATCAATTATTTAAAAATGGCGTCTCTCAATTGTTTTTATTTGTTGCCTTAAAAAATTTATCGGAAAGGTTCGCATAAATTTAGTTTTCTTCACAATTTCATTATGAATCTGCTTTTTTTTCATTGTGATACGAGGTAAACAACCGGAGGTCGAGCCGGAGATATTTAAGAAATACCCAGGCCTGACGACAGGGGGGGGGGTAAGCGGGTCTTCGGGCCCGGGCCCGAGGGGGCCCGGCACCGTCAATGTTAAATACATTTTTGTATTGATAAATCTATTAATTATAAATAAAAACTAATTAGTAATTATGATCCCGTTCTAAAGGAGCATCTCGAAAAAATTAAAGCATCTCAACAAAGCCATAAGCGAATGCAAGCACATTATTTATCAAATGATATCTAGAATGAGTTTATTCAGTGCTGTGCAGATAAAGTCACAAGCGCGATATTAGATGAGCGTGAGAATTGCAAATATTTCTCGATAATTGTGGATGCCACACCTGATACAGCACATATTGAACAAAATGTTTTTGTTTTAAGATATGTCTTGTTGGACAAATTGACAGGAAAATATGACGTAAAAGAGAGATTTTTGGAATTTGTGGATTGCAATAAGAAAACAGGGGAAGATATTGCAAATCTAATTACTTCTACTCTCCAGAATCATAAAATACCGCTGAACGATTGCCGTGGACAAGGCTACGACAATGGAAGTAACATGAAAGGTTCGGTCAAGGGAGCACAAGCTCGAATTCTTCATGATTACCCACTTGCTACTTACTCTCCGTGTGCTTGTCATAGTTTGAATTTATGCGGAGTACAAGCTGCTGAATGTTGTACTTCGGTGATTACTTTTTTTGGAGTAGTGCAAAAACTTTACAATGTATTTAGCAGCAGTCCACAAAGATGGGCAATTTTAAAGCAAAACATTGGTTCGTCTCTTCATAGCATGTCCGAAACACGTTGGTCAGCTAGAGTAGACTGCATTAAGCCTTTTACAACTCACCTTCCCGGTATAATCAAAGCAATTGACGATATAATGTACCTAAATTTGTCTGTGGAAAATCGTTCCGATTTAAATGGGATTATCTCGTATATGAAGACATTCGAATGCATTCTAATGTCCGCTATATGGCTAAAAGTTCTTACAGTTATCAATTACACCAATCTTGTTTTGCAAGCACGGAATGCAACATTGGATGTCGAAGTGTCAAACATCAAGCGTTTAATTGATGATTTAAAAACTCTTCGAGACAATTGAAATTCTATTTTAAGGGAAAGTAAATTAGTAGCCCACAACTTAAATATTTCTCAGGAACTTCCAGAATCCAGACGAAAAATTAGAAAGCGATTTGCTGATGAGACCCACGATGAAATTTTGGAATCCGATCCTGAAAATACTTTTAAACGAAATGTTTATTATACACTTTTGGACTGCGTAATAGGGAACATCAGTAGAGGATATGAAGCTGTAAACAAAATTGATGCAGCTTTCAACTTTCTCTGGAAGTATAACCATTACGAAGAAGAAGAAATTCGTCAAAAGAGTCGTGATTTTGTGGAAAAATACCATGTTGATGTTTCCGAAGAGCTGATTGATGAACTTTTACATTTAAAGGTTATTCACGACGTTAACATTAAACATAATTTAAATCCTGTCATACTCTTAAACAAAATCAATGATCTAAAGCTTGGCTGTCTTTTTCCCAACATATGTATTGGTTTAAGAATATTTTGCACGATGCCAGTAACGGTAGCTGAAGCCGAAAGATCCTTTAGTAGACTGGCGCGTATAAAAAATGATCTAGATCAACTATGACGCAAAGTAGGTTATCTGGTTTGGGAACTTTGGCACTCGAATGTGATTTGGCTAGACAGTTAAATTTTGACAGCATAATTGAAGATTTTGCCAGTAGGAAGGAAGGCGAGGAAAGTTTTACTATAACTTTTTTGTTTCGTATTAGTGAAGTTATTATATTGTACTTATTACATTATAAAAAAAATAAAAAATAAATATATTTCAAATTAAATATTGTGTATTAAAAATTAGTACTTTTGATTTTTCACAGCCAGGAGGGGCCCGCCGATTTGATTTTACCCCTGGGCCCGTGCCGGCTCTCCACGGGCCTGGAAATACCTACCCGAAAAAACACAATTTTCAATATTCTTTTCCCAACAAACACCAAAGATCGGCCTGAAGGGCCAACCTTTTGTGTTTGTAGGGTTGTTTAAACAAATGACTTCTAGGACTCAGATTCAATCCAAATATCCAAAACTGTTTGCTACAGAGATTGTACTATTTGAAAGTTCCAGCAAAAAAGTGCTATAGTAATAAGACAATTCCCTATAAATGTTGGTTTTACTCCACTAAACCTAAAAATAGGATTTTCTGAAAAAAATCGCCAAAATTTGAAACCTAAGTACACGATAATCTAAAGAATTTCAAATAATCGAGTCGGCAACACGGCAACTTTCGCCGCGCCGTTTAATAATTATTATTATTTAATGACTCAAAAAATATGTATTTATCATTCTCGTTATGATTGTTGTGGTTGTAATATTATCGATATCTACTACTTTTTTGTTAACCCAAAACCAAAACCCAATTATAAAAACCTTACCTTTGTCCTTTAAGTACTTCTCTACCAATCCACTGATCACAAATTTATAAAGATACCTACACAAAACACATTAATTTCTCATGAAAACTATTAGGTATTTGATCTTGTTAATATTAAACCGAGTATTAAACTGCATTTAGGTAAGTACATATTTAATAAATAATCTTTTACTTCACACTAATGTTTTCTACAAGATGTAGGTACGTACTATGTGCATACAACTCAAAAACTCGAATATTCTATATTCTATGCAATAACCACGAACTGTAATAACTAATAAAATGAACAACTTCAAAGTTGCAAACCAAGGAGACACAGTAATACCAACTGCCAATTTGAAAACATTTCAGCGTTGCCAATTGCAAATTGACTGCAACCATGGAACTCTAATCAGCCAGTTTCCAGTTTCACAATTGTTGGTTAATTAATAGTTAGGATTTATAACTTTCAGGTTCTGGTTAGTCAACCAAGATAACCAATGATTGTGATTTGGTGTACAGGCAGTACACCAAATGAGGTCGTCCCGTACATCTAAATCGTGATATTTTAATATACCTATGTAGCGAACAGCTTAGAGGTTCTAGTTAATAAATACAGCGATAAAATTTTAGTTTATCGTCTATTGGTATTTTATTTTTACGTTTGAAATTTGAATTTCTGCGTGATGACGTATTTGCTCCCCAAATTCAAATATCGTGCACGAGCGTACACGAGTCAATCCGAAGTTAATGGCAGGATGTTTTTAGTCAACAACAGAGATGACTTTAGAAGATATGTCATCGCGTAAACATTTTCACGCATATATTATTATGACAAATGGATAGAAATAGCACAGAAATAATTTTCTTCTGTGGAAATAGTGTGATGTTTCTCTTCCACTTTCTGCATCATCCATTTCTCGATTCTCGCTTCTGTGGGTTTTCGGAAACGCAGATTACTATGTTTTTATCAAAAACGAAAATCAAAATGGCGGCGCCAAGATGGCGGACCATTTTTCAATTATGATCCAATCCATTTATCCCTGTCAAAAAATCCTATTTCAAACTTATAGAAATCATTTCAAACTTTTTCAAACTTATAGATAATTATACATTTTCTATGGGTGATCAATGATTATCTATAAGTTTGAAATAGGATTTTTTGACAGGGATGCCACCAAAAAAAATTTTTGAGGCCTTTGGTTCTTGTATACACTAAATCACAATATTATTTTTTATCCCCTTTAATAATATAGTGTGGAGCTGGTAATGGGGGTGAAAGTGGAGGTGGCTGATGAAAAAAAAAAATTGAGATCTTGGCTTCTCGTACATACCCTAAATTCCAATTTTTTTGACTTCAACTTGATTGCTTTACCTATTTACCTTCATTTACCCCCGAACCCTTCAACGGAATTAGATCAAAATATAATCTATTTCCAGATCTCATTATAATATATACTTAAGTGTACCAAAGAGCAATGTTAAAAAAATGGCTTTTTTGCCCCATCCTTGGTAAAGTGTGGGAGCCATCTTTTTTTACTAATTTTGGGGTGCTGAAATCCAGATAACACAAGACGTCTTTAAAACGTCCATATTAAGTCTTATTTAGGTCTGAACGTCTTATTCCTTATAAAGATGTCTTGAAGACGTCTTTCCTTAGACGTCTTTCCTTAGACGTCTTTAAGATGCCTGATTTCTACCTCTTAAAGACGTTTTAAAGACGTCATAATTACGATGTCAATAGAAGCAAAAAAATGTTAACAAAACTGTTTTTTCAATTTTACAATGTTTTTGTTTATATTTGACAGATATTTCTGTAAAATGTGTAGTGTATTTTGTTTGTGTATTTGTAGTAATACGTCATTAATAATTTAATTTTAATCTTTTTTATAATTTATTAGGTATAAATGAAAAATTAACGATAACATAATAAATAACAGCCGGATTGTCCAGCAAAATCTAGTCGTTGCATTTGTTAACTATAAAGTCTTTAAGAAAATAAACCGTAACCGCTCAGTGGCCACGGAGTTAAACAGTTCACTTACGACTCAATAGGTCTCCGGTTCGATCCGATAGTGCAGGACGCCAAACATAGTGTTGCAACCACGATAACGATTAATCCTTACAAAGACCGACTCAATGCGACGGTCATACAAGATATCCACGAAAAGAACAGACTAAGACGGCTTTGGCAGAGAAATCGTGATGTTGACGCTAAGGCCGAGATGGGGAGGCTGCAACAGCGGATCAGGACCGCCATTAACACCGCAAAAAACCAGAAATGGCGGGATAGGCTGGAGGCGTTAAATCCTCAGGACAACTCGCTGTGGAAGCTGTCGAGGGTCATGAAAAATACGCGGGTGGCCATACCCGCGCTGACTAACGCCAACGGACAGACGGCAATGACGGACGCCCAAAAAGTGGAAGACTTAGCGAACCATTTTGCAGACATCCACAATCCACAAATACCAAACAACCCGGAACACGACCGCATCGAAAATGACATTAACGAACTAATTGGCCATGACATCCAATTGACGAGACATGAGTTTCTAAAAGTCATGGCCAAGCCTTCGGAGGTTGCAGACATTGTCCGGACTCTACCCAATGACAAGGCCCCGGGGGCAGACCTTATTGAGTAGAGACTGCTCAAATATCTTCCGCGGAAAGGCATTGTACAATTGACATACATTGTCAACGCGATCTTGCGGCTACAACACTGGCCCAGTCAGTGGAAGTGTGCCGTGGTCGTGCCGATTCTGAAACCAAACAAAGACGCCAAACTCGCCGGCAGTTATCGACCTATCTCGTTGCTGTCGGCGATTTCCAAGTTGGTAGAGAAAGTCATCCTGGTCAGACTAGACGCTGCCCAGAATGAACTCCACATCGACGACGAATGTCAGTTCGGTTGCAGAAAAGGCAGGGGCACTGTACGCCAGGTCGTCAGGATCGTGAATGACGTCAAAGTGCAGTGCAACCGCGGAAAAAGCACAGTGATGGTGCTGCTCGATATTGAGAAAGCCTTCAGTAGAGTATGGATCCCGGGCTTACCCTACAAACTAAACCCGCTTAACTTTCCTACGCATATCACCAAACTAATGCACTCTTTCCTGACAGACAGATCGCTGCAGGAATAACAAACTCTCAACTCGACGGGACATTCACGCGGGCGTCCCCCAGGGGTCGTGCCTGTCGCCAAAGTTATACAACTTGTACGTCTCCGACTTCCCGGAGTTCCCGAATACGAACCTTGCTAAGTACGCCGACAACACGGCCGTGTCCGCGCATTCACACAACGCACAAGCAGCGAACATGCTGCTGAAGGCGCACATGGCTTGTGCCACGGCGTATTACGACAAGTGGAAAATTCGGATCAACGCCAAGAAGTCGGAATCAATTATCTTCACGCGCCGCTTCACCGAAAATCGTATTCTTACACCACTTTCAATAGGGGGCCTACAAATTCCAATAAAGCGGTGCGTGAAATATCTGGGGGTGAACTTGGACAGAAGACTGACGTTTAATACGCATATATAAGATAACGGATTATTCTAGTAATATAATTTTAAACATATACCTGGAATATTCAGCATGAATTTGATAGTAATATTCATTTTGGAATATATATTCCCTCCTGGGTCAAGAATATTCTAACACTTTAAGAATGAAAGAATAATATTAATTGTTACTCAACCAAATCAACGTTTTATAAAAGCTTTTAATTTTTTCTGTAAAATGTAACTTAAATATATGCATGTTATTATTTATTTCAATTAATAAAAAATATTTAATATGATTATAATGATTATTATTATACAATGATGTTATTCCCAGTTTTAAACAAAAGCTCAATCCATATTTTTGTTATCAGGTTATCAGGTTTGAGCAGTGCAGCCAAGGCTAGACTTCAGAAATAAAGCCATGCACATGTATATAGTGTTTTAAACTACCCGCGATTTTTTCCTATTTACGTATCTCATCTCATAACATAACCTCAATATCAGAATTTACGTGCTTTAATCGTTTGTTATTGTTGAGATACTTAAGTGTTTCTATAAGTGATAAGTGACCGATGAACAATAAGTAAGTACATTAATCTTTTTTATAGGGAAAATTTAACAGGGCATCACGTCACTTGTACATTTTCTTACTTAAATGAAAAGAAATAGGGATAGAAATACTACTGGTACTGGCGCAGCTTCATATAGAACTTAATAGAACTCTAAAACTACATTAGACCATAATACTGATGATATAAATCAGAGACAGTTATTACAGTTGAACCAAAGCTTACCAACAAATTCTTCACATTTACAAGAAAGTACTTATAAGTGCATCAGTCAAAATAATTCCCAAACTTTTAATCATAGTACTGCAGGCACCACGAACTTAATAAGTAGTGTTCATTTAGAGAATATTGTTAGAAGTAATGTTTCAAATAGTGGCAGTGCAAGTAAAGTAAATAAGACATAAAACATAAAATTACTATACTTCCATGTACCTGAAGTTTCGAACGTTCACTTGAACGAATTTCATTTGAAAAGGAAAGATAATAAAAATTATAAATCGACTGAGGCATACCACTTTTACGGTAATATTTGTTGGCAATGATAGTATCGTTGCCAGCAAATATTACCAGAAAAATTGTACGTCCAAGTCGATTAACTTCAAATTTTCAATTTAAATTCGTTCAACTGAACGTTCGAAACTTCAGGTACATATACTTCTTGGAATATGTGACTAGCAAATGATAACCCTCTGTGCTTAGAGGCAATGGACAAATAATTTGTAGTAACTTTTATTACAAGTTTTCATTTTAATCAATATTTTTTGTAAAAAGATATTAATTACCTGTTTGTATTTTTTTTTTCTAGATTGATAGTATGTGTAGATTGGGTGGCGATAATTACAAGGAATGTTCATGCCGCTTTATGTGAAAAGTAATGAGTGATGACTTGGCCAAGCTTTACAGTTTACACGGACACAAAGACAAAAAAGTGTTTTCCAAAACGGCAACGCAACAGTTACAGGTAATTATTCAACATAATATATTTGTTTGCGGTTCGGATATATACTTGCTTAAATGAGAAACAAACCTGTTTTTTTTTTATGTAGAGTGACAATATTTCTATGTGTAGGTGACATTAATTTGGTTTTAATTTACATACACGGCCTCCTGCTAAGCGTTTTTTCACCAAAAACCGTAAATCATATTAGCAATTTTTTTTTAAACAGATGATATAATAAATATCCTTCTATTTTAATTTTTTTAATGTAATTTTTTTTTTTGATTTTGATGAAACTTACTATCAAGACATATGGCATGCTGAAGAAAAATCAGTTATTTAAAAAGAAATCTCTAATATGATTTAGTGTTTCTTGGCGAGAGGAATATAACTTTCTAATTCTATTTTGAATTTTGAATACTTTTTTAGATACTCAGGGGTGACACAGGAATTTTCCCAACTTGAAGCTTGATTTTCCTAACTCGAACCACAATAAATAAGAATTCCTTCGAAAATAAAAATTGATGAGGGGAGGGGGTAGGAGATGAAGGATAAAGTAAAAACAAATTTTGAATCCTTTGGTTCTTGTACACACGCTAAATCATGGGGGCGGCTAATGCCAAAAAATGTTTTGAAATATTAGCTTTTCTTATATGTACTAAATACCAGTTTTATGGGCTCTTGCTTGATTTACCTATGTACTCCTATTTACCCAATTTACCCCTCAACCCTTCAACGGAATAAGATCAGAATATAATCCTCGTTGAAATACATATAATTCAAGTCAATATGTTAAAGGTTCTAGAGTAATTGCGCATAAGATAAGATAAGATAATTTATTGATGTTATTTATAAAAAAAAGTTACAGACCGACGGACATTTTTTTTTGCTCAAACTTAAAATCTCAACGTTTCATGACATTCAAGTCTATTTGAGCAATAAAATTTTTCAAATTTTTTTTTGCGCTACTATATACTTCCAAGTAATTACAAAATACAAAAATATGAGTTGATTCTTGGTTTTACCATTAGCTTTCTTCAATACACAAGTTTAAATTCTAAATAAAAATCCTATAAAATGTTTTCTTTTGTTTTAGAAACAATGAAACGGACAAAGAAGATTAGTCTTAAGATAGATTCAAAATATAAATATATTTATTAAATACTTAATAAATAATTCTGCAATATTATACTTTCAATATTTTATTTTCCCATATTTTTAGAATTTTTAGGAAGAAGGCACTAATATGCTAGGAATGGAAAGTTTTCAGGTGATTACTGTTATTATTTTACATTTTAATTTTTATATAATTATTTAAATCGAAAAGTAAGATAATCAGATATCAAGCTGAAGGAGCTGCTGTAAACAATTGCGAGTGTCTTCTCTTATACAGATGCATTTCGATGATGTATTAGTTTTATTTTTGCTTTTACCAAAAGTGACCCACGTATACCAGAGGACCTGTATACATTCTCACGGGAATATTCCTGAAACCAGTCTAAGGGAATATCCTATATAAACCTAGATTATTCCAGGAATATAAATATATATTCCTGGCAAAAGCTGTGAATATGTTTGAAACATATAAATATTCCTGGATTATTCTTGGAATAATTTGGTAATATTCTTAAAGGAATAATCTAGGTTTATGTAGGATATTCCCATTGGCCGATTCTAAGAATATTCCCTGGAGAATTTATATATTCACGGCCTATTCTAAGAACGATTCTTTATTCTCAAGAGTATATTCCAGGAATATTCTAAGATTATATTGTGCTGTCTGGGCAGAGATCTCTATGCACGTTGCCACTAGCGGACTTCGTCCAAAATACATCGGAAAAATTCTACCAATTCAAATTGGGCGACAGTCCGCTAACCCGAGACATTACACGAATCAGACAGCATAATGCCATACTTTTCAATATAAAACACCCCCTACCATACCAGGCGTTGCCTATCTTTCGGCAACTTCCCTAGCCAAATCTTTCCTACACCACAATTTCCCTTTCACCTCCTTTTACTTTCACCACCTTCTACTCCCAAACCCCTTTTCTATTCCCTCTATTAATCTCGTTTTTGTTATTTTTGTCAATTTTTGTTCTTTTGTGCCTTTTTTTGTTCTTCTTCCAAATCCCCTTTCGACCAATAACCTCTACTAAATCCAAACTTTCTAAAATCAAAACCTCCTCCCACCCCACCTTTCCAGAGGCAGGCAGACCGCTGGATGAATCTCGTGACTAGCTCGAACGGGTTTTTTCATTGAGTTTTCCCCGTATAACAACAACCTTATCTTCATTAAAATTTAGTGCGCGGGTGCTAAAAATCCCAACTCATTCTATTTTAGCTTTAAGTAGTTCTAATTATTTTAAAATCTATGTTCTCTGATTATTCGTTAAATAAATTGTTAGGTTTAAGTTTTAATTTATCTTAAGAACAGGAGACCTAACTCCACCATCTTATCTGTTGCTATAGCCAAAGCTGAACCCACCCCACCCGATCACCCATCTACCGCGTCGTTGTACGCCGCGGTGGGGTGATCGGCTCTAGACCGGGCCCCCAGCCGAGGCGCATACATGTCCCCTAACATGAATAAATATTTTTTGATTTGATTGATTGGTTCGATCCCTACTGATTCCACTTTTTTTTTTTTTTTTTCGTTAAAATAATTGCGAAAAAAGTTTTACTTGGTTTTTATAAAGGCAACAATTGCTTATAAAACCGATATGCAAATGTATTTTTTTTTTCAATTTTAGGTCTGTTTTAGACCAACAATGAACCTCGAAAAGACGTCGGGATTTTTAACATAAGACCTAAATAAGACGTTTGTGAGGCGTAAATGGACGTCTTTAAGACGTAGTGAAAGTCTAAGGAAGGCGTCTTTAAGACATCTTAAAGACATCTCTGAGCTATCTGGGAAACGAATCCGTCACCCGTTTTGGCGAAAAATTTCCGGAACACATTATTTATAACTAAATAATTTTTTACTATAAAAATCAAGCAACATTTTTTTAAAGGGGATATTGACACCCTACACTCCCTCCTTAGAGGAGGGGGTGATCGGAATTGGCCAAGTCACCTTAATATGATACAAAACATCCAACTCTGTGTATTAGGTTCTTTTTTGTAATTAAAACTGACCAATATCCTTGAGAAGGTGAGACCCACCCCCAGCTTTTAGGGGGTGAGGAGGCGTATGAGTGTACTCAGAATTAATCAGATTATTATGTTCTGATAGCAACCACTCAATGAGGTGTCCTGATTTTTTTTAAAATATGTAAATAACTACATAGTAGTTATAGTAGATTACAATCTTCTTCGGGGCGGTGAAAGAATGGCGAGGAGGGTGAAGGGGTGAATTTAATTTTTTTTACTTCTTTTTCTACTTAGTTATCGAAACTTAGTATTTTAAGAGAATTTCCTGCAAAATACCAATGTCACCCCCAAATAAGGGTGGTTTTTTAATGTGTTCCGGAGATTTTTCGCCAAAACGGGTGCCGGATTCGTTTTCAGCATCCCAAAATTAGTAAAACAAGATGGCTTTCATACTTTACCACGGATGGGCCAAAAAAGCCCTTTTTTAACATTGCTCTTTCAAGTCAATATCATAAACGGTTCCAGAGTAATCGTGAGCACAAAAAAAGTTACACAGACCGACCGAGGGACAGAAAAATTTGTATGCTCAAACTTAAAATCTCGACGTTTCATTACATTCTAAACGTATTTGAACAAAAAAATTTCAGCCGGCGCCTGTTTTTTTCGCATTCCTGCTCTCCGCTTATTATAAAAATGTCGGGATGGGAAATTTTTTTTTGGATTTCTCCCCCCCCCCCCTCCCCCACCCGCTTATCAAAAAAATGTTGGGATGAAAAAAATTTTTTTTGGACTTTCTACCCCCCACCCCCACCCCGCTCATAAAAAAAATCATGGGATCAAAAATTTTTTTTTTAAGTATTAAGAAAATAATATAATAGGGGACCCCCAACAATTTTTTTTGCCCTGGGGCCCCATGACTTCTAGTTACGCCACCGATCTCGGTTAGGATCAAAATTGTAGATTATAAAATTTCCCTAAACTTTTGTTAAAAAGGTGAACTATTTTAAAATTACAGCACCTCAAACTTTGAAAAATAATGAAATTATCGACCTGCTGTAATTTGTAAACAATAGGCCCGTTCAGCATTTTTTTTAATTTTAGAAATCGAAAGTAGAATATTTTTTAAGGCAATTTCCAAATTTTTAGATTTTTATTACGACGTTTAAGCCGTTAAATAAATCACCAAAGTTGGACCGCGCGAAAACGGGGCGGAGCTTCGCGTAATGTCACTTTGCAGATGCTGATCAGGCGACACTCGAGATTTAAAGCTAACCTCAAAAATATATGTTTCTTAAGATTTACAAGTATTACGTAGCTATTATTAAGATTTCTGCCTGGTTCCTGTACTTTCAACCAAAATCTAGTTCAATGTAATGTTTATGATGTTTTAAATAGTTTGTCACAATAAAATAAGACACTTTTTGCAGGTTAGGAATCTAACCTATATAATTAGTAGTCTATTTGTATCAATCAACAATATTGAAAAATATTTGCTTGGAGCCAGTTTGGCTCCACAATGCGCATGCGCGTAATCATAAAAATATTAGCCTGCATATTACCATAAAAGTACCATCAACGTATAAACCGAAGCAGCATTTTTTATGGTTGCACAATAATTGACCATTTCTGGTTATTATGTGGCAATTCATAACAACACGAAGCTATGGTACGCCTGCATATAATTTATTATGGACCACAAAAGGTTAGCCCAGGCCTGTAGCTAGAAAGTGCTTTCAGGGCGGGCCCGTAAAAAAGTCCGAAAAATTTTTTAATTAGAAAGATCCAAAAAAAACTTTCTAATACGAAAAAATTAAAAAATTTTTACCCAATCTCTTTCAAAATATTAAAATGACAGTTAAAATTGCCCCCATTACAATCGACGTAGGTCGGGCGAAACTTATTCCAGGACGGGCACCGCCCGTCCTGCCCCCCCCCCCCCCTAGCTATAGGCCTGGGATAGCCTATGCCATAAGAAAGCCATTGATCGCTACAATGGCCCATTTAAGGACCGCAATTTTTGTGTTTGCTGGGAAAGTGTTTACATCCTTTTGTAAACAGCCTGTATCTTGGATCCGAAAATTATAACACCAGGGTAACACTAAACACAATTTATTTACTTACGTACTACTTTACCAATTACAACAATTAATTACTTTACTAATTTTACACTGTGTACTATACTTCAATTACACAGCCCCACAAAAAAAAAAGTGTTCTGTTCACCAGACTAAACCAACATCTATACGTTTTTGGGGTCGCTGAATCCGAATCCGGGGTCTGTTTGACCCCATCAGGTCAGGGTCAAGGTAAATCCAAGGTTAAATTGGGAAAAAAACGATTAAGCGAAGGAAACCACGATTTCTGTATGTTTTTGGGGTCACTGAATCCGAATTCGGGATCTGCTTGACCCCATCAGGTCAGGGTGAAGGTCAATCCAAAGTCAAATTGGGAAAAAGCCTTTTAAGCGCAGAAAACCACCATTTTTATACCTTTTGGGGTAACTAAATCTCAACTCCTAGTCTGTTTGACCCATCAGGTCAGGGTCATTCCAAGGTCAAATTGGGAAAAACATTTTAGCTATAAAACTACGATTCTTATACGTTTTTGGGGTTGCTGAATCCGAATCCGAGGTCTGTTCAACCCCATCAGGTCAAGGTCAAGAACATTCCAAGGTCAACTTTTGTTTATCAAATGGAAACGCGCTTTTGACCACGGATTCTGAAAGAGCGGGATGTTTTACGTTCGCATATGGTTTGACCTATGATCAAAGTGACGTTTGGTCATCAGAAGGTCGAATCACTCTCTCAAATTAATTTATCTAAGATCAAAGATGATTCGTATTGAGAAATCTCATGGTTTAGCCTCGTGATATTTCTCCGAGGGGGGTTGGAGAACCAAGACAGCAGACACCTATATCCACACGCAACCAACGAGTGGCGTCTTCCAATCATCTGGGAAAAACGAAACGTCTGTGTTATATACTGATTGCCCAAACATCTCGGTGATAGGGACTGATGAAGATACTGGAGCATCACTGATGAGGCCAACATCAGTATCCGAGCGATACGTTTAATTTCTGTGGGAATCCTCTGATCCTGTTATTAAAATTAAAAATCCTGCTTCTCAGAGGATACTGAAAATTGTGACAACTGCCTTAATCGAGGATGTGTAGAATGATCCATTTTCTGATCCTTCGAGGTAATGAAGTCAGTAAAGGCGTACTGCCCTGCAGTGGGGCGTTAGGGTGTGAGGATCAAGCCATAGTGTGTCCGACGATGAGTTGACTTTGTCCTCGTCAAAGTCGGAAAGCCCCCATACTTAGACCTGGACAAAGTCAACTCGTCGGACACACTATGGCTTTATTCTCACACCCTAACGCCCCTGCAGGGCAGTACGCCATTACTGGCTTCATTTTTTAATTTTAATAACAGGATCAGAGGATTCCCACAGGAAATTAAACGTATCGCTCGGATATTGATGTCCAGCAACTTCCTCAGTCCCATCACCGAGATGTTTGGGCAGTCAGTATATGAGAGACGTTTCGTTTTTCCCAGAGGATTGGAAGACGCCACTCGTTGGTTGCGTGTGGATATAGGTATCTGCTGTCTTGGTTCTCCAATCCCCCCTCGGAGAAATATCACGAGGCTAAACCATGCTCGATACAGATTTATAACTGAGATTTCTCAATACGAATCAACTTTGATCTTTGATAAATTAATTTGAGAGAGTGATTCGACCTTCTGATGACCAAACGTCACTTTGATCATAGGTCAAACCATATGCGAACGTAAAACATCCCGCTCTTTCAGAATCCGTGGTCAAAAACGTCTTTTCATTTGATAAACAAGTTGACCTTGGAATGACCTTGACCTTGATCTGATGGGGTTGAACAGACCTCGGATTTGGATTCAGCAACCCAAAAACGTATAAGAATCGTGGTTTTCTAGCTTAAATGTTTCCCCCAATTTGACCTTGGAATGACCTTGACCATGACCTGATGGGTCAAACAGACCAGGAGTTGGGATTTAGTTACCCCAAAAACGTATAAAAATGGTGGTTTCTGCGCTTAAAAGGTTTTCTCAATTTGACCTTGGATTGACCATCACCCTGACCTGATGAGGTCAAACAGATCCCGAATTCGGATTCAGCGACCCCAAAAACGTATAGATATGTTGGTCTAGTCTGGTGAACAGAACACTTTTTATTGTGGGGCTGTGTTATCCAGTCACCTGATCACTTGGTCTCATTCTTTGACCATCTAAACTGTACATCAACTAAACTCAAACTATCCCCACACACAGCTTGTCATTCCTTTATATACCCTGGTTATTGGTTCTGGATCTTTCTATTACATTCCAGCACATTCTACAATGCTCAAGAGGATGTCTGTAATCTTCTAGATTTTTCTAAGTCTCTAGAGAGTTGAAACACAGTATTCATAATAGAGAAAAATTGTTTAAACGCAGGTTGTAGGCTTTTTATTCCCTACAATACTGGTAATAGCTAATTTTGGAGTAAAACTGACAGGAAATGAGATAATCAAGACAGACCTGTTTTGACCGTCATTTTTCCAATATGGCGGTCATAACGAACACGATATTTTTATGGAAAACTAGAATGCATAATTAGGACAACCCCCTATATAGTACAAAAAAGAAAATCTCTTGTAGGAATGATTCACGAGGGATCAAATGAGAGTTTGACTGTATTGTTTCCCGAAGGTTTGTAGATTAAGAGCACAGCATAAAGAGAGACATCAAAGAAACTCTCGTCGACACCTTTTGGCGTGTCTATAAAATTATTAGCCTTGAAGTCGCCATTTCGACGTAAAAGTCAGAGTTGGATTCGAAGTAATGAAATTATTTCAAATCCTATATAAAATGTTTCCGACAGGACCGTACCACTTAATTTAAATTAAACAAATAACTTCGGTTTAGGTATGTAAAAAATAGTACATTTTGAAATTCATTTTTAATGAGTGAAGATTATTTAAACTAAATAAACTAAAGGGAGCGGAGCAAACAGAGAAAGAAATAATAATTAATTTCAGTTAGGTACAGGGTTATTCAATATATTTTGACTGTCCCTTTATTTATGTTACTATTTGAGAGAAAAAAGGTTCGTATAAAAGTTGTATAGTTATATATTTTTAAAAGGTTATAAAAAAAAACAATTTTTTGTATATGTTACGTTAAATAAATATATGTATTTTTAATAGAACACCCCACTGTGGTACTTACTTACATACATAGAGGTTTACCATCACCATGGATAAGAATAATAACAAAATTATATTTTTATGAAATTTTTATACTTGAAATTGAATACAAATCTTTAGAAAGAACAAGTTTATATTTATTACTATAGCATATCATATTGCTATATATTGGCATATAAGTATCTACAAACCTAGCGTGAAATTTTACACGACGACTGTGTACAAAAATGTCTCGTGCGTTTCAGGCTGCTAAATATAAATAATATACTTTTATATTCGCTATAGTTCGTTAAAAACATACATATGTATGTGTTACTTTATGGTAGTAAAAAATACATGCATGTGTGTGTGTGTTAGTTCGATATGTTACATCCCCCAATACTTCCTCTTCGAGCGAGTGTTTATAATAAACTGACCATATCCACTTTGGATATTACGAAATTGTCTAAAAAAAAGTACAAGGTAAGATATATTGTCTCATACTTGCATGTTTCCGCGCTGACCTAGAGCCAACCCTGATTTTGACGTCACAGAGACAAAATTCCCGAGCCTTGCACATTACACACCAGCTGCTTATTGGCTAATAATATTTTTGGTGGGAAAATGTGTTCTTTAGCACGTTAACTGCGATATAGAAATTTGTTGCCTCTCCAATAGTGCGATACATGCCCTCAAGGATATGTAAGAAAACTGTACTAATATGCGATACATATCTCTGAGGATATGTAAACTATTTCGAGATTACTACCCTCTAGACTAGAGTAGGCTGAATTATAAAAACGTTTAATGCTGAAATCTGTTAGTTCGATAGTCAATTAACATGGTACTGCGGCCGTACATATCTCCGAGGACTAGAACCGCATATGAATGAGGAAATGAACAGCTACAGTTTTAAGGTTTATTTGTGAGGAAAAATTCGTAACAAAACAAATACTTTCAACCAATGTGTGATAATATGATATTTCAAATATGATATGTGTGATATATTTCAAATATGATATGTGTGAAAGCAATGAAGACATAAAATAGCCCAGTTTCTTCGTACAATCGTCACAAAAACTGATTACACGCCGAACCGTCTTGTCCGCTTCCCGACTGGATAACGTTGCCTTCAGCTTATTATAGCACCCTCTGCAGGGTTTCATTTTCTTTTTACCAGATCCTCTGGTTTGATAAAAGTATGTGTTCTTTTTTGTGGATTAGGTGAAATATTTTCTATACTCTCAGTAAGTTGCACCTAGGGTTGCCAGGCCTAAAATTCGAAAAGCCGGACTTTACTTATAAATTTGGCCGAATATTTGGTATAAAAAGCCGAACAACATTCGTTCGCCATACAAAAATAACACACAAATAACAAAATAACACAAAATAAGTCTTTTAATACACTTATTAAACTTGATTAATTTAAAAATAAATATTTGTTACATATAGGAACAGAAAGTCATCGCAAAACAATAAAATGTATCAATAGAAAAGCAACTAAAAACGAAAAAAAAAAAAGAAACGAAAAAATCACATATGAAACTAATTCATACAAATTTATTTTGGTAAGTTCTTCACATAACAAACGTACCTACTTCATACTGCCTTCTCTTTTATCCGTGTATTTTAATAAATTTTTATTTTAAATGATTTTTAGAGCTTTAGGTAAAAAGCAAACAAAAACTGGACATGCCGGACATGTTAATTTTTAGCCGAAGGAAACCGTAAAAAGCCGTCATGTCCGGCTAAAGCTGGATGCCTGGCAACCCTAGTTGCACCAAATCATTTGATAATTGCTTCTGATACCTAATTTTGTATTAGATACCAGTTGGTAAAAATCCCAAAAAAATTTTTTGATAAGCGTGGAGACAAATCCGAAAAAAATTTATTTCGTTTTCCGAATAAATTCTTTAAATTTGGAGTCTAAAGTTACAAAGTAAACAAGTAAAACTTCATACAAAAAATGTACTGACACAATGAAAGTAGCACTGATGTACTGACACTGGCAACACTGTACTGATGTCTGTTTTTTCGGTAGCTGATAGATATGGGCACTTTTCTAAATTCACCGGTGAGTGCACCGATCTCGACCGGTTCCTCATCGAACCGTTTCAAAATGAACCAGTCACCAAAAATAAGATGTTTCTAAATTCACCGGTGTGATCAGCTGTTTGAACCGGTAAGGTACCATATCCACCAGGTTTTTGAGTTGGAATTTCGGTGAATATGTCAAGAAGAAATAAAAACAATACACTGCGCATGGCTGTTTCTTTATTGCGCATGATGGGAACTGCCCGCGAAGTTGGAACCAAAACAAACCTACTGGTAAACCGGAAAGCCTCACCGAAGCATTTCAAAATGTTTAATCAACCGCATGCAACCAAATATTTACCGGGGAAAAATGTCTCTAACCGGTTCCCTCCACCGGTGAATTTACTGGTGAATATTGAAAAGTGCCCTATAAGTGCAGACTCACGTACCGACTTACCACAGAAGACCTATACCAGAAGCGTCACTGTCGGAGACACGTTCGATGTTTGGGTGCGTTTGCACGCATCCAGTAATTTAGTCGAGTAGAGAGACGGTCCAGTAATTTAGTAATAGCTTTCCACTAAATTACTTGATTAAAACACGCTGTCCGCATTGGTCGAGTACTAAATTACTAAGCGACTGGACTAAATTACTGAGTGCGTGCAAACGCACCCTTTCATTGATAAATGGGGTGACCTTCGGCCATCTTGTCGGTGGTATTATCAACCTATAAATCTGCACCTTTCTAAATTCACCGCTGGACGCATTGGTAGATAAAATTCGAAGCTGATTTTGGCTTTGGTTTTCAAAATAGCCAATCATATAATGTTATTGCTTACCGGTACGCTCCACCGGAGAATTTAGAAACCTGCGGATTTATAGGTTGACAATAATACCACCGACATATGACATATGCGCATAAAATTCAATATTGGCGGGAAGGCCAGAGAGTCGTTTCTAGTATAGGTCTTCTGTGGACTTACTAAAACCCAAAAAGGATAAGATAGAGTGGAAGGCTCGCGTACACATGCCATCTATCGAGTTCTAGGCAGCAACTTCATATTTACAGGCATCGGCATCAATGAAAGAGATTGTCGTCTATACCATTGGCATTTAACCTCCTTGATTGGCATCGAGCAATATCGCGTCTGTAATCAACAGGTGCGTTTTTTTGCTACAATTCTGACACCGGAATATCAAATCTTGTCGTTTTTTGCTCGCCATTGTGATTCCACATGAATGTCGATGCCATTATTCGTTATTTAAGAATCCTAAGAAATTTGTCACCTCCCACCTAGGAATTTCAGTTTTGTCGTTTTATTGGTAAATATCATTCTGGAATTTCTAACGCTACCGGTCGTGGACAAAAAAACGCACCTAACCTTACAATCATGATCATAATAAAATGTCACACGTAGAAAAAGCAAATGAGTATTATATGTCTAAAAAAATTGATTATAGTTATAAAGTATATAATGGTTGTGGCCTGCAATTTTCCAAACTGCCGTAGAAGAAACGATAAAGATAAAGGGCATGGGTTTTTATGGTCCCTAAGGAACCCGAAATGTGAGTAAGATCCCAGATGCCAGTTTGATTGGAAATTGTTATGAAAATATGCTACCAGCTTGCTACCCTCCGTGTTATACAAATTTCTAGTTATAGGTTATTATACAGTGTCATTTGTAGAATATTTTATAAATTATTTATAATATTTACATTCACTTATTACTAGTAAAATTTGTTTTGTTAAGGCTGCAATGGCTATTTCTTAAAATAAAGTAATTTTTTTGTCACGTTTATCGCTTCTTTTTTCCTTAATTTTTAAGAAATCCAATGGCACGAGTGCGGTGCCTCGAGAGTTTAAATTTCCCGGTAATGGCGTTAGTGGGCAGTGGGGGATTTAGTTACGCATCTGACCTGCAGAGGGCGCCGGCTCGGTACTTCCGAATTTAAATTTCCCGCTAAAAATTGAAGGCTGAAAGTTCCTTAATGTCCTGCAAGTCTGTTATTTTACAACAACCACCCTGTTTTGAGATACATTAAATGAAAAATAACGCCCGAGGGCGTTATGAATATCTATAACGCCCTAGGGCATTATAAAATTATAATACAACCCAAAACAAGTAAATTTTGATAGCGTTATTGACAAACAAAATGCGTTGCTATGCAGCGGCGGCGTTTACAAACAATTTTGATTTTTACTCTCTTTTAAATCAAATCGTTTTGAACATAATAGATGTCAAATTAATAAATCGTAAATGTCAAAAAAAAAATTCGAATGAAATAACAGACTTGCAGGACATTAAACGTTGAAGGCACCACGGGTGTTATAGTATAATGACGCCCTCGGTCGACGTACACTCCCTCGGGCCAGAGGCCCTCGGGATTGTACACTGCCGACCTCGGTGCGTTATTATCCTTATAACACCCTTGGTACCTTAATAACTATTACGAGCCCGACCCGCGCAGGGTGCATGGATTGAGGACCTTGAGTTTCAGTTTCCCGCTATGTGTGGTAGTGGGGGGATTTCATGCTGCCTAGGACTCGCCCAGGTGGCGCAGGAAAACCTTGTACGGAAAAATATATTGTGGCCATATGGAACCTTCCACTTTATCTTATCCTTTTTGCTAAAACCTGTACATATCCTCGAGGATATGTACCGCAAGTGAACTATGTTTTTCTATTCATATGCATTACATAACCCTCGCGATATGTATTGTATTGTTTCTGATATAAATTCAGTAACTTCCGACGATTTTAAAAGCTATATTTGAAGTGGTAAAATTCTAAGTATAAGTTAAATCTGGTTTCGCATGCTGGAAGGTTATGTCAGATTTGTGACGCGCATATCAATTCAATACATATCGTGGGGGATATGTATCGCAGCCACAGTAGAGAAAAGACCAGTAGTCCGACTCAGCCGGAACTAGGGATGTTCGATACATATCGATACTTTAGAGTATCGATACTTTTGGTGTCGATATTCGATATTTTGTATCGATATTCGAGCCGGTATTGATACTGTGTATCCATACGACTAATGTAATATCGTATCGAAAATATTTAACTCAATAGTTATGCAACATTGTTAGTTTTGCTACAATTTGTAAATTAATTTCAAATGTTACGGTCCCTGACGGTAACTAAAAGTACTAAAAGATGAGTGAAACGGGTCAGTTAACGTATGAATTAAAATTATATTTGCATGGACCATTACTGCAACTATCTGAGTACCCGTTTCAATATTGGCTGACTTTTAATGCCAATAGCAATATTGATAAGTTAACTGTGAAATATTTATCAGTCGTCGATACATCTGTGCCTTTGTGAACAAATATTCTGCAAGGCTGGAAATATAACTGAAACTAGAGCCCGACTAGACAGTAAGTGGTTATTAAAATTATTATTCCTTAATTCACTTGAAATGGCAGATTGGCACATGTAAAATACATAGTATATGTCTATAGAATACATGTGTATTATTTATTTCTATTTGTTATTTATTATTATTATAATTATTACTAATAATTAATAAATGTTTTGATTTACACAAATTATTTCTACCCAGTGAATACGCTCCTCATTTTGCACTTTTGCAGTTTGCTTGGATTTTCAGATATTTTGTATCGATATATTGAGTATCGATACTTTGGGTAACGATATTTTGATGTATCGATACTAAACTTTTCGATCCGCATCGATACGCAGTATCGATACTTTACCAAGTATCGAACATCCCTAGCCGGAACAGTTGTATAAGATTTTCAGTGCGCATGCGATGCGCGTGGGCTTAAACTATTCGATGCGCAGTGGACGGCAGTGATGATATAGGGTGGGGCGGATGTTTATTTTTGTTTACGTTTACGTTTCTGAACAGTCGCCACTGTCGACGAAATGCGCGTGGGATACAAACAGTAGATGCGCAGTGGATTAAAAAAAATAAAATCGAGTACAACAAATATCAAAGGGACCGCTGCGAGTGAAACTACTGGTCTTTTCTCTACTGTGTCGCAGCTAACGTGTTAGGCAACCGTTATGTCTTGCATTACAAAGGTACCTGCCATCTTTTATGTGACATGGAAACTCCGAAACAGTTGCTTATTGAAACAAAAAGTTTGCTGTTATCTCACACATTGACGTGTTCCTATGATTCATTGATAGATGGGGCGAATGAATATTTTTATTACATTTTAGATTTAGACATACGAGGTTGATAAGCGTTTGATAATTTTTTGGTTAGAAAATATTTTTGTAACTTTCAGCTGTAATGTTATGTTATTTACCTACCGTTTTATATTAAATCCTATATGAAAATTTAAAAATGGACTTGCATAAACCAGTGGATTTAGGAAATAGGGTAAATATTAAAAATACATAGTAAATAATTAATAGTTTTATGCATTATTTAATTGCTAGAAAATGATCAATTAAGTATTGTTATAAATTATATTTACGTGTTTGCATTCACAATTGGTCTTTTTATTTAGAGTATGGACGACCTCACATCGGAAGAGAAATGGAGGTGAATTATAAATAAATAATAACTATAAACTAATATTAAAACCATCCCTTATTTCAGGTTAGAACATCAGAAATTACATGAACAACATAAAGGGCATGAAAAAATGCATGCCGAAATGGTAATAGTATTAATAATCACATTAATTGTGGCCCAAATCTGTTTAATTGAATGGAAAAAAAGGCATTATAAAAGTTATTCTGTAAGTAATCAATAAATCATTTACTTTACAAATAACTCAGTCAGGGCCGGATTATCCATTAGGCTGTAGCTTAGGGGCGCCAATACGTGAAGGGGCGCGCGCTAGTGCATAAGGGGCGCCGCGAACCCATTCTGCGCCCAACGCTTATTAAAATCTTGCGCCCCCTGCTCGTCAAAAAATGTTTTTCCATTTTTCTCCCCAACGCTTATCAATTTTGAAATTTCATATCCCTGTCTATGAATAAGAGGGCGCAAATATATCATTAGCCTAGGGACGTGCCAATCCTTAATCCAGCCCTGAACTCAGTACAATGGGCTCACTTAGCGATATTTGATTTACAATTTATTTTCGCATTTTCCGTAAGTATTTAACCCTTTAAGTATATAGTGAAAAAATCAGGGCCCTAGCATTAATATTAGCTGTAATATTGATTTCCAGTCCGTAACATATTTGAAACAGACGTCAAATCACTCGCTCGACTGTAGAAAGTAGATAGGAGCAGGCGAGCCGTCGACCGTTGCTGGAGTGTTTTGACGTCATTCTGCGTTTTCGGGCGCTCTATTTTCATTATTTATTTTGAGGGAGACGGAGTTGAAAAAAAAATCTAATATTTTGCACATTTATTAACTACAAGGTGTACTTTCGAAATATTAATTTAAAAAATGCTAAATGAGCCCATTGAGAACAGAAATTGTTTCAAAATAATCTTAATAAAATATATCATTAATTTTAGATCGTCACTTTATTAGGGATGTGGTTAGTACCTATTATATTGTGTCTAAGAAGTCAATGGTGGAGATTTATATTTATATGGTTATTATTTTCATGCATCACAAGTCTTATTGTAAGAAAGGCCTTACAGAAACCAATAGAGAGAACCACGCCAAGGTACAGATAGCACATTTATTTTCAAGAACATCACTTTTAATATGAACCAGAGAAATGGCTTTTTTATGAGTATTATAGTATATAAAAGTTAAAGTCTAATGATATTGATGGTTTAACTCTAATAGGTTGTAGGTACCCATTGCAAATTTTTGAGGACAGGTAAATAACATCAAATGAATCACGTATTTGACTTTAAGAAACTTCTTAGATAAATGGTTATTATACTTCTCATTAATTTATCTTTACAAGAATAGGACCTAAAAATTTTTTTAGTCTGTTACGCAATGAAAGTTTGTTAGAATTTTTGCTGTGATTGATGTGAAGTCATGCTATATAATGCTTATCTAGCCAAAGGCTTACTTTGACATAAATAGTTGATTTATAATTCGAAAATACGATAATTTAACTGATTTCTTGATATGAACTTTATGAATTAGCCACAGGATGTTTTCATTTATTCAAGAATGCATTAAAAACCGAGGTAAAAGCAAATTCATGAAAATCGTAGGTCTTATACCTACAACCTATTAGAATAAGCCATGGATGCATCTCAACCATATCCAGATAACTTGTGTAATGAGTTAATCTTAGTGATGAGAATAATCGAAATACATTAATCGAATTAGTCGTTTATTAAAATGTCTCGAGATAATCAATCTTGACCAAAAATTAGTATATACTAGTATTCGTACTGAAAAAAATCTGTTGTATGCAATTGCTCGATGATTCCGATGAAGGTCGAGTCGATTATTCTCTCAATTCTGACGTTGGAAAGATGAACATGACAGTATAAAACAAGTTAAATTATTAGTTGACATTGCAAACACAGCACAATACTCAAGTAAAAACAAAGCGTAAATAGATACATATTTAATTTGTGTGTAATTATTTAGCCCTAGTATTTTAAATGTATTGAAATAAGTATAATGGCTGTTGCACATTTTTAAAGTAAATAAAGCACTAAAAATTAATATTTAATACTGTATATTTATATATAAATGCAAGCAACGATATGACAAATAAAAATAGAACTAATTCTCCATAAGAAAGAAAAGTAACAAATCTATAATTCTCAATAATAGTTATAATCAAATGAAAAATAAAATTTTTATAGTAGTATATACTTATTTCAGTAATACAATATATACTTATTTAATAATCTATTTATGATATATAGTGCGAGATGCGAATGAGTCATCGAATCAGTATACCTTCGGTTAGAAGACTATTACTAATATTAGTACTACTAATATTAGGTCACTTAATAAAATATCTCGATTAAAAATAATCAACTATTGAAATATCTCGATTATTCCCAACACTAGTTAGTCTAAGATCCGGCATAAGAAATTAATACCCTCATCTGTTATTCAGATAAGAAATAGTTTATATAAAAAATACCGTAGGCTAATAGATCGCGACTAGGTTGCCTAGCCATATCTTGTCCTCATGACATTTAATTTGAAAATTTTGTTTTTAAATGTATATAGCAGCAAAACCATTAATCCTACAGGAATTTTTCAAGGAAGCAAATTCATCATAATTTTATAATCTCTCTAATACCTTACCAGTTTTTTCCTAGAACCAACGATTATCTAGATATTCGCAAGAGATGAGAAAAAAACGTGTTTCCTTGGAAAATGTAAATTTCCAGTTATGTCGCTCCTAGCGTCCTTATTTTTTGTCGTAGGGCAAAAAATAAAACATAGCTTGACTGTTGTAACGGGTTTTTGACGTAAAATTCTATACATCTGTACACCTTACTCTTTGCGAATTTGCATTAAAGACTTTTTTTAAACATATTTGACGGGATCGGGACAGGTGCAGGTCGATTTAGAATTAAATTCTACATCTGTTAGGTTATCTTTCGTTGTTGTATTATTTATGGTTGATTAGTTATTAACAGGGGAAGGTCCACTATCTTTTTTTGTGACGGAAAGAGATGGACGAAAGACACTCTTCTAACACAAAATCGCGATCGAGAAACGTCAAATGAAAAATGCCAAAAATGTCGATTTTGATTCGTTCGTGTCGTGCCGAATTTTCGCATTTCGGCGTGCGATTTACAATGCGGATCAAATACAAGTCTTCTTATCGTATCGACATGGTACAGGCGTCGCGGTATCGTATTTTTGAAAATATGAATATATTTAGATGTCTGCTTTTCGACGAAAATTTCCCTTCGGCTTCCGCATCTCTGAAAACGGTTTTTCACCCGTTTTTCATCGTAACTCGGAATCTGTGAGAGATAGTTCAAAAATAAAAACTCTCAAAGGAAAACTACATAATGTGAGGAACCTTTTGCCATGTTCCAAATTTTACTGTGACTCTTGGTTTGGGCCTGGCGGGCCTTTTAAGATGGCGGTGTCTTGCATGTTTTTGCTTAAAACGTCCGTAACTCCTAAACGGTGGCTCCTACGGCAATAAACTATGACCCAACGAATTTGTAGAGAATTTGTAGAGAATGTAATAAGCCACAAGTCTCTTTCTTACTTTTTGCCCTACGACAAAAAATAAGGACGCTAGGAGCGATACAACTGGAAATTTACATTTTCCAAGGAAACATCTTTTTTTCTCATCTCTTGCAAATATCTAGATAAACGTTGGTTCTAGGAAAAACTGGTAGGGATCTATTAGAAAGGTTATAAAATGATGATGAATTTGCTTTCTTGAAAAATTCCTGTAGGATTAATGGTTTCGCTGCTAAATATGTTTAAAGACAAAATTTCAATTTCGCCTCACAAAAAAAAGAAAAACTAATTAAATTTTTTCAAATTAAATGTCATGGGGTCAAGATATGGCTAGGCAACCTAGTCGCGATCTATTAGCCTACATGTTATCTTTCATAAAAACTATTTCTTATATGAATAACAGATGAGGGTATTAACTTCTTATGCCGGATCTTGTACTAAGTTAATCTAATTAAATCTGGAACTGTCTAAAATGGTTGAAAACCCATTTTATATAATATTCTTTTAAAAGCCTGTAAAGGCCAATATTATTTAATGTTTGTTTTAGATTGGTTTATAAATGGTTCCTTTTACTTTACAAACTAAGTTATATTCTTGGTCTCATAGGTTATTTTATTATGATGGCAACGTTTTTTGGACTTAATTTAGTTTTTAATGCCAAAGCAAATAATTGGATGGACTGTGGATTGTTGTTTATATTCTATGGACTATATTATGGTGTATTAGGCAGAGATATTTCAGAAATCTGCGCTGACAAAATGGCAGCACATATAGGGGTAAGATGAACATTTTTTTCTTGTTCCCTTTGGTCCAATATATTTATGGCCATTATACTTTCAACACCCTAAATGTGGGCTTACGTGTTGAACACACAATTTCCCCCCCGGTAGGAACGGCCCTGAACACAAATAATGAATAGATAACACCAACAAAATCTTACTTATTACTAACTCTAAAGCAGCAAAAATTATGCTTTTCTAGATTTTTGATCTGCAAATTAATGCACAATGTCATCGAATCAATTGTTTCCAAAATGTCACTTTCAATGGACGTTATGTCCAAAAAATTTAAGCGTTTTTGAGTGTAGGGTTTAATTTTGAAAATCTACACTGTCCTTGAGCAATGGACACATGCAACTTACAACAATCTTAAGTGCTATATCTACATTTGGAAAAACAGACACAATGTTTTTTTCACACAAAAACTTAAAGTAAAATTTATTATTGGCTTTTCCGGCTGAGGACATAATCCACAGCGAGGCTTCCCACTCAATCTTGTTAAAACAACATAAAAACGACGAACAGTACATTTTGCATATCGTTAAGTGGGACTAGATGAGAGATGAGAGACTTGTGTAGATGCTTTTAAGCCATTGCGCTACCAATTATTTGAAATATATGATGGGACATTTATAGTTTGCAACAGATGATGCATTATTTTATTGAACCATCAGCACAGCGGTAGGCCCTGGTCAGTTGCCCTTGTTACCCTGCCGTAAATCTGACAGTCCTACAGCGATGCGTTAGGGGGATATAGAGTAACTAAAGTAACTCAATCTCTGCAATCCAAGGTCATGTTTTCTGCCAAGGAAATTGTTTTGTTATGTATTGAATTTTGAATTACATGAAGAATTATATTTGCCTGATTGTATGCAATCAGTTTTAGTAGCCTCTGAGATAAGTTTTTTGGTCGTCTATTGTTTGCAAATACCCGACTTTAAGTACAAAATAAAAGAGTTGACAGTTGACAAGATTTGAATTGTTCTTGTAATCTAATCATTAATAAATTAATAGCATATATATTATTTTATCATCATAATAAAAGCTTTATAAATTGATAAAAAATGTATTTAATATTTTAATACATTTATGAGGATTGGAACTTTAGGCAATCAAATAATAACATATTGCTGGTGTTGTATATTTAAAAAAATAAAATATACCTTTTTATTAGAGCAGGTTACAAATTACCATGCACTCCCTCATAAAAATTTAATACTATTTTTACTTATTTTTTTTCATAACCTTACATTCAGAAATGATTATGGCTTGTGTTGGATTTTACGGTGTCTCTCACGCATTGATTACTTTGACTTAAAATACAGTTTTTTGTTTTACAAATCTACATTCAAGATGAAACCTCTATATTTTATTTATTGAAAAACAGAGTTTACGCTAATCTTGAAATAATGAAATAGAAAAATTTGCATGATTCTTAAATTTAATTCTAGTAATTTTACAAACAAAGCTTATTAAATCAAAATCATAATTCCACTTAGGCATTCATGTGTCATTATAGGAATATATGAGGCTACCAGCACGAAAACGGCTTAACCCACAGAATTGTGGGTTAGACCGATTTGGCGCATGACATGTTGCCCTAATTATTTAAAGTAAAGTGAAACTAGTGGCACCATCTTTTTAATAGTGGGCAAAGGTCGCTTAGGCCGTTTTCGCGCTGGTAGCCTCATATGTGATGTTATAATGAAAAATAATAGATCTTTTCCATATTTAATACTGTTTGGTTTAGTAATCTTGAAAAAAAAACCAGGGATCTCTGTTTAATATTTTGGAATATACTACAAATATAAATTATTGTTATTTTTGTATATTGTATTTTAGCGAAAGCAACCTGATCAATATATATTTTTTCATTTAAATTTAATTTAATTTAATTTTTGGTTTGTGTATATTTTTCAAATGTGAAATGCATATCTATAAGCCCACGTCATCTGTTTTGCAGATGCATTTTGAAATTCGTAAGAATGGTTTAAATTACAATACGATAGAAATTTAAAGCTGAAAGTGGGTAAAATTTACCAAAATCAGGTAGCGTATCTTGCCAAGCTTACTTTTAATCTTTTTGTAGGTTTTATCAATTTGTTGCAAATTGGGTCATAAATAATGAACTAAACATATATAAAATTTTATAACAAAATAAGATTAGGGTTATTATCACATCTTATAATATTATATAATACATAAACATATGTATTAAAAATTATCTAAAGGTGGCAAATCTGTACCAATTTGTTGAACTATGGCATACTATTGTTAAACAAAAATATTTCAATTTTTATTCAATGAAAAGTAAAATTAATAAGAGTAGCGTATAAATCGATAGAAAGCGTGAAATGAATGATTGAAATGATGCCATTAATTATTAATAGATTGTTATTAGATTTGAGAATAGTTCAAATAATAATTATAATAATCTTTAATTTCATGCTACTTGCAATACAATGATATAGGGTATATATGTTGTTCTTATTTCAATTCTTTATTTAGAAATTTGGAGATAAAATTAATGAGAGAATTCCAAATTATGAAATTTACAGTTCGGCATATATCGAAATGAATTTATAAAGGACCCGGCTCCAAATTCATGGGTAATTTGTTGTCGACGGAATCGTTGCAAATTCAAGGCATAGAATCCTTAGGTCATTCTCAATGAAAACTGTTATGGATAAAGTTCCAAAATGTCATTATTTTAAAAATAGAGCAGGTCGAAGCTAAAAAATTCATAATTTGAAAAACGCGATTTTACGTATTTTTTATTGAAACGGACTTATGTATTTAGTTATATGAAGCAGTTACATGAATAATATATTGTGTACTTATGTAAATAAATATATAATTACTTTTGCCCTTATTTATATACCAGTAGGATACAATAGGCGCAAAAGTTATTAGTATGCAAAAGCTTACTTTTATTATTTAGTTTGCATTAAGAATAAAATTCTTGCTTTTTTAATTTTTAGTAATTTTTATAAATATATTATCAGGAAAACGAATCATACCATCTCATTTGTATTTTGTTTGTTTTGCTGATTCCCGTTGGAATAAAAATAGGATTCTTCTTATTTGCGTAAGAATCTTTTATTTGTTTTTATGAATATTAGAATAATGTATTTTCCTATGTTACACTGTACGACTATTATATTCTGAAATCAAATTAAATATTAAAAGTATTTACCGTTTCGATAAAAAAATACGTAAAATCGCGTTTTTAAAATTTTGAATTTTGGAGTTTCGACCTGCTGTATTTTTAAAATAAAGACATTTTGGAACTTTATCCATAACAGTTTTCATTGAGAATAACCTAAGGATTCTATGCCTTGAATTTGCAACGATTCTGTCGACAACAAATTACCCATGCATTTGGTGCGGGGTCCTTTATATCAAATTTTAAATTCCCCAATTCTTTTATATAACCAGAAAAAATTAATTTCTATACCATCCAAATGGGGCGAGTGTAGATGCGTCTTCACTGTGTATGTATCTCGATACTCCAGTGAAGCAACGTGCAGCACGGTTAGTACTTGGATGGGTGACCCATCTTGGGAAACACAGCAATCTCTTCCCACCTTCTAGCAGCTTGTATATCAGTGTATACGCGGAAGCTATGTAATTTCAAGACGAGGATTTACCATCCTTCGGAGGGGATGTAAAGCAGGCGAGGCGGTCCTTTGTCTATTAAATGTTAGGCAAGTAAAAGATCCCTACTCTTCTTATGAGAAGAGGTTCGGCAAAATTTCCAGGTAGGGGGTACCTCGTCTCCTGGCGTTGGTGATAGGCCCTGGTAGCATAAATAGGCTGACGTTAAATAAATAGATAAAAAAAAAAATACCATCCAAATTAAAAAAAATCGAATTACATGCTGTTTTTGAATGCATTTGCCATTCGTCTATCCTATAAATTATGTGTGTATTACTTCCTTTTGTTATCAATTTTGCTCATGCATTTCTTGTTATTTTTTAGTATTATTCTCCCCAAGGAATTAGTACCAGGAGTCTAGACCCTTCTGTTTGTGCTGTTTGTGGAAATAAATTATTAGTTAGTGAAAATGAGGAAGGTGTTATCGAAAACACCTATAAATTGTCCTGTGAACATGTGTAAGTTTCATATTTTATAATCGCCTAATTTTATAGATAGATTTATAATTTTATGGGATATGGGTGTGACATAGTAATTAACTTTTATGGAAACAGTTATTATTGATTGGAGATAATTACCTTCAGAGATATCAGCTACATTGTAAATTTAGCAATAGATGGAGCATTACAGTTAACAGATAGCCATCTCTTTTCTGATTTATGTACAGGGTGGACCATATTAGATGGGATTTTAGGTTTTTTCTAAAACTATGGCAGAAAACCAAGGTGTCCTGAGCTCGATTTTTGAGAAACAAACAATGGCGCACACCGTGATCATCTATTTTTTTCCACTAACGAGCTACACAGCATTTTTGGAAAATTGGCATTTTTGAATGACCTCTATATCTCAATTACCAAGTGTTGAATCGAAAATCGAATAACACATTCTTAAGGCAAGGCACTTTTTTGAGTAGAATCCGTTGCTGATAAGAAGATAATTATGCATGCCTCAGTTTTCGACATATAGATATAACTTGTGTTTTTTTAAATGGAACACCCTGTAAATTATTTCATTATTCGATCACAAATTAAATTAGCTATCCAACGATAATGTCATATTTATCGTATGTAATATCACTAGTGCTTGAAATTTTATCGGTAAAATTTTTTCGAAAGCGTTGTTGCCTGGTAATATAAAGAGTGCAAATTGACAGTTTATTATCTGATTAAATCCCGACCGCTTTAGCGGAAGGGATTTAATCTTTGATAATAAACTGTCAATTTGCACGAGTTATATTAACCTTATGGCAACTTAGCTTGAGAAAAAATTTATAGATAAAATTTAGAAGCACGAGTGGTATTTGTGGAGAATATTTCACGAATAAATAATTCATTAAGTACATCTTCAATATTATATTCAGTAATTAATAGGGTGTTTTCCATATATAACAATTCACTTCAAATGATGCATTAATATGAAGTAATACAAAAATATGAAAGCCTAAACGCATTCATATTAATTATATCGTCAGATTAAAATAAATATTTAATAAACAAATCGACTTACAATTCAAATATTTGAATAATTTCGAGAACGTCACCTTATTGGGTAATGATACTGGTGACGTCGCTTCATATATCTGTCAGAAGACAAAATAGCTTTGTTCGTTTTCTGTTCAACAATTCTCCACTATCTGCACCAGTGCAAATCTGTCTCTCTTCAACTTATGTAGAGTCACAATCTATCTCCTTCTAATAATTGCACTAGTGCAGCTAATGCGAACGTACCGATTATTGTTTACATGATTACCATATTTGGCTTGGATATTCCTAGTGTTTCTCACAAATTAAAGAAAGTGAACAATGGTTACAGACAATTTTGTGAAAGCTTCTACAAACAATTTACCTAGTTTAAATATTCTTATGTATTAAAAATGATGATCGATTTCATTCAACCGAGTTGAAGGGCGTAAAAACAGCAGCGTAAGTATTTAAAATAAATTAATGAATTAGTTGTTTGCAGCTTGAGCCTAATAGAGTATGTGAAGTTGAAACCAGAAGACTCTTTATGCACTGTAAAAGGAAGAATTTGCCCAGAGCACCGTTAGACAAGAATTATTAAATATTGGGATACAAAATCTTCTCGGTGTACAAATAATGAAATATAATTCAGATGTATGGTTCAAGACAAATTTGCAAATTTGTCAGTTTATAAACTTTTGTTGAAATTTGCTTCTGATAGTAGTAAAAAGTGCAGTGATTTTTATAATTTGTTTAAAATAAAATGTCAGAGAAATTGTGTGAGGAAGCTGAGAAGTTAATCGTTCGCTAGCTGTCGAGTCTATAGTAGGTGCATACAAAATAAGGGATAATAAATATATGGAAAGGGGCCGCAATTTAGAGAAGGTGGTGGCCGTTGTGGAGGAAAAATTGAAACTTAAAAAGTGAAAGATTGTGGACTTTTCTTGTCGCCATTATATCTCGTTTTTGCAGCTTTACCTGACGGTACCTATTATTTCAGAGTATGTGGAGAACTAAATAAAAAATGATCAAATTACAGACAAATTTAAAGCGCAAGTATATGTACAAATGTTATGTGCAAATCAACAAAAAGGACTTTTCTGTGTTGCGAACTCAAATTTTGAAAAAACCAAAATTGTGGACATTTTAAACATGGATTATGATAACTATAAATAACTGTTGTTGACAATTAAAATTATATATATTGAAGATATGTCTATCTGATTAATAAAAACCAAAATTTGTATTTTTAGTATATTGATTTTTTTTCTTTATAGGGGAAAACTACAGTTTCATATTTACTACACAAACTACTTTATGTAATGATGGAACGTTGTAAATTAATAACAGCACATGCAATAACAATAACACTGTGCGGGCAATCAAATTATGATCTATTACAGAGTGAGATTCTAAATATTTAAGAGATCGTTTTGGTGCAGACGCTGCTCCTTTTCTGTCTGGTTGGCAGTTAAATATGTGTGGAACCGTTGGCCTACAACCAAATGTAGGCTGTGGGGAGACCAGAAGTCGCCTGTGGAACGAGGCTGTCAGGAAGACGCCTCTTCTACAGGCATGCACAGATGGCATCTCTCCCCGATTTGTCTTTGATAGACCCTACACAATACAGACAAACAGTGAAAACGAGACCGCTGGTGAAGGTGTGATTAACATTTTCACAGACGGATCAAGGAAGAAGGAGGGGGCAGGATGTGGAATATATTCCAGAAGCCTGCAAATCCAATATAAATGGACTATGGATGAGCGAGCCAGCATAGTACAAACTGAACTGGCGGGCATAACCATAGCCGCAAAAGAGATTGTCCCCAGACAAACTACGGGCAAAACAATCAGGATCTACACAGACTGTAGACAATCACTACTAGCCCTGAGAAGTTACAAAATAACCACAGGAGCAGTATGGGAATGTCATCAAGCACTTGTGGGTGCCTCCAGTACGAACAACATCTTGGTATGCTGGGTGAAAGGACACGCACAGTGCAGTGGCAACAAAAAAGCCGACAAACTGGCCAAGAAGGCAGCAGGCCAACTTATTTTTGGACCAGGCCCGGAAAGTCTGTTACCGATTACGGCGATAATACAATTAATTAAGGAGAACACCCACAACAAATTTAAGAAGCTATGGGATGAAACAAGCAGCTGTCAGCTTGCTAGGGAACTACTCACGTATCCCAACAAGAAAACAGCAATGGACTATCTGGCAATGACCAGAAGGAATCTACGTTTTATAACAGGAATCCAGACTGGACACTGTCCGCTAAGGAAACATCTATACAATATGAGATTAAGCGAAACACCTCTTTGCAGAGGTTGTGAACAAGAAGATGAGACGGTTCAACACGTACTCTGTGACTGTTCAGCCGTCTCATCAATTAGAGAATCCATCTTTGGAGAGCGTTGGCCTACCTTGGCCAATGTAAGGGAGATGCCCCTAGGCAACATCACCACCTACTTCGAAAGAATAGGTTGGCTGGAGGCCTAGGCGAGTGTCTGCCTAGAGGGAGGATGTACAATGGGGCCTAAGTGCTGTGGTTTTTTGACCACCCTCCTGCTAATTCCATACACCATGTGTGGAACTGCATCTTCCTTCAGAATAATTTTTCCTCCCAAAATTTTGTATCGGATGTAATTTTCCATGATTTCCTCAAGCTGAAAATAATAAACAAGTATTTTTATATATTTGTGACGTCGAATATCACTAGCCATGACATGCATCGCTTGATATTTTGGTCATTTTAATTAATAATCATAACCTAGCAAAATTTCATTATAAATGTTCAATAATACAAGAAGCTATAATATATTACTTTCAATTCAAAATAAATCTCATACCATTACAAGCATATATGATCTATTTATATGATCTATTTATAATATTGAAGGTAATTATCCATCTAGCTAGCTATCATCGGTTAAATTTTACCATGATGAGAAAAGATACTTACATTAAAATAATCTTCACAACAATAATATGAGGCTACCAGCGCAAAAATGGCCTAAACCACATTTTATTACGTTTGAGTTTATCGGCTCAACTTGCTGCCTAGTATATACATTTATAATGTGAAACGGCCTAAGCGACCTTTGCCCACTATTAAAAAGATGGTGCCACTAGTTTCACTTTACTTTAAATAATTAGGGCAACATGTCATGCGCCTAATCGGTCTAACCCACAATTCTGTGGGTTAAGCCGTTTTTTAGGGTTAGGCCGTTTTCGCGCCTCATATGTCGATTTCGATTTGGGAAAATCGCGCCTCGCTGTTTTAAACCATTTCACTTTCCGTGAATAATTCGCTATAGGAACACATGGGAACTTTTTATTTGGAGCATTTACTGAAGTATTTCTGCACCTTGTCACAAAACACCACTTATTTGGACCACTACTCATGTTTTTGACTTACAATTTACAATAACAACAAAAGTCATTAAGTAAGGTTAGATTTTATAATCATTGACATATATAGGCAGTGACGTCACAGATGACCAGTAATACTAGATTTGTCTTTTTTGGCGGGAAATATTTAATTTGAATTTATATTTCTTTTAAAATTATAAAAAAAAAATTTTTTGCCGAAAAATTGTTTCAGCTGTAATATTTACCATAAGTATTTTGTATTTTTCGACTTAAAAAAAAAGTGAAAACACCCTATTGCCTTCAGCCGTTTCCTTTCACCTTTATCTTCAATTTCATCATTTACGTCACATAAAAATGCATTTCCAAAGCGACTCATCTAATAAAAAACAAAGTGGGTGACAATCAAGAAAAACAACATACGTTAAACCATAGGTACTGTAACTTATAAGACTAGTCATCACAACAAAGCACGCTTCGACCAATCACATTACGGGTAGAACCACACAAATTGCATATTACCAATCTATCGCTTTTGCGTTCTAAGGCTGCCGGCTCAGATGCTATGGTACCGCCATCTAGTAACGCTAGCTTAACTGCTAACTGGCCTAAATAATGAATTGAATTATTATATTAAAATGTTTATTAATATATATTTATGTATTTAATCCTTGTTTCTAATTTGAAAAGTTTAATAGTATTGTTAAGGTTTACTTGTTTAAGTAGAGAGACTTTAAGTACAATGAATTATAATGTATATAGTGATACTGCAGAGTTTTGATTTTCCAAATAAGTGTTAGCTGCTTTGTGATGATTGATGAATTACCATACGTAAGTACCTACATTTGTGTATTTATCATGAAATAACTGATTTGTCTGCTTCGTAGATATTTATATTTAATTTCAGTTGTGAAAATTATTTTGTAATTACATTAGGTATTAAGCCATTGAAAGCTGTGTATAACTTGTCCCGAACCTATGTAAGTTCCACACAGCATTGGCTTTTTAGGTTATTAATACAATACTACAATTTACAATTTACGTTAACAATTAGTAATAAACTAGAGAAGATATATATAAATAACATTTAAAAGCACAAAACGTCAAAAAATTTTCTCAATATTTGCCGCTACAGCGATCTAAAAAATTAGAGCGATAAATTTTGCATGTCGGTACTGTCAAAAGCCGATCTAGCTTGAGTTACCACTAATAATGATGTTTGATTGGTGCAGTGTTGTGAAAAAACGGGCTCTCATTGGCTATAGCGTTAATGAGTGAAATAATCTCTAGAAAAAGTGGTTAGTTTTCGAAAAATTTTACATATTTTTGGGGAGGCCTTGGAAAACTATTAACAACAACAACACTTCTTATAATATAAAATAATTTTGGCAAAAATAGGAAAAACTAAACTACAATAAATGTTTGAATTGTCTTCCATTGACATCTATGCATTTTTGACACCTTCTCCTTACAGCATTTGTTGCATTTCCAATCATGACAGGAGTTACTGTCCGAAACGCACCTAATGTTTTGTTTTCCAACTCTTCTATGTTATTAGAATGTTCTCTATATATAATATTTTTTAAATAACCCCAAAGCCAAAAGTTGGCAGGGGTTATATCGGAAGATGCCATAAAACAGGATCATTATTTCCTAAAAATTAAATAATATCTAAACTACTTTGTTGTTTATTAATGTTCAGTTAGCTAAATTAATTGTTAGTTATCAAGTTATCTAGCTAACTAGGCATTGATAAACTAGTTCTAAGTGATACATAGATACTTATCCAATGCTCCCCAATCCTCCCCAACATTAGTTGTAGTTTAGTTTTTCCTATTTTTAGCAAAATTATTTTGTACCTATTATAAAAAGTGTTCTTGTTGTTAATAGTTTTCCTTGACCTCCTCAAATATATTACATTTTTCAAAAATTAACCACTTTTTCTACAGATAAATATGACACATGGTATATCGTTGGATAATAATTTAAGTTGTGATCGAATAGTGAAATAATTTACAGGGTGTCCATTTACAAAAACAGAAGTTATATCTAAATCTCGAAAACTGAGGCATACATAAGTAAGAATGCCTTAAGAATGTGTTACTTTGCTTTTCGATTCGACACTTGGTAATTGAGATATAGAGGTCATCCAAAAATGCCAATTTTCCAAAAACACTCTGTAACTCGGTAGTCGAAAAAAATAGACAATCGCGGTTCACGACATTGTTTGTTTCTCGAAAATCGAGCTCAGGATGCCTATATCGGTTTTTGTCTATCTGCTTTAGAGAAAACCCCAAATCCCATCTAATTTGGTCCACCCTGTACTTAGTACATGATATATTTCTTCTCCAACATTATAAAAGAAATTTTCATGTTATTTTACTCAGTGTAAATAAAGTTAGAAGGTGTCCCAGATGCCTTGCTGTTCGAGGTGGAAGTTACGATTGCGATCGCTATATCGATGTGACCTATTTGTAAAACAATTCTACTAATTTAAATATCGCCACACATACTAAGGATGATAACAGTATTTCACCCTATCCGTTTAAAAAGTTTGTTATTCTATCGCTGTAGAATGGAAGACATCATGGTAACTAGCAGCTAATTCACGTGACACCCTTCCACTCATCTGTATGCTTCACAAAATTCGAAAACAAGAAATAAATCTCTCTGGTATGTCCACCGTGACTGTGGCCATAATCTCTATTGCAAGCACCAGCAAGGCACCTTATGCATGCTTGTACCCTAAAAGTACTTGTAATTTACCCTGTGACATCCTCTTTCGGTGCTATTCGCCTTTAAAAATTGAAGTTTGAAGCGGTCTTTTTGCTCATAACTTTTGAACTACTGTACTATTGTAATAAAATTCAGATAACACACAGTCGGTATAGTCCACATGGTTAACCCTGAAATACTACCAACCGATATGGCACCTATTTTTGAAAATGATGGATACAAAATTAAAATGTACTAATTATATACCGATTTTGGTGTTTGGCTTTTGCTACTAATATAGAGGTTTAATATTTGAATTAGGAAGTTTCCATTTTTCTCATTTTCTCGTAATAAAGTTGTAAAAATCTAAAAAATATCTGTAATTTTTTTTTTAAATTATCTATAAATAAAAAAGTTATCGTCCTTTAAAGTTTAAAATGCCGCGCTCATCTGGTCTGAGGCTGAATTACGTCACAGTATATCATTCCGTCAACAGCAAGCAGGCATGGACATACCTTTATTTTAGTTCATTCAGTGTTATTCCTTCACTAAATGAACATGCACACATTAAATAAAGGGAATATACGGTGTGCCGCCGGCATGGCACTGTCAGCGACTTGTGTACTATAACGTCACAGGTGGACTTCACTCGAGCGCGAAGTATCCAAATAAGAAATTAAATAAGTTCATGAGTTTTTAAGATATCGAGATAATTTTTTTTTTTTTTGTTTTGTTAACTGAAAGACTACTAAATGAGGTTGAATGTACATGTTATTTATAAAATAGGAAACTTCCTAACTGAATAAAAAATAGAAATTTTTTTAAGTAGGAAGAAACAATACATAAATAATTATATACATACTTACATGAAAATATTTAACAATTACACACTAATTATAATTATATGTTTAAATATAAATTTGAATATAAATAACAGTATTTTTTTATTTTTATA
This sequence comes from Rutpela maculata, assembly GCA_936432065.2. Classification (NCBI taxonomy): domain Eukaryota; kingdom Metazoa; phylum Arthropoda; class Insecta; order Coleoptera; family Cerambycidae; genus Rutpela; species Rutpela maculata. The sequence continues at coordinate 58,536,606 of OW386288.2, forward strand.
GTTACAATTAACATTGAAAATTAAAGTTTGTTATATAATATTTGAACATTAATTTACATTTATGTATGAAATAATTTTTTGTTCAAAACTGTTCAGACTATCACTATTTTTAATATCCTCTGGTAAATTTATTAAATTCATTTAAGCCCCTAAAAAAATAACGATTTCAATGACTTCTTATATTTGTTTATGTGCAAATTATTTCTTGTTCTTGTATGAGGTTAATGTATTCCTTATTGTGAAATCAACAAAGTAACTTGGTACCTAACATATTTTTAGATAGTTTAAAAATAAAAGTCATGCACATATAAAATACCGCTGCCCAAGAAATCACTACTTCCACATCCAGATTCTCTATCCAAGTCACCCACAACGAAAAAACTTTGTATGTGGAAATAATTGTTTATGGAACTTTAATAATATAATATTTGAAATCCTCTACCCCAAAAACCCATAAAACGATACCTAACATATTTTTAGATAGTTTAAAAATAAAAGTCATGCACATATAAAAAACCGCTGCCCAAGGAATCACTACTTCCACATCCAGATTCTCTAACCAAGTCACCCACAACGAAAAAACTTTGTATGTGGAAATAATTGTTTATGGAACTTTAATAATATAATATTTGAAATCCTCTACCCCAAAAACCCATAAAACGATACCCCACATCGGTAGTGGGGTGGGGGTGGTGATAGGGGGGGTGGATGAAGTAAAAAAATATTTTGAGGTTTCTGGTTCTTGCACATACACTAAATCACAATTTTTTTTCATCCCCTTCAATAAGGGGGTGGGGGTGGTAATGGGGGTGGCTATTGCCAAAAATTTTTTTGAGACCCTAGCTTCTCTTGTATATACTAAATACCAATTTTACCGACTCTTACCTGCTTGATTTACTCATTTACCCCAAATTTACCCCAATTTACCCCCAACCCTTCGTCGGAACAATATGAAAATATAAACAATTCCAGAGTAAACGTGCGCACAAAAAAAGTTACAGACAGACCGACAGACAGAAATTTTTTTTTCGCTCAAACTTAAAATCTCGATGTTTCATGACATTTTAAGCCTATTGGAACAATAAAAATTTTAAAAAATTTTTTTGTCGTTACTATACTTCCACTGGATGTGGAAGTAATATCCTTTGTTCAACAAAGAACCAGTTTAACCTTTGAAGCAACCAATTAATAGGTGTATATCTGTTTCATCTCAAAATTATCCTCATGCCTCTATTTTGTAATTTTTGCAAACATTGAAGTTGATCTTTATCCAATAGGTACAGTGTTGTGGAACAATAATCAACATGTGGTTGAACGATTGTTCTTTAAACTGTTATTCTTGTATACATTGAAAGAAATGCGGAAATTTGAAAAAAGAACAGTTTTTCTGAGTTTTTCTTTTAGATGCATTCCAGGTGATTTTTGAATTTTAAAGTACTGTCAATAATTATGACTCCTAAGTATTTAATTTCTCTTACCCATTGGATTTCCTCGTTATTAATTTTTAGTTGGAGTGTGTTAATGTTACTTATACTTAGTTTATATGGTGTATTTAAGACCATAGCCTTGGTTTTTTTTTACATTTAGTTTCAATTTATTTATATTTACATTATCTACTACCTCATTCATTCTGGTTACTGTTCCACTACATGATATTAGCGTATCGTCTTCAAATAAATTCATGAAATCACATTCTATATTATTTATATCATTTAAGTAAATTATGAAAAGCAATGGTTCAGGGATACTTCCCTGCGGTGCCCCAATGTTATTTGTTATAGATGTTGATGTTTATTTTCCAATCTTTGTAATCTGCAGTCTGTTACTGAGATACTGTTGAAACCATTTGTGGACATTACCTTTGATACCTACCATAATAATTAAGTTTATCTAACAATATTTGTCGGTCAATAGTCTCAAATGCCCTCTTAAAGTCGAGAAAAACAGCAACAACGAATTTATTTTCATCAATACTATGGCTGAAATGGAAGCCAAATTAGTTTTTATCCACACAGTTGATTCTGATGTGGTGGTACTTGTAGTATCCTGTTTGTCACTAGTTATGAAGTCTCGGTCTAAACGAGTTTTGGATACTTATACATTGTAGATTCTTTGTACTACCAAAATAAATTCTCGATTTATGTGAGGTACTTTGGTAACTTGGGAGGCATCTGATAAACCTCTTTTAGCCAGCACGGTAGAACAGTAGGCTAAACAGTGTTGGCTAGCACACTTATTCACACTGTCTGTTGTGTAATGGGTTCGATTCCCAGTTCCGACACTAACAGTGTTGGTGGGTATAATGAATATTGTCTGCATTTCTTCAAATGTTTAACTCTCTTCCGGACAACCTGTTTTTTCGATTTGGGAGTTTAATATGTGTTGTGTGTTATGTTATTCATATAATTCGTAAACAAAAAATTCAGTCATAGTATTAACGTTCTGGCAGAGTTTTAGCCATAGCTGTTCCACCGCTCAGCCAGGACATACAACAACCAACCATTTGGCATAATTGAGATTCGGGAGAGATATACAGTAGCTAGCCGTGTTATCTTACTCAACCGCCTTGTAGCTGACTACGCTATTCTTTATTAAATATATAAAAGTATGATATCCTTCTAAAGTAATTTAGATCACTATCGAAGATACGCTCAGCTCAGGTATTTTCAGTATACTCATTCCATCTTGGACAACCTGTTTTCAAAACAAGGATATCAGTGCTGATAAAGTATGGTTGATATTTTGTCAAGGCATTTTTGACTCTAAATAAATAATTCAAATAATCCCTGTAAATACATGTTTTTCAACTATTTTAATTTTATTAAAATATGATATAACTATGCTAATAATTGGTACTTATCATAAATTACATAAAGGTAAACATTTTTAAGTAGATACTGCTTATTCCATGCGCTTTAAATTTCCATAATTATCTCTTTATTTTGTTTATTTAATGACAAGTTCAGCATAAACTACCTGACATGCATCCTTTCCTTTTATGATAATTCATTCATGAAGTAATAATTATAATAATAAATTACCTTTATTGAATCACCAAATTGATTCAGTAGGCCATTGACCAAGATCCTCTGGCCTATCATGAAATCACTTAGTATACACCGTATCCCAAAGATAAGAAATAAAATTGATATTTTTTTCTCCTGTTTGGTTTTATATACCAGCATTGGCGCAACTAGAGGGGGGCAGGGTGGGCCGGGCCCACCTCAGAGGAAAGAATAAAAGTTAGCAAAGAAAATTTAAATTTATCGACTAATGTATCACTAAATTATTCAGAATCCATGAATTTAAATATCTAAACATTTTGTTTTAATGTTTTTGTTCATTAGTTCATTAGTTTAGGATTTAGGTTTCAGTTTCTTGTGAATTTTTTTAATAAAAATTGAAAATCTAAAGCGTATGTGTTTCAATATGTTCCTAATATTAAATCACTTACTTTTAAGCGTCGTGTGGTGTCAACATCAAGATAAAACCATTCGAAACCAATAATATTTACATATTTGTACAGTTTTTTCATTTTATAATTTGACTGAAAGTGAAAAGTAGGTTTATGCATAATGTGTATGGCCATGTCGATGAAATAGCTAAAATAGGATTTTCCATCTAATGGTAATTCAGAGGCAGTTTCTTCATAAGTGCTGCAGAGCTGCAGAACTACCAAAAATTCTGACCATAATTATTATACTCTTCGCAAATAAGAAAACGAAGAGTATATTGCATTTGATCGGCACATTTCTAAAACCATAAATGTTGCTCGCAGACAAAAAATTTTCATATCATTGTGTTAGGGAACGAATTCTGAACAACAAGGTGGTGGTGTAGTTCTTACGCTTTTGACTCGGAATCCAAGGGTCCCGGGTTCGAAATAGAGATGGGCACGTGACGTGAATTTCACCGTGTCACGGCGTGAGCGTGTACATTTAAGGTACCAAATCACGGAAGATTTCGTGAGTGTGCGTGAGTCAAAAGATCCCGTGCGTGAGATAATATTCACGCCGTGACACGACGCCCCATCTCTGCTTTAAAACTTCAACCTGTCGTGTCGTGACAAGAATAAGAAGCGAAGCGATAGACGGAACACGAGCGCGAGAAGGGAGGGAAAAGGACAGGAGACAGGATGAATGGCGCAACATTCAAATCAAACTGCGTAATTGCAATCTCTCTCTACTGCATTCGCCAGTCGCCTAGCCCTCCTGGCCTAATGGTCTGGTCACTCTGGTCCAGAGATGGGCCCGTGACGTGAATTTCGCCGTGTCACGGTGTGAGCGTGTACATTTAAGGTACCAAATCACGGAAGATTTCGTGAGTGTGCGTGAGTCAAAAGATCCCGTGCGTGAGCGTGCGTGAGTTTGCCTTAACATATATCAGTCGTGCGTGAGTGTGCGTGAGCTAAAGGCTTAAAGTCGTGAGCGTGAGTCAAAATCGACTCACGCGCCCATCTCTAGTTCGAAACCCAAATAGGGTATGATATAGTTTTTTTATTTTCACTTTATTTTACACCGAAAGTCTTTTACCAACTAAGTTCGTACTAGAAAATTAAAAATGTCTAAAACTAACATTATTTACAAAAAACTGCGAAGAGTAACCTATAGAATCTATAACAATTATATAAAAAGTTCAGTGAACAGGCGAAGGGTACGTTTTTAGCTTGTTAGTAATTGTGTTTCAATTGTTTTAATTCCAGGGGGGTGGCTCTGAGCATCGAAAGTTCAATGTAACATTAATTTCAAAATGTTACTATACACCAAAGGCCGGCTCGAATTTTGGCCAGCATTGCCAGAGCACGATGACTTCCTTTGTCAAGGTCAAGGTCATTAAATGACCTTGACATGCATCCTTTCCGTGTGAATATGGGTACGTTTTTAGCTTGTTAGTAATTGTGTTTCAATTGTTTTAATTCCAGGGGGGTGGCTCCGAGCATCGAAAGTTCAATGTAACATTAATTTCAAAATGTTACTATACACCAAAGGCCGGCTCGAATTTTGGCCAGCATTGCCAGAGCACGATGACTTCCTTTGTCAAGGTCAAGGTCATTAAATGACCTTGAAATGGCAAAAAATTTTCGCCTACGGCGCTTTTGCCTACAACGCTATCACTAACCGCCCCGTGTACACATATATATCTACAGAACTCCCAAGAATCTTAAGCCGCCACTGAACTTTGCGTTTTAAACACAAGGGGCCTGGCCATGATACAAAGAATACAAGGTATGATAGTCAGTTCGCCAAATTCGGTCTGGCTTGCGCAAGACGTCACGCGGTGATAGCGGGATTTAAATTACATAGGATTTTCCTCATGATACAAAGAATTTATATCATGGATTTGCCTGAACTCATTGGAATTTTGAATAAATAGGGATTTTTAGTGTTCTTAGTAACCATCGTTCTTTATAAATGAGCTTTATCTCCGCATAAATACGTTTTAAACATATTGTCACTTTTACATGATGCCAATGCACAACTCATTTTTATAACTAAAGGTTATTGCAAGAACACTAAAATAAGTAAAATAATCCAAAAACAACTTCCACAGACGTCGGCAAACTCACTTTTACGAAGGAAGCAGGCAGAAAATTATCACCGCGTGACGAAGCAACTGTCGATTTGGCTCCGCCCACATGCGCAATGTCATACCTTGTATTCTTTGTATCATGGGGCCTGGCCACCCCCAGGAAAATTCTCTAGTTGCACTATCAAAGGATTGAGAGAAGTTCAAACGTAATACCAGACATTATTCCAATTGATGGATTTCAATACCAAATTAGTTATTGCTAAATTGTTAACGGTGGTCACTTTGAACATTTACTTTAATAATATAAATGTATAATAAATACTATTATTTTCTTTTAATCCTTTGTAACTTTTCTCTACACCATTTTCTCGATAACTGTTTCAGAGAAGTAGATATAATCTTATACCGCTGAATTCATCTTTAAGAGGACTATCAATTTATACCATTAAATGTAGAGAGGTCCCATTTTATAAAAATATGCCAAACATGGCGCAAAAAATAAAAGGCGCAGAAAGGTGACAATTTCTATGTACTAATTGACTTCTTTGCATTTTTTTGAAAACCATTAGGAGAAAAAATTGATTTTATCTCTTACTTTTAAGATGCAGTATATAGTGGCTCCAATATATCAAGAATTGCACATCACTTGATGTATCGTCAGTTTTACTAATTACATGGTTTCAAAGTTATTACGTAAAATCTTTAATTAAGTTATTCACAATATTAATATTAACAATCTCACTAACTAGCTAGTGTCTCGTCATCCATGTTTTACAGTACACAAATCAAATTTTATTACGTTTATTACGACACAAACACGACGAGATGCCAAGGAACAATAGCTCACATACAACAGTTGGTTGTACGAAGCAAAATAGCTTATCATGTGTGAACATCACTTCAACATTTCTCCAGATTTGAAGTTTTGACGGGTAGCTGCAGTAGAAAGAATTGCCTGCTGCACGCTACTTTTAGAATCAGTGTGAATGTAGAAGAACTAACTACCATGCGTCTAGGTGACGCGATACCAATTTATTTGAAGGACGCCTGCCACGTTCTGCCGCGTTCTTCCACTCCCAAGCGGATTCGAGATAAGATATAGGTCGATAGACAAGTAATAAGTCAAGACTGCACTACCTCAGATCATTAACGATGCTCTCTCAGGACGTGATTTCATTTATTCACTGACATTAACGGTTTTTACGTCTTTGGATTTTTGCATAGAAGAAAATCCATTTCGAAGATTTCTCTCTGACGGGATTAAAATTTGACGTGATTGGTATCTGTTTACCTATTAATAATGGACTCTACACCTAATGATTTCAGGAAAAATCGCATAAAAAATCTCTATCAAGCTCCCGTAAGGCAAACAGAACACTGAGTATCAAACTTGCGGAATCATGAGATTCCGATTAACTCAGTTGTTTAGGTCTTCCAAACGAAAACTCCAGGGATTAAGACTAGCAACAAGTCCTTACATCAATAAAATGCAATTAGTTCAAAGAATACCATTTATTTAATAAATTTAAAACAATACAGTTATTTTCTGCAAAATGATATAATGTGAAAGAATCATGCCTCCCCAACTAAGGCAAATTACTTTTTTAACCATACAAATGAGAGCGTGCGCTAGCAATCGATTTGGTAGAAAAGATTCCTTTAACTTCCTCAGAATGTAATGCAAGCCTTTTAAAAAGAATTTAAAAATTCTGTAATTTTGGTAATTATGGCTGACTGAAAATAATATAAAAATATTTTACTTAAAAAAAATTTTGGTTCGCTTGTGATTAACTTAAAGGTTCTATTTAACGTGATTTTATCATTCACAGAACAGAGTTTGCTAACATTTGACCAGTCTTAAGACGTACTAGTCCCTATGCAGGTTCAATATAGGAAAAATGACACCGAGTAACTTTTCGACAAAATAGATTTTTGAGTCCTTTGTGCACAACGCGGTTTTCTCTATAACTTTATTATTTGGAAAGCTCCGCATTTGGCTTTCCTACCATTGCTTTGTATTGACCATCCAACGCACTTCGTCCAAATTATGAGTCGCTGGGTGAATCCAAACTTGTTTTATACGAGAAACCGGCCTTGTGCATTTTCACTGATTTTTGCCAGTATTTGCTTATAGGCGCTACACGCCTTTGCCATATTTGTCGATTTTACCCTTTTTGATATATTACAATACACTACTAACTTTTATAGTCAGTTTTTAGAACAGGATATATAATGACTGTACCTCCATCATGGTCAATGTCTTCGGCGGAGGAATAAAAAAGTTAAAATAATTTTGTAAAAGTATATAACAATAATAATAATAATATTTATTGACGTAAAAATATAATTACAAATAACATACAAATTTGCCAGTAAATAAATGATTTATTTTTCTTTGATAAAAAATTATACTTTTATTTTTGGTTCGTTTTTCCATGACCACCATATACTTTCACTCTCATATCCTGAACCAAAACATTTTCCTAAGCAAAAATTTGGTGTTTCTTCGAATTTTCACCTGGTTATGCCTAATGTATTAACGACTTCATAGCGGTCCTTTTGGGCCAGTTTGTGGCCCTGATGCTCTTCAGACTTGTATTAGCACAGGCAATGAAGGTTTTTTGTCGGAAGTAATTGGAGACAAGCTGAATTTTTGCCAGTTGTTAGGACCTAATTAGAGGAGTATTTTCTCAAAAGTCCCTGCCCCTCACCCTTGCTTAATCCCCCACTTAAACATCCATTTGCAGGCCTTTTATGTATCGTTCATATCTCCGTCATTATTTATTCTAAATTCATAAATTTAATTCCGTGTTATTCCTTAATATCTACTCTTGAAAAAAGCTATTATAACATTTTTCTGTAAACATAATACTTTAACGAGAATTCGCTAAAATATGCAAAATTTTCGCCTTGTATTTGAATTTTTTTGTGGTTTTTAGGGAACAACATTTTTATTCGGAATAATATAGCAAAACAGTTTAAATAAAAGTTGTAATGCAGTTTTCAACCTCTCAAACAATATACGTGCTTCTACTGTTGGGGGGGGGGAATTTGCATCTGAAAGTAGAACCGATTCATAGGCGTAATTCGGGGGGGGGGGGGGGGGCAATATTTTGAAAGAGCATTAAATTGTTTAAAGCAAATCTGGCATATAACATCTAATGACACTATAGGCCTTAATAAGAATATAAACTTTTTACAAATGTATTTATGATGAAAACAGTTTTTTTTGTTATGATAAGTTTCCGCCAGTCTTGGTTCGGGGGAGCTTTGCTCCTAACCTCAAAATTTAAGATCACTCCATTATCCGCCACCTATGGACCCGTCGTGACCCAGACTGGCAACCGGCAGCTGTGGAGTTTAATAAACTGTTACTAATTTGAGTAATAGAAATCAATGTATCCACAGCACCACGTACTCCCCACCCACCACTAGTTAATTTCATCTTTTTATTTTTTTTATCTACATTTTCTTACTTTGTTTTACTTTAAAAAATAATTCATAAAATAGTACAGATTTATAAATCTTCAGGTTATTTATAGATTACTATTTACATTATATACATGCTTAATTATCATTAATTATGTCTTGTTCATCGTCCATGATTGATGCGGTGTGACACGAATAGCCACTGCACATAGCTGAATAAAGCAAACCTGATTTTCTGCATCCACAATAATTCCCACAGGCAGATTTACAGGAACATGACACTAAACGCAAAAGATCATTTGGCGCAAAAGTCTTCAAAGAAGTCACTGGTTGAAGAACTTTCATGGGAATTCCAATCTTGAGATATCCCTACACACTGCTTGTGTATGTAGGTTCGATAGCAATAATTTCTTTATTGTGAGGTTGTTTTGCCGGCCACTAGAGGAAAGTCCAGGAATTTCCGAATAGTATATGGTATATGTATGCTAAGCACGTATGTAGTTGAGCTTTAAATTTTATAATAAATAAAATAAATAATGTTTATTGAAATAGGATAACCTAATATACATATATAGACTCATAAAACAGCTTAAAATCAAAATGTATAAAACAATAGACAAAAAATATAAGAAATTACAATACAATACAGGACTAATATATAACAGAAATATATTTATAAAGTTTAATCATCGCCTTTAAGGTATTGCAATAAATGATTTTTAAATAAATTTAGACTATTACATTCTTTAATAGTTTTTGGTAGCATATTATATTCCTGAAAACCATCATAAAATAATGTGTGCATATATTTGGTACAGTTTTTTCTTTCAATGCGTAGTTGATCATTTGACCGTGTTAGGTGATTGTGAGTGAACATGATTATTGAAAACGACATATTTGTTAAAGTAAGACGGTAATACATTATTTAGGATCTTATATATGAAAATTAAAGTAAAGTACCTTAACCGTTGTTTCACATTTAGCCAATCGAGTACATTTAGCATTGTTTTAATAGGTATATCTGTTGCACTTTAAAATGATCCTCATTCCTCTATTTTGCAGTTTTTCTAATATAGCAATACTATTATTATCCAAGAAGTTTAAAATACTTGCACAATAGTCAAAGTGAGGTTGGATTATTGACTTGTAAATAGTTATACTTGTTGCAACCGATACAATTTGCGATACACGTGAGAAAAATAATAGTTTTTTTGATATTTTCTTTTGTACATACATAAAATGACTCTTTAAACTTAAGTCATTGCTAATAATAAAACCTAAGTATTTAATCTCGGTAACCAATTCTAATTTATCATCGTTAAAAGAAATATTAATATTATTTGTATTCAATTTAGTGTAATTATATTTTTTTGCACAAATCATTGCTTTGGTTTTGTTAATATTTAATTTTAATTTATTACTATTTAGATATTTTGAAAGTTTATCAAGTTCACTATTCATCTTACTCACGGCAACATCAATGTTAGTATCCGTAATCGAAATCAGTGTATCATCAGCAAATAAGTTAACAAAGTCACAATCGATTGCTAGATTTATGTCATTAAGATATATATAATAAAGAGAAGTGGCCCTAGTACACTTCCCTGAGGAACTCCCGTGTTAATTTGCAGATAGTTCAATGTTACATTATTAACTTTTGTACACTGAAATCGATTACTTAGATATGATTTAATCCACTCTAGAACGGATCCCCCAATTCCATAATTCTTAAGTTTTTCAATTAGAATATTTCTATCGATTGTCTCAAATGCCCTCTTAAAATCCAAAAATACTGCAACTACATACTTGTTATTATCTATATCATTGTTCCAATTTGAAATTGTTAGCTGTAATGCAGTTTCACAGGAGTGTTTTGCCCTAAAACCAGATTGATTACCTATGATTATGTTATTGTTATTAAAATAAGCAACTAGTTGGTGGTATACAGCTAATTCCAATACCTTCTCCAGAGGGGGCAATGTGTTTATGGGTCGAAAATTGCAGGCATAATTTGAGTTTTCAATTTTCGCAACTGGGACAATAATGCTAGTTTTTAATTGTTCGGGAAATTGACCTTTAGACAAACTGTATTGATAAAATGAAGGATAACGTGTCCAATAACTTCTCTTTAAAATATTTGAATTCAAAATGAGACTATTAGTTTTGTTGTCTAGAGAGGAAGTAATAAAACGAAGTTCATTCAATGATAGCAGTGAGAAATTATTAAAATTTGATTTTCATTTTAAATATATTTAAACAGAATAAACATAAATTGTACTAAAATTGAAAGGGGAGTACTGACGTACTGGCAAGCCTATACTGCAAATAGTACAATTGTACTGGCAGTGGTAACGCTATTATTTGAATTAAAGGTAACGATGAATGAGCGATAACTCAAAAGCTTGCAATTTTATGTTTAAGGGAGGATAGGGAGGCAAGCGCAAGGGGGATACTCCTCTAATTAGCTCCTAACAACTGGTAAAAATTCAGCTTGTCCCTGATTTCTTCCGACATATGGTCATTTTTGGATTTCATTGTTTGCGCGAACGATACGGTTGGGGATTGAGCGCCAGAGCAATGTTCATGTTACAAGGCCTTTATCTCCCTTCCTATGCATTTTATAAAAAATGCTCCAAATGAAAAAATTTCCTCATTTCATTAGCTACAGTTTACTCGTTACAGTACCTATGCAGTTATTTTAAAAAATAAAAAAGTTACCTCGATCCACACTTTTTCGCTGTAAATTACACAAAAATCGCAACTTCTTAATTCATATTTATTTATTTTTCAGTCATATCATAGCAAATATTATTTTTGCATACACCGTTGGAAAGCGAAAGGTTTGAATATTGTATTATTACAATATCAAGTTTTTACGTCAACAAATGACATATAAAGGAGTGGGTACATGAAAAATGTGAAAATAATATTTTTCATACAAAAGTGGAAAAAAGTTGTGTTTAATTTGGAAGCGCAAGGGGGAGGAACAGGGACTTTTTGGAAGCGAGTTCTAACAACTAGCAAAAATTCAGCCTGTCTCTAATTACTTCCGACATATGGTCATTTTAGCACTTCATTGCTTGGGCTATATGTTATGATCGAAAATGCGCTTAAATTAATTTTTGTTTTGACTTCGACCTAGGTCAATTCTGGGAGGTTCTACAACATGAACACGATACGAAACTTTTGCACCTAAAACTGCGCAGCAAAATTAGTGTATGACCGTACCTTAAAGGAGACGGGGCCCTACGCAGTTTAGAGTGGCATCAGAACCACTTCTGCGGGAAAATTTACAATGAAATATTATTTCGCTAGGTACGCGCAGAGTACAAATTAGACACATTAACTACTATTTTATCGACCCCCTTTTTTGAATATTTTTATTTTTATGCCTCGAGAATACATTTTTGCCAAAATTACATGTAATTATATATACAATTAATCATTTTTAGGTTTCATGAATTCTGTATAAGAGGATGGTGTATAGTAGGTAAAAAACAAACTTGTCCTTATTGCAAGGAAAAGGTAGATCTCAAGAAAATGTTTTCAAATCCTTGGGAGAAACCACATGTTCTGTTTGGACAACTTCTTGACTGGATAAGATGGCTAGTAGCCTGGCAGCCTATGGTGTTATTTCTAGTCCAAGGTATCAATTGGGCACTTGGTTTAGAATAGAATAAAGTGTATGAAATACTGCAATCGATATTGTTGTCTTTATTTTTTTTTACATTTCTACACAGCTGCAATGTGCTTTTTGTTACCTCTATGTTGTGATTTTAAATTATTATTAAATTTATCTAAACTATATTTAATGGCTAATCATTTGTATACCCTGTATTTCTTGACTTGTTAACTGCCATGTGCACATATATTACGCACGAAGACCAAAGACCCACTGTCGTAAGAAGAATAGAAAGCTGCTCTAGATATACTTTCCCAACATTTTTCTAGCACAGGATTATTAACGTTAACAATTAAGTTGGAAGTGAAATCTAATCCGTTCCAAGAAACAATGCTTTCAGAACAAATATTACAAAATGTTAACTTAGTGCAGTGGTGGAAATCTCAAACAGATATTCCACAAATTAACAGTACTGATAATCTGATAATTCCCTTTCTGTATGCCGTTGCTTTCTCTGCAGACGTGGAAAGAACGTTTTCTTCATACAGACACTTGTTCATTCAGATATTAGGAATAGATTAGGCAATGAAAAAGCATCTAAATGAGTATTTCTCTTTAAACTTTATAATATTTAATATGTCTTATTTCGTATTGTTTTGAAAAATATACTTTTATTAAATAAAAATCTCTTGATTAAAATCGGCTCAACCTTGGTAATTATACCTAAAAAATGAATATATTGTTTTGTTAGATAAGTACAAACACAAACAGAAACTGCCCCGAGTTTTCTACTTGTATAACTGTTTATTAAAGATCATACATTAATTCTACAGGTTCAATGGCATAATAACGGGTGGATGGGGTTACAAATCCAGGGGGCCAACCGAGATCGATCCATTCTATTTACTGACTACTCACCAGCATGTGCATTGTTTTTAATGCTCCTTGTGACTAGCAACAGCCAAAGGAATCTTTTCTAAATTGAAAATTATAAAAAGTTACCCGAGTTGGACCCCCGGCTCATAGGTCTTCACACAGATAAATATAATGTTTTGAATCGAGAATATTATGTTTCAAATAAGCAAATAAATAAATTCCACCACTTGAAGTTTATTGCTATGGGGCCATTGGAGACTTGCTATACCTCTGCACAGTTTACAATGTAATTTTGATAATAAAGCGTGGGAGATTCATTAATCTCAGAAACGGCGAAAAAATTAACAATTCTTGTGATGTATTAAATAGGTAAATAATGTAGATTCCATTTGAAGCTTACATAAAAAATCAAAAAACAATTTAAGAAAAAAATATATTAAATAATTTTTACAGTAAAAAAATTTAAAAACTACGTTGTCCTGGTGCAAACATTGCATATTCCCATATTGTGACTAAGGCATAAACTATGAAACTTGTGACCAAATTCACAATTCCTTATTTCTGTTAAAATGGGACTATGTAGAGATAATTCACAGTAATCACATTTTGGCACTTCTACAGAAACTTTTTGGTTTACTGGTAGTTGCTGATGTCCTAAATATTTCCGTTGTAGAAATTTTTCCATTAAATCCTCAAACTAAAAATTAGTGATGAAACTTTTATTTAATAGTAATGCTATATGTTGATTAGATTAAGAATTGTACATCAAAGTTAATATAACTGTGAGCTGGCCAACAGCATAAATTGAACCTAATTGTATATGAAAAATCTGATGGAAAGTGTCAAAAAGAACTAATATGAATGAGCCATTTTTTTTCAGACTGATAAGTAATAGAATGAGCCTCACTACATTCTACAGAAGCAAGGCTCATTACTCTTAGCTTCACCTCATTCACTTAAGCTGATGGTTTCTTCACAGACCTGAAATACGACTGTTTATGAATATTCTGCGCATATGTTTGGTCATGCGCACACAGGGTTCAGCTATTCTTATCTACCTTTTGGTTTTAAACATAAAGCTACTGAGATGGTGGTATAAAAATTGTTTTGTTGTGTGGGTTGGATTATACTTTTTTATAAGTATCCCGCATCACTATAATGCAACTTTCACAACACGACAAACGACAAAAGTTTCATTTTGGTCCACTTTATGTTTAATAATAAGAAATCTTTATTCAGTTATACTATATAAAATAGTATAGAACAAGTCAATGTAAGGAACAAAATATGTAATATATTCAGATATAAATATAAAATAAAAATATTGCAAGCTGATTTAGATACTCTTGATAACTGGCGCTCGGTTAATGGTATGACATTAAATATCGATAAGTGTCATACAATGAGATTTTACCGTAACAGGGACCCTATTATTTTTAATTATCAAATTAACGGCAATCTTTTAGACGATGTACAAGTAATTAAAGATTTGGGTGTCTTACTTGACCCAACCCTTAATTTTCAGGCTCATATTTCTGCTGTAACTAACAAGGCATTAAAATTACTGGGATTTGTCAAATGCACAACTACCGATTTTTCCAACGTACAGACTCTTAAAATTTTATATTGCTCACTTGTGAGACCACACCTAGAGTATTGTTCCTCAGTCTGGTCACCACACTACAATATTTATGTACAAAAGATTGAGTCAGTTCAACATAAATTTTTGAGACATATTGCCTTCAAGTTAAATATTTTTATTGATGACTATTCTGATCTTGAATCACTTTTAAACATTGACTCTCTTGATATACGCCGCCAACATAAAGACTTGATATTGCTTTTTAATATAATTAATTCTAAATGTAACTGTCCTGAACTATTATCCCAGATAAATTTCTACATTCCTCCTCGAAACACTTCTTCAGGACAAATTATGCATACAATGCTTGCTTACCGCGTAGACTTCGGTTAGCGAACCAGTTCGAAAATATTGATTTTTTCAGTGCAAATCTTAGAACTTTTAAACATCAACTTCATCAATTCTAGTCATTAAATTATTACCATTCACTTTAGTATTAAGTTTTTATTAGTGTAAATTTGTATTAGTATTAACTCTGTTTTATCATGTATGTATATATTATCCAATCTACCATGTATTTTTGCTATATGTTAGTCTATCCTTGTCATTTTATTGTTGTCACTCTTCTTTCATCATTATTACTCATTGTCTGTACTAATGGGTTCGCCCGTTTATATGAATAAATAAATAAAAATATTATTTTACACAGAAAAATTAAAATGGGTGATAAAATATTCAGAGAGAAAATAAAAAGATTCATGACTTAAATATGTTTTTAATTTCACTTTGAAGTTTTGGTTTGGTATTTCATTATAAATTTTTATTAACTGTGTTACTGCATTTCATCGTACTTGTGTGAAAGTGGTTTGTGACTGACATAACACTGATGTTGAACAACCTCTGATATTGAAAGTATGACACGCTATTTTTCCAAAAAAAAAAAAAAAAATACCTACTGGTTGCACTATATAGCCAAATCATGTATTTTATTTGTGATAATGTAAATTTTAGTAAAAGAATTTAAAAGATTCATTATTTACTAATAAACAAAAAGTAGATCAAAATAGCTAACAAATGTGTACATAGCCGGTTCTTAATCGGTTTAATTATTTTAGGTCTGTGGTTCTCACCAGTGAAACTATAAATAATTGTTAAACGTTTTATATTGATGGCAACACAAAAAAAATCCATGAATAACTTGAAATAAAATGAGGTACCATAGGTAAATCTACATGAGAAACTATTCTACAGATGTTCCGTACTTTCATAAAACGAAACAAACCACAACAAAACCACTAACATCATACTTTCTATTAATAAAAAAAAGACATTTATCTGCAATTATACTCATTAAATTGACATTTTATTTAAAATGAGAAATTTGTTTTTGTTATACCGACATAAAAATTTTAACAGTGATTTATAGATTTATATAGATTTATATAACATTATAAAATCATAAATAATGAATGAAATAATTACATCAATAAAAAGTGGGGGATAAAATGAGCATAATATATGGAAAAGTTAGAAAAATAGGAAAATCATAAAGAGTAGAAAAAACCTAATATTACAAAAATAAAGCTGAAATCACAAAGGATATAAAAAAAATACTAGCTTATTGTAAAAAAATTTAAATATTCAAATTTTCCAGAAAAATAAATAGTATAGTGTCAGTAATTATAAAATTATGTTGCACAATTAAAATTTAAAAACCATTTTTCAAATCCCACTTATGGTATCGATTTCAATTAAATCTTCTGAAATTGCAGATTAGATTATAAGCGAAACTTGCAAAACTAGCAGGCGTCGGCAGAGGCGAAAAAAGGCCTTAATTAGAAAAAAAAATAGGAAAAAGCTGGAAACTATTTTAATTGTTTTATTTGAACATAAAATATAATATTTGAAATTCCCTACAATGAGAGTGGACCGGAACATTTCAAAATTTTCCAAAATAAGTACAAGAAATCAATTTTTGGCATTTTTTTCATTTTGGTGGGTTTTAGGGCAAAAAATTATATATACAAAAATGAAGAAGACAAAATTCTCTACAAAAACAGGTAAATATCGATAAATAAGATAAATAAAATTGTAAATATCGCTCGTAGAGAAAAAAATATCATATCATTGTGTTGTCATAGAATTCGCAACAACTTTTAAAATGTCCGTCATGAGTCCGCCCTTCTGTCAGTACGTTTATCTCTCCATCCATCATGTCCCTTTTAAGCTAAATAACTTAAAAGAGAAAAGTCCGATTTTATTGAAATTTGGACAATAAATTAGTGTAAATAAAAAGGTTATGAAACATTTTATGAAAAAAATGCACTCAAACCATTCTCTATCCAATTGTATTATTGATATGACAATTCTGGGTTGGCCATGAATATACGGCAGATCGAGTTTTTGCAAGCGATTCAGCTATAGTTTGTAATATATCGGACAAAATTCACAAAGTTTTGAAAATTGGTAGAAATGTTAGATCATAAAAACTACTAAGCCAAAAAATTCCCACCCTTAAATAGTGTGCTTCATCCCCTAGGACGTCAATTCTATCCCCATTTTGAGATTTTCTAGATTATCTCGGGAACGGTGCATTTTTTGATAAAAATACCTATATACAAAATTATTCTACACTCTCTCACCCCTAAAAAATATCGCAATTTTTAAAGAATTATTTGCACAATAGTGAGTATGTGATTGATGGAGGGATAGTTTCTTCATCGCGTAATATGGCTAAAAAAAGGAGAATTTAATAGCGTTTACAATGCTTACGTTAGTTACATAAGAAAACATTTCGATAATTGAGTAACTGTCGTGTTCGATGGTTATTTGAATAATGCAAACAGCACGAAGAGCCTAGAACAACAAAGGCAGGTACTGCAAAGAACCTGTCCTGAAAATTTTTTTTTTTTTTTTAAACTATTTAACGTCGGCCTATTTCCGCTACCAGGGCCTATCACCGACGCCAGGAGACGAGCTACCCCCAACCTGGAAATTTTGCCGAACCTCTTCCCTTAAGAAGAGTAGGGATCTTTTACTTGCCTAACATTTAATAGACAAGGGACCGCCTGCTTTACATCCCCTCCGAAGGATGGTATATCCACTACGTAATCCTCGTCTGAAATTACGTAACTTCCGAGTATACACTGATATACAAGCCTCTAGAAGGTGGGACGAGAACGCTGTATTTCCCAAGATGGGAGCCCATCCAAGTACTAACCGTGCTCGACGTTGCTTCAACGGAATATCGACTGATATTCACATTGAAGTCGCCTCTACGCTCGCCCCTCCTGAAATTAAATTTGATGAAAACACTGTTGTTTCTGAAACAGCAGAAGTTCCTTAGTAATTTGTTTAGAACGTTTGATTGCAGAACTAGTAAAAAAATTTAGGAATAAAGGAATGGAGGCGTTCGTTGCTGCGGATGACGCCGATTTATTAATAGTACAAACTGCTATCAAAAAATATTATAAGTGCGACGCAGCTGTTGTCTTAGGGCAAGATATTGACCTGCTAGTCGTTCTTATTGCTCTTTTTTCCTCCGACAAAGATGTTAAATTTTTAAAACAAAGGTAATACCAGCAAAAGGATTTACAGTTCACGAGATTTACAATCCTCAACTTTTTAAAAAAATATTATTTGCACACGCCATTAGCGGTTGTGACACAACCTCAGCATTTTTTTCCAAAGGAAAGGTTAATGCAATCAATATGCTTAATAAAAGAGATGACTTACAAGACATCGTGCAAACTTTTAATAATGAAAAAGCTAGTCATGAAGAAATTGCAGACGTAGCACAGAGATTTCTTCTAGCTTTATACAATTCTACCTCCTCAGAAAAAAGTCTAGATGTATACGGATTCATGACTTTTAACAAACTTGTTGGTAAAGCGAACAATACTGTAATATTATCAAACCAACTTCTGTTGCTGGTCAGCAACACTCATATCGTATTTTTTTAACAAATTCAAACATGGAAAAACATTATGCTAGAAGCTATTGATTGGGGATGGAAAAAAGTTGCCGGTATGTTAACTCCAACTATGACAACAAAAGAACCAATGTGTTACCATTGCCACAGACCAGCATGAATGAATGTCGAATCTATGGAAGACAACGAAGATTAATTAGCGCAGGTAACCTTCTGATAATTAGTGGATTAGGAATACAGGCGACACCATGTAAAAAAAAGGGCAATTACTTTACCTCTGGGGTGGCATGGCAACAAGTACAATATACAATATTCTTCCTTCTTTAAAAATTGCGATATTTTTTAGGGATGAGAGGGTGGAAGCGTTACATTTATTATAATTTTAGATGGAGTTTAGTAGCTACTGCTTTTGCGTTAAGCATTGAACTTTAATATATAGTAAAGATTACAATTTATTGTGTTAACTGGAACCAACCCTTATGTGTGCGCCTTCCCATGGTACTATTAATTTTAAGGAAAAAACCTGTAGACGTTTTTGATCGAGAATTTCATAAGGAATAATTTTGTATATAGGTATTTTTATCAAAAAAATGCATTGTTCCCGAGATAATCTAGAAAACCTCAAAATGGGGGTGGAAACGACGTCCTAGGGGATGAAGCACACTATTTAGGAGTGAGAACTTTTGGGTTTAGTAATTCTAATGCTATCCTTAACATTTCTACCAACTTTCAAAACTTTATGAATTTTGTCCAATATAAATCGTTATATTACTGTACTAGTCGCGAATTAAGAAACATTTGGACTGGCTTCACCACAGAGCTGATGGG
Source organism: Rutpela maculata (assembly GCA_936432065.2). NCBI lineage: Eukaryota > Metazoa > Arthropoda > Insecta > Coleoptera > Cerambycidae > Rutpela > Rutpela maculata. The sequence goes on from OW386288.2 coordinate 58,556,403, forward strand.
AAAGATTTTGGTGATGCCATACACCTAACAGGCAGTCACAACAGATGCTATCAGACGTGTTATACACCAAAGGTGGGCCAAGTAGAAAAATGCGGTCACAAAACATCTGCCAAGATGTTGTGATTAATAAGAACAACAAAGTGAAGAAATCTAAAGTTAGCTTTTGGTGCACCCCTTGAGAACGTATCAAGAAGAGCTAATTTTAAAAAAGTTTGTATGAAACACCCTCCTTAATTTTTGTCGAAGAATGTACCTGCCAAATATTTGCACCTATTTCTGTGACACCCTGTATAATAATAGCTTGAAATGTAGCATGTGATGAAAACATCTCTATTAAATTAATCTGAAAAAATACTCCCATAGGTAAACACATTATAAGAGGAATAATTCCAAATAAGTATTATTTTTTCTTATATTTTCACATGACATTGGCTGAATTAAAAACAAGAAATACTGGCTTCAGTTGTTAAGATTATATTACCTTTTGTGAAGTTGTTTCATCCACAGTTTTTTCAATAAAATCGGCAGCCAAAGCTGGTTGGTCAGCAGTTGACGCCAATATACAACACTGGTAATATCTTGAATCTAGTTCACCATTTGGTATGTGTTGCGAGTATCTTTTTAATAACCGTGAAGCATTTTGAGGTCCAATGGATCCAATCATTAAAATGCCTAAATTCGACCATGACCATAATCCATCTATATCTAACTTCTCTCCACAGTTCAAACAAATTTCTTGCTTCAGTTTAATGATCAATTTGATGATCTCATCCCAAGTATCATATGTAAACATTGTCATAAATTGTTCAAATAGATCCTTGTCGCTAAATTGTATAATCAAAGGTAAATTTAACAGTACATCATTTAAGTTGTTTATCCTATTCAATTTATATTTGTACAAATAAGGAACTTTATCTAGAAAAATACCTATATCTTCTGAATCATCCAATATTTTAGCTCCCAATTCGCAATGGTCAGGAGGTTTTTTATGGGCCTTTGGCAAAGGAAAGTTACACTTGCATCTGAGGTTATCTGATTCACTTAATTCTAAAAAACTGTCTTTTAAAAACTGTAATGTGTTTTTGTCTAATTTTTTCATATCACACTGTTTCTTAGAAGCTTGTTTTAAGAACTGTTCTTTGCACCACGTGGTGGCATCCTCAGTACCTATCTTGTCTACATATTTAATAAAATTTTGAAGTAAAACTAAAGTATCATCTAAATTTAGTCGTTGCAATAAAATACTAGATTCAGTCAGTTCAGCATTTTTGTGTGTTTTATTAAGTTGATATTGCTTATATAAAGATACGAAGTTAGTATTGTCTTCAGAATTTAATTTTGGAGAAACTAGTTGGTTAATTTCTGCTGTCTCAACTTTATTGCTATTGGAATTATTTTGTAAGTTATTTACCGAAATGTTTTTTACGGTGGTCTCCAAATTTTCGAATGTTTCTTTTATCGCTTTCGTGCTAATATTTAACATTACCGTTACATTCGAAGCAACATTTTTAAAATTCTGGACAGACTCTGGCACGTAAAGATCATAATCCTCCAAATTCTGGCTTACATGTGCATTTTCAATTAAAACAATTCCATTGGAAAGTTTCTTTCCTATGGCCTGTTTCTTATTATACTCTTCTAGTACTTGTAAAATTGGTTTTATTTTTTCCAATAGCTCTGTAGCTTGTAACTCAATTAATTTAGTCTTTAAAGCAGATATTAAATGTATGTTTTTAGAAGTGTCTACCAAATTTATTACATCCTCAATATAATGAGCGCACAGTTCAGCACATAAAAAATATTGTTTGTTTAATAAAGTTTTAACAATCAATTCGTCTAATAACCTCAATGAAATTATTTTTATTTTTACGTCATCGTGCCAGATGTATATACAAGAATTCAGCATTTTAATATCCCTAATATTCCCAAATGAATTATTCCAAAACATTAACCTACTTGTTGTTGGATCAAAAAAATATATTGCTTTAGAATTGTACGTGAAGATAAATCTACTGGAAATAGGGTATATTTTGCCAAAACTAAAATTTGTAGGTACCTCCTCGGTATTCTTAAAGGTAGAGATATTCAAAGTTGCATCTATCTCATCCGTAAGATGTAATATATCAGATGGTCTCTGACTCAAAGAATCTCTAAACTGATGTGTGACAAGTACAGTAGGTTCGAAATTTGCTTCCCAAAGTCTAGCACCTGGTCGAGCACAATAAATTTTAATATCACTATTATTTAAAGTTGTCGCAAAACTTTCATCCTCGGTTATTGTCTTAAATTTTCCCTTTAAACTCATATATGTTATGTCTGGTGAATCATTATTGTTACGAATATTAAAGAAACAAGCTCCAAAATTGCCATCTCTCATTTTCTTTCCTATTTGCTTGTACTGCTCTTTTTCAGTATCACATAAATAGGTACGAGTTTGAGTAGATATAAGTAAATAATTTAAATAGGTATCTATCTGAACAATAGCAGAATCTAGATGCATTAAAGCAGCAGATGAAGTTTGGAATATCGTCTGAAAGGGTATATTCATTAAAATATGAATTAGACAAATATAATAAAACATACCAACAGATTAGTCAAAGAGAAAACAGTTATTTTTCCAACATTATCCCCAGTATAAACATCATTTCCATGCCATTTTATTGCAGTAACGATGTTACCTTCATGTTCACTATTTATAAGAGGTGTTAAATTTGAATCCAAAAAATTTTCTAAGATAACAACTAAGCCCTTGGAACTGGCTATTGCCATATTTCTTTCATTTGATCCTATCACAACTTTTATGGCAGAACCTTCCTAAAAAATATAGTTCCTAGAATATTAAATCATGAAACTAACCTCAATCTGTTTACTTTACTAGGAATTAATTTGAGAAATTCGCACGGTTCTCGTTTAAATATATAAATTCCTCCACTGCTAGCACCAAAAACCACATAGTTCTCCGAGATATCGAAGCTTGTTAACTGTTAACAAAATAGGTAAAGGTATTTTACTAATTACTAATTATCAAAATATCTACTTTTAACTCACCTTAATACGTTGTGTAGATTTAAAAGTTTGAGTTATCACAGTATTTAAAGTACATAAATATTGAACTAAAATATACTTATCCATTTTTAGCCCACCTTTTTTTAAAAAAAGGTTATGTTTTTATTTTTGACATATTTTGACGTTTCTAGGATTAGAATACAGGCGATGCCAACATGCAGAGTGTAAAAATAAACTAAAAATGGAGATTATTTCAGATGAACAAAGATAGATTATACAATATTAGTTTATTAAAAGGAGAGCTCATAATAACAGTTATTATTTATTTTTAAGCAAAAGTTGGCACTGTTAGCAGACACATACCTATTAGAAAGTGCAATGGACGGGTAAAAATTCTGAGTAAAAAAAGTTATTTTACAGTATTACTTTATAGCTATTTTCTAAAGTTCTATCTAAATTCGTTACGTATAAGTGTTTATAAGTTAAAAAATTTGTTAATATATTTACTGTCAGAAAAATATTTGGCAACAGAACTTCCAAACAAAATAAATGTACTGATAGGATATTGTTTAGCAACATTTTTGCAAAAATGGATTTGTCGTCTGACGTTCAAGAATTGCACCAACAATTTAAGTTCATTAAAACTCGAAACGACTCAGATTCTCCAAGGCCTGCAAGTTCTAAAAATGGTTATGATTTTGATACCATAGATATTAATGAAATTAATTTTGAAAGCGATGAAACTTGGTAAGAATCTATAAAAATAAATATTTAAGTATTGACAAAGGAATAAGCAACATGTTTTTAGGTTGTATAAAACATCTAATGGCTCTGAAAATCCAATTATAGATTTGAACAACTGGTTACACAAAGATTTAGGAAATCCGATTGATGATGATTTCATTGTAAATTCGACTAAAATTCAAAATGAAAACCAGAAAAGTATTGATAGTAGAACATTCACACGTCCTAAAAAGAGATTTACCCGTCCAAGCATTGAGAGATACAACGAAGAAGTTTACGGAAATGGTGATGTACAAAACGAAAGAAATCCGTCTCTGAATAATATGAGAAAATCGATCGACAGTGGTAGTTTTATCATTCAAGAAGTGACTGAATCACCTCCGACTAAACCTCTTAATTTTGATCTGTCACAACCAACAAATAGTTATTATTTCGAAAATGTTTTAGCTAATGCAGCAGAAATAGATTCATTTCAAAATATGTCGCCACCTAGTTTGGTAAATTCCATGTGTTCCTCAACTTTTGCCAATTTAATGGAGAGTAGCTTTATTAAGAACGATCCAATTTTAAGAGAAATCCGAGATACCGATTTTACCGAGACAGTTCTGTTACAAGATTCAGAACCGCCAATGTTCCAGTCTATAACTGAGAGTTGTAGTAGTATTAGTTCTGACACACCTGAGAGTTTTTTAAAGAAAATGTCGTTTAGTGGAACGTTTCGTAAAAATAGTTCTAAGGAATTCGACAAAACCGTGTCGATGGATAAATGTAACAATTCCAGTTTGGATATGAACACAACTTATGAGAAACTAATAGAAAATGGTGAGTTATGGTACCAATAATGATTTATTTATAGTTAAAAATATGTTTGTTAGTGTATACATAATTTGACGATAAGCGGCCAATGCAGTGTCTTCCAATATTTCGTTTCCATATGGTTTTTATGTGATGCTACCTCTATAATTATGGTCTCATTCTAAATATTGATGTACCTATGTCCAAATATGTGGGAGGTACAGTTTTTTGAGCACACTGTATTCTATTATATTCACAAAAGTTTTAATATCTACTAAGTATTAGCAGGTATAGTGTAATATATGCTGTCTAAGTTCAGTAGTCGAAAAGCAATATCTAAATAGCTATTATATACCTATGTAGATATCTGCATTCATTCCTGCAGATTTGATTATTGTGGTCTTTTGAAAAGGGTTGTATATGAAAACTGTAATTAGGTTCTTAAAAAGTTTTGGTTTTAATAGCAACAAAATTATAAGTAATATGAAAGGGAGTGTAGGTACTTAAACCTATTTTTAGATATGATTTTTTTTGCATCATGTCAGATATATTTTTAAGTAGTTATGAAATATAAGATATATTTTTGTTTTCAATTGTGTTGCTATGAGTATTAGTACAGGTAAAATAGATAGAAATTCACCTCAACAAGGAATAGCAAGGGTACTTAATTATTATTATTTTTTTTTGTAATGAAAAGTTACATTTGTTCCAATTTACTCAAGATATTGGGTGCGTGTCCAATAGGGTGGTCCAAAAATGACTCAATTTTTTATAGAAGGTCTCGATCCCCCAATTTGTTTCCAAATCTGAAAAAAAAACAAGTACGTATTTTTTTGTTTTTTAAAATTTTGATTTTAAATGGTGAGACATGAAGTTTCCCATTTAAGGCTGTGTTACTAAGGTCAAATGTCGCGTTCATTAATTCGTCATTTTGTAATTATTTCGGGGAGAGTATTCTTAAAACGAACCAACAGAATTCAGATTTGATTTAATTATTGAAACTAGTTAACCTAAATCTGTTACGTATATTTGAATACTAAATGAAATTAGGTTTCCAAAGTTTCCTCCTCTGAATTATTAAACGTGAACGGTACCCGTCAATCGTCCGTAATTCATCTATAATGATTTTATATTTTTTAATGGAACTCAAATATTCAAATAAAATGTGATACGTAATAGAATAAATATATTTAACGTAAAAAAAGTTAAAAATCCGCATAATATTTGCTACAATAAAAGATTACTTGTTTAGAAAAATTTGAGGAATTATACCAATATTAGTTTGACGTTTTATTTATTTATTTATTTATTTATTAACTTATTCACTTACAGATCACAGTACAGGATATCAGTTTCGTACAGTTTCTTAACCTAAACCTACCTAATCTAATCTAGCTAAAACTAAGCTGCAAGTAGCCACAAATAATACTAATAATAATCAATAATGTACACTACATAGGAAGAGTTAAAAATTAAAAACTTAAGAGTTAAAATTTAAAGATTTAGAATTTAAAATGCAGAGTCCCTCGGCTCAGTGAAAAAAAAATAAAATAAAATATGTTATGTTAAATATATTAAAAATATGATTGGACTGTTTAATTCTATAAGTTTGGTTCAAGAGTAAACGAGAAGAATTCCCCTAGAGAATAGAAGCTATGTCCTAATAACATGGTTTTAATTTCTTTCTTAAACAAAACCCTGCTTTTAGCTAGCTTGATATTCTCAGGCAGGTGATTGTATATTTTAACAGGCATTACATAACTACTGTTAGCTGTATGTGAAAGACTATGAGGAGGTAATCTTAAAGTGCTTGTTTCCCTTAATGCATAAGTGTGTGGCATATCTTTAATTGATAAAAAGTTATGTATGTTGTCCTTGACATACAGGGCACTTTGAAGTATGTATATTGAGATCACTGTGAGAATGTTTAGCTCTTTAAAAAGTTCTCGGCAGGACTAATCAGGTTTTTTATATAAAATTGTCCTTATTATTCTCTTTTGAGATCTTAAAATTTCATTTATTCTAGTGCAGTTTCCCCAGCTAACGATACCATAGGACAGAGTAGAATTGACAAAAGCAAAATAATATGATAATAAAATATTTCTAGGTACATAAGATCTTAGGCACCATATGATGAACGAGTACAACGACATCTTTTTAAGGATGTCATCTGTCTGTTCATTCCATGACAACAACGAATCAAATTTTATCCCTAGAAATGTAGTTGTTGTTTTCTGTTTAATAGAGCCATTCTCCATTTTTATTAAACGTCTATAGTCACTTTCTTTGGTAGTATAAAGTACGGATTCGGTTTTTGATAGGTTTAAGAAAAGTTTATTTTTATAACTGTACCCATGCATATTTAGGGCACACCCACTAGCTTGTAAACTTAGGTCCTTTACATTAGAAGATCTGATTACTCCTGAGACATCATCAGCAAACAGTGTTAGGTTTTCTATTTCATTTACTTTGCTATTTTTGATATCGTCAATAAAAATTAGAAACAGCAGAGGGCCCAGCACACTACCCTGAGGTACTCCTAATTCTACCCTGCGCAGATCAGAGTAGTGTTCTCTGTTTCCGTCCCTTAAAACCACCTTTTGAGATCTTTCCCCTAGATAAGACACAAGCCAACTATAGGGCTGTCCTCGTACTCCATAGCTATTTAATTTTGCAATTAATAAATCATGGTTAACCATTTCAAAAGCTCTGGTGTAGTCAAAATAGAGACCTGTGACAATATATTTCTCATCCAAACTTTTGATTATAAGTACTATTTAAAGAGGCTAGGATTGCATCTTGGGTCGATAGCCCTTTACGAAATCCATATTGTCCATTAAATAACATGCTATAATGATTTAGGTAATTTATCAGTCTTGTGTGGTATGCTTTTTCATAGAGTTTTGAAATAGCAGGCAGTACAGAGACAGCTCTATAGTTTTCCAGCTTTTCTTTTTCATTTTTTTTATAAATTGGTATAACAACTGAGTCTTTCAGACTTGATGGGAAAATTCCATCACTGAATAACTCATTTATCAAGTAAGCAATTATAGGTGCTATTAACTCAGCTACCTCCCCAAGTAAAGAACAGGGAATACCGTCAATTCCTGCCAAGCCTTTTTTTGATATATTTTTAATCATACCAAGCACTTCCCCAGGTTCAACTGGTGTTAGAAACATGGACACGCAGGACTCAGATTTATTTTCTATAAGAATTGAACTTTTATTTAATTGCGAAATATTTTTTAGAAAGAACGAGTTGAATTTACATGCAGCTTCCTCCAAGGTTTTGCTAGTAGATGCCGCGACAGAAGTCGTTCGAAGTGGTGACACTGCTATAATAATACTAGAAAGACAGTATGAGCAGGGTCGGACGTATTTTTCATTTCTCTAGTGTTTGAAATAGATTTTAAAAGAATTTTAATTTTCTTAAAAACATTGAAACACTTGAAAAATAATCAACTGTATAAAATATACACCGAGTTTGCCTGCAAAATGCAAATTCGAATAGGTAACCAGTAACCACTGTACCACAGTAGAGAAAACTTCTCTACTGTGACTGTACTGTAATAGGACAACGGAATGATCATCCAGTGTCACTGAGTAACAATAACAATACACAACGTACAATTTGAAGTGCAATGCACACAAAGTCATTGTAATGAGAAAGACGCAGACAGAAACTAGTCGCGTATGTTTGATGATTGATGAAGCAAAAGGCGACCTTGCTCGACTCGACATTTTTTTGCATGAAAGCAATGCTACACATACCAAGGCCAGGGTGTATAATTATAATCAAGGTCAAACATTGCAAATAATTCTCACAACCTGTAATACAATAAAATGTTTTTTGTGTCACGTAAACACGTCAAATTTAATCCAACAAAAATTGAATTTATTACTGTTAGATACCATGAATTGTTTAATTATTTACGAACATCAAATCCTATTTCAAAAGTTGCAAAATAGAATAGGAGCTGAATAATTTTTTAATTCACTTAATTCACTGTTGTAAATCTAGTCGACTATTTTCGATACTGTCCGTACGGCAAAGATCTAAAACGTATTTGTCGTACGGCCCTGCAACACTTCTGTTGCCAACAACAAATAAGTAAATCTCAACTCATAACTAGACAATTGCATGGTTCCTGTTTTACCGGCAGAACCATTAGTTCGCTATTTCTATATAAGAATTGACTGTGGCGTGCAAACGCAGCCTTAAATTGCATGGGGAAAAATCACTTTTTGGGATTTTTTAAATAATTTTTCAGGGTTAGGGAAAATCTTGGCTTAAACTTATAGGATTTGGATTTGATGTATATATATTTGACACTCCTAACACGCCTCCACTGTGCCCCGAAATCTAGCCTTAAATCATGATACTAAGAAATAGAGATACGCTCTCACGCATACCTCCCCTTACTGCAGTTCCCGCTGTTACGTCACGTAAAAGTCAACTAGTTCAGTGGTCAATTTTTAATTTAGATGTAAACTAAAATTACCTTAACCGAAGTGTTTAGAAGCTTATCATTCGATAAAATAACAAATTACGACTCTTTTGGTTGTTCGAGACAAAAGATAGAGCCAAAAATGTAAAAAAATTGTAAAATAATAGATACAATTATTTTTTCGTTTAACTCGCTGTAATTAAAAAACCAGACAACGAGTTAATCTCAAATTTTTACCGTGTGATGAATCTATATTTGTTAACAAAATGTGTTAATATGAAGGTCAAGTTTTAATAAGTGTAGAAAATATGATTTTTTTTCTAAGGCTATGTCGATAAACTGTGAAAATTTACAGGTGGGAATACAACAAACGAGAAACTTTTTTGTCTTTCGAAATAGATACCAAGTATATCGAGGGCATATGAAGATAAAGGATGGTGCTAACTTTTTTATTTGAAACTTTTTTTTCTAGAATTAACAGTTTTCGAGAAAATTGCAAATAAGTATACGGAACCCCCTCGCGAACGATACAGTGCAGAAAATGCGGTGTGAGAACTAATGTACGTTAGTGTTGTTTAATGAAATCGAATTCAGATTTTCTTGAGATGTTTCAGCAAATCAATGGAGGATATTAAATATTTGTAATAATTACCATGAGAGAACACATTGATATATCTCGCGCTATTGAATGTCATACTGCGAAAACGCTATTTTGCAGATGCAAAATGTTTTTCATAATAAAAACACATTAAAGAATCCGGCAATTTATCTCTAAATAACAGAATAAATATTTCTCCTTCTTGACTGTTTGTCTATTTTCCTGAATAACGTTAGATAAATGCACTGTTTTATAATTAAACTAATTAAAGTAGTATATTATTTACTATTACTATTTATTGTGTTTAATTAAATAAATTAAAATTTGATATTAAACAAAAACAAAATAAATAGCTTACTTACACGTTGAAAAATCAACGGTGCAAAAGATCATATGTGCTTGCACTAATTATTTTGGAGGTGTTTTCACAAACATTTAAACCCACAACGGCCTTATGTGAAATGAAAAGTGCTGACAAAAGCAGTCATAGAATTCTATGATATTAAAAAGTAAAATTGCCTGCAATCAGCTTTTATATTATGGTTTTCGATGTATTTTTAGGTAGATGGTCGCCAGCGCGGGCTCGATTTGAAGTTGACTAGAGGGTGACGCTATGCGCACAGTAGGTCAAAAGCTGGTACTCGTACCGAGCGTATCTTATATTTCATAGTATCATGGCCTTAAATCAAAAAATGTAAATTCTTCAGGTAGTTTTCGGGGTACCGTGGAGGTGTGCTAGGTGCGACAAACCCATGTTTATATACACTTCTGTGCAATAAAATCCCATACACTAGAAAAATCAAGTTATCCAGTTTTCACTAATATTAAGTGGTGTTTAGAATTTAGATTTTTTTATTATCATATAAGTTATAAAAAACTGACATTGATTGTGAAACGTCAAAAGTAATGTATTTGAATAATGTTAAGAGGAAAAAACGACAATCACAAAGTTTCATCAGTAAAGATAAAGCTGAAGTGGGGCGAAGGGTAGGCAGTGTGGCTATTATAGGGCATCTGCACGTGATGTCACACCTGACCTCAAAAATATGTGTTTCTTAAGATTTAAGAGTATTATGCAGCTATTATTAAAATTTCTGCCTGGTTCCGGTATTTTCAACTAATATTTAATTCAGTATAATGCTTATGAAGTTCTAAATACTTTGTGCTAATAAGATAGGACTCTTTTTATAGGTTGGAAATCTAACTGGTAATTAGCAGTATATTTTTATTAATCAATAATATTGGAAAATTATTTACGTGAATTTTTAAATATTTTCTTGGAGCCAGTACGGCTCCAAGCTAAAAATGTGTACACAAACATTAAAAATGAGAGTAAACTTGAAGAACTTAAAATTTTAGGTTATGTTGGTTACATGATGCAGATGCTGCTGTAGGTGGCACCATCTATTAAAAAGCACTGTACTAAAAGTCTTGACTGGGAAAACGCAGTTTTTAGCCAAATAGGTGGCATTATTAAACTGAAAAAAGCTATTCTTGTAAGTAAATGAATACTACACTTCTATTGAAGAATGTTTTTAGCTAAAATTTGTTTATTATGAAGATTTCTCTTCACACTTGGTAATAAACAAATTTTAGCTAAAAACTTTCTTCAATAGAAGTGTAGTGTTCATTTACTTACAAGAAAATGTTTTTTTTCAGTTTAATTTAGCTAAAAACTGCTTTTTCCCAGTCAAGACTTTTAACAGTGCTTTTTAATAGATGGTGCCATCTACAGCAGCATCTGCATCTTGTAACCAACATAACCTGAAATTTTAAGTTTTTCAAGTTTATTCTCATTTTTAATGTTTGTATACACATTTTTAGCTTGGAGCCGTACTGGCTCCAAGCAAATATTTAACAATTCGGGTAAATAATTTTTCAATATAAACCATTTTAGGATGACGTCACGATAAGTCGACCATATTGCCTGAGGGACAACCAAACTTTTTATTCCATTGTGAACAAAGAAGTAATCTCAATTTTAAACATGAAATAAAAATAAAATGCCATCCGCGATAAGGTGTGATTATGAGATAAGGTTTATTTTGAATGTAAAAAGAGCTTAGGAGAAAGGTAAAGAAATCACTTTCTGGCATAGTCTGTTAAATACTACATACGCATAATATAACATGCTTATCACTGAAATCTAGCACTTAGTTATTTCAATGTAAACTTGCCTTGCCCATAACAATGAATGCATTTGAATTTATTTTTCTTGCACAAATCCAGCCTCATAATATTTATATGCTTGTAAAGATTTGTATGCCTTTAACTGCTAGCTGTGTAGAAGCTGTGAGTCAACGCTAAGAAATTTGCCATATCAATTACGGATACACAAGGTAAAATAGACAAATCTGCAGATCTCCAGTCTCCACTCCAAGGGTGTATGGGTCAATATTGTCTATTATTTTGATTTTCTCATCATAGCGACACTTTATATCACCCATAAGGGTCGAATAATATTCACTACATGATTTTATTACGAAAACACACACAATTTCTCAAGAAAAACTAGAAAAAAATATGTAAAATCACGAATACTGCGTTTGGTTGTCCCTCAAGCAGAATGGCCGACTTGTCAAAACCACGTGACCTAAAATGGTCTATTGTTGATTAATAAAAATAGACTGCTAATTACAGGTTAGATTTCCAACCTACAAAAAGAGTCCTATTTTATTAGGACAAAGTATTTAGAACTTCATAAACATTACACTGAACTAGATTTTAGTTGAAAATACGGAAACTAGTCAGAAATTTGAATAACAGCTGAGTAATACTCTCAAACCTTAAGAAACACATATTTTTGAGGTTAGCTGTGACGTCACGTGCAGATGCCCTGTAATAGCCACATTGCCTACCCTTCACTCCACTTCAGTTTTAGCCAGGGTTGGAAAAAAAACAGTTTTTTTTCATTTTGAGTTTTTTTTTGTTTAAAACAGGTTTTTTTACGTTTTAAATTGTATGTTTAAAACATGTTTAAAAATGTTTAAAACTATATTCAACTAAAATTAAATGGTGCCAGACACACTATGTCTACTACTACTACTTGATGTCAGATGGCGCTCTTAAATGGATTTTACAGCACTCTACAAATAAAATGCTCAGTTTAGTGCACGTGACCACTATATCAGAATTATTTATCGGAATGGACCATCATCGGCACTTTTCCTGCTTTTCCACAAACTCTAAAATAATACATTTATTTAAAACATCACGCTGTGTTTTAAACAGTTGTTTAAAACATCGCGTTGTGTATTAAATATGTTTTAATCATTTGTTGAAAACACAGTGCGATGTTTTAAACATGTTTTAAACACTCTGTTTAAAACATTTTGTTTTAAACATGCCAACCCTGGCTTTAGCTTTACCCATGAAACTTTGTGATTGGTGTTGTCTCCTCTTAATCCAGAAGAAAAATATACGTATTTTTGTTTTTTTTTTACTTTTTTACACCATTCGATGAGAAAGATTTCGATTTATAACAAATGTAAAAGTTGACGTTGAAAAATTCACAGATATGACTGCACCAGTGGCGGCTGGTGAAATTTCAATATTTTTTTCTCATCTGTGGCGCATGGGACCCATACGAAATATGGGAAATAACATCTAGAGAAGCATTTCTCTAATGACCCCTAAAAAATTTTGAAAATTCGGTAGCCTCCCCTGGGACTCCTGTTTATTTTTATTTTTTTTTGGCATATGCATTTGAATTTTCATAAAAATACAACAATAGATTTTGGAGTTTATGAAAATATTTTCATTACTAACTGAAATATAATTGAAATTTTGTAATTTACAATTTAACAAATTACAATATTTCAATTCGTTGGATATCAGTTATACTACGGGAGCCCGTGCACCCCCCCCCCCCCCCCCCCTCCGATCCTTGACAAGGTTTTTCATAAAGATTAAAGCCTAAGGAACAATTTTGGACATGTCCCCAAAAAAAAAAATTGGTGTACTGTACTTTCAAAATGGCGTCCGTTAAAAAAACAAAAATTTGCAAATATTGTTTTTGTCATTTAACACAAAAACTAAAAAAGATGGAGAAAAACTTTCTGGACAAAAAACAAAGTGCATAAAATTTCCTACAATTTTGTTCCTATACAATATTTGGATAGGAGTTACCATTTTCCAGATAAAATAAAATATAAAATTCAATATAAAACGTAATACTACGGGAGCCCACCCTAAGTGTCCGTGCACCCCCAAATCCTTGGTGACAATGTTTTTCATAAAGATTAAAGCCTAAGGAATAATTTAAGACATGTCCCCAAAAAAAAAAACTGGCTCTACTTTCAAAATGGCGCCCGTTTAAAAAAAATTGCAAATATTGTTTTTGTCATTTAACATGAAAACTAAAAAAGATTGAGAAAAACTTTCTGCACAAAAAACAAAGTGCATAAAATTTCCTACAATTTTGTTCCTATACAATATTTGGATAGGAGTTACCATTTTCCAGATACCATTGTTGCCGTTTTCGAGATAAATTTCCGCAAATTATAATATTATTATTATTAACTTTTTTCAGTTTATTTTATTTTTTGTTATGTTAATAATATAAAGTTATATTATATGCCTTACAATAATTGTCACAGTTATTTCCTCTAAGTGATTTACCGATAAATGAATTTCCATGTTTTCTTAATTTTGGACTCATTTATCTGGAAAATGGTAACTCCTTTCAAAATATTGTGTAAGAACAAAATTGTAGAAAATTTTATGCACGTTGTTTTTTGTGGAAAAAGTTTTTGTCCATCTTTTTTAGTTTTTGTGTTAAATGACAAAAACTACATTGGCAACAGTTTTTTTTCACATATGGCCGCCATTTTGAAAGTACAGCCAGTTTTTTTTTTTTTTTTGGGGACATGTCTTAAATTGTTCCTTAGACTTTAATCTTTATGAAAAACATTGTCCCCAAGGATCGGTAGGGGGGTGCACGTACACCTAGGGAGGGCTCCCCGACTATTAGTAATGAATATATTTTCATAAACTCCAAAATCTATTGTTGTATTTTTATGAAAAGTCAAATGCATTTTACAAAAAAAATAAAAATAAACAGGAGTCCCTAGACCCAGGGGAAGCTACCGAATTTTCAAACATTTTTTCGCAAACTGCTTTTTCAAAATTTTTTAGGGGTCATCAGAGAAGTGCTTCTCTAGATGTTATTTCCCATATTTCGTATGGGTCCCATGTGCCACAGACGAGAAAAAAAATATTGAAATTTCACCAGCCGCCACTGGAATACACATAACTGCGATTGTATTTATTGTGTAAATAATGTAACCTAATATTTTGTACATATGTCCGTCATTACTAGACTGAAAAACTTTTTCATCGGTAAACATAATTAACATTGTTCCAAAACTCCAACGGGCAATAGACACAATTTAAACAAAACATAATGCGGGCTTGCTTCTGTTCTTCTGTTAAAATGATCTTTTTGGTACTTGTACAGTTTTTTATTTCCGATTTTCCTATCCTTCGGCTAGCTGTTGACCTCGTTGCTTGAAAATTTGGCATGAACACAAGCGTCTCCTGCTGTTTGAAACGGATTTTTCCTCAAATAGCCAAGGAGTGCTTTATCTTGAATGAGATTTGAACTTCTCGATCGGCCTGAATCGTCTTCTCTTTACGCTACCTTCCTCCTCCCACTTTTCTTCACACTCATAACAGTACTTTTATTCAATTGATAATGGTTAGCAACTGCTCTGATAGACCATCGCTCTTCAATTTTAGAGAGAATTAAAATTTTTTCATGTTTAGTTAATTTTGGCATTGCGAAAATATGACACTGACAAATAAATAAAGAATGATTTAATATAGCGAAATTTATTGCACAGAAGTGTACATCAAATTCTTCATTGGATAGTCCTTTTCCAAATCCTATAAGTTTAATGCAAGATTTTCCCTAACCCTGAACAATTATTCAAGAAAACCCAAAAAGTGATTTTTCCTCATGCAATTTAAATGGGAAACTTCATGTCTCCATAGGGCACCGTTTAAAATCAAAATTTTGAAAAACAAAAAAACGTACTTACACTCTTCGGATTTGGAAACAAATCCCCCGATTTGTTTCCAAATCCGATCGAGACCTTCTATAAAAAATTAAGTCATTTTTGGACCACCGTAGTGTCCAATTGTGTAACCCAGGCATGGATAAGGGCGAAGGCTAACTGAGGCTCTTACCATGTATGGCAATTTGTGGGAGGTTACAAAATAATTATTACCAACATGAAATATAATAAAAAAATTTAACATTTTGACATTTGAAATCAGAAAAAAGTACTATCACCTATAATACACCTAGAGCATTGATAATACCGAGATAATTTTGTCATAAAGACTGCTGAAAGCGTGTTGCTTGGTAATAGCCCGAGGCCGTAGGCCGAAAATAAATGAGAACTTTAAGCAACATGCTTAAAGCATTCTCTATGACAAAATTTTGAGTATTTATCAATGCTCGAGGTGTATTCGGTAAGATAATTTTTTACTCTCCATTCAATTCGTATTTTCTGATCGAACAAAATTCTAAAAACATTTTCCACGTATCCTTTTTACTTTTAATGGTGTTTTTGGGTGTATTTTCTAATACAATTTGATTAATTGAATCGTTTACCAAACCTTTGTGACATTTTCATAAATTGATTTTCAATTTGACATTTGTTGAATTTTAATCTGACATTTGAACATATCATGTGTGCTTTGCCTGATAACACCACATGTATGCCTGTTATCGCTGTAATCTTTTACTGATTGGATGAATTTTGACACATGACATGAAATGCAAAATTTTGATTGGTTAATACATTTAGTAAAAAATTATCTTAGTAATTGACCTTATTGCAGTTTTTAGGTGTAATAATGGCATTAGTCTCAAATATTAATATAAACAATAAAACTTTCATTAAACTTACAAAAACCTTTAGTTTGTGGTTATGTGTGACATATTACCAGCATAAAATATTTTGAATGGTCATTCTTGATCTCTCTCAAGCATTTTTCAAACTCTACTTTGTTGAACACTTTGAATTTACATTAGATTTTAAATAATTTCAAATAACACACCCAATCAGACACAAGTTATAAACAATCTGTCTTTATATAGGATAGTAAGTACGTCACAATCAATAAGATGACATTTGACAAATCCTTAATACTCCTAAATTTAAGTAATTTTCTTTATTAATATTTTTCAATATGATATAATTAATAATAATAATGTGCATCATTTGAGGTGAATTTTTATATAAGGAAAACGAGGTGTTTTCCTTGATCAAAGCATCAATTTTTTTTTCTTCATGAAAAGGTTTCCTGAAAATATCATTAATAAATTGTCTTGAGTAGATTTACAATATATGTGAAATACAAACAAATTGGTTCACTTGATCAACCTGCCGTAAGGCTTTGCGGATTTGTATGTTTCCCGCAACTAACATATGAATCACGTTCGCGGATGTGTATGTTTCCCGCATTGGTGCATTTTAATTGTATTCAAAATTTTACTTGTAAATATTGTAAAATGTCTCATTTTGTAGATTTCTAAACAAATTTTGTTTTAGAATGAAGTATTTATTATAAAAACATAAAATAGAAAACACTGAATACAGGGTGTAATGCAACTTACCCGAAAAATTTTAACCGTACATGCACCTTTAAATAAGTCGACTTCTTAAAAAAAAAATTAATAAAAGTCCAACACAGAAAAAGATACACATTGTTAAAGTTACAAATTGATGAAAATGGTAGTTTATTGAACTTTACTTAATTGAAGGACTGTTGTAAAAAAAAATACCAAAAAAAGATTTTAAAAAATTTTAATTCTAAATAGTTTAAATAGTATAGTAGATTATTTTAACATTTCCATTAATTTGTAACTTTAACAATGTGTATCTTTTTCTGTATTGGACTTTTATTAATTTTTTCTTTAAGAAGTCGACTTCTTATTTAAAGGTGCATGTATGGTTAAAATTTTTCGGGTAAGTTGCGTTACACCCTGTATATAAAAACATAAAAGAAGACTTTTGAAGGAGAGGAATAAGTATCAAAAATGATTATTACAAACTATGCATCATTTCTCAAAAACATATGCAACAATTTTTTTGATATGTTTGCATTAGTCATTGGTGCTGCTACACGATCGTCTGCAGCTCGACCACTAGCACTATTAAAAAGTATATAAAAGTGATTATTAACACATCTATAAGAAAACTGTCTGTTCTTTAATATTAATGAAGAATATAATTGTCATGATTTGACTATGTATTGCCATTTTGGCAAAGTCTACCAAAGATTTAGCCACGTTTCAGACGAGGTAGAATGTGATTTTTAATCGAAATAGTGCATAAACTGCTTGTAGAGAAAAAATCAGCTTTGTAGATTAATATTCCGCTGCGGAAAATGCAAAACTTCTCCGCGAACTGCAAAAGCCCGGAGCGCAGTGGCCGCAGACACGCGCTTGCATTCCATTACGTCTACCGAGTCTTTAGCAACATGAGACAATCGGTAGACTGTATTTTTTGCATGTCTTATTAAATAAACTATTCCAGAAAAAAAATTCAACTTTGTAGATATAAGTAAAAAATGTTTTTTTCCACACTTTGCATGGGTGGTAGACCTGACATGGCAACGCTTCCGACGCGGTAGAATATTATTTTCCGGTATGTTTTTATGCCATCTGTGAGTATGTAAAATTTCAATCTTGTAGATATACAGTGTGTCCCAGGATAGATGTAACAAGAGGTGTAATGGACCAACAATTTTGGAATTTTGGAATGATATTTGGGGATTATTGAGTCCTGCTTGTTGTAAAATTGAAGTATACCAAAAATGACTTGATTTGGTGTTCTACAGGGTGTTTTATAAGCAAAGTTGTAAAAATCACCACTAAATGAAGTACCTTTATTTTTCAAAATATGAAAAAAGTCCACTAAGAGAAGTTATTTAGAATACAATTTTATACATCTATACCAAAGTTAAGGAATATAAAATTATTTTTTTGAAACTTCCCATTTTTTCAATAAATTAGTATTTTATTTTGAACCATTCAATTAAAACTGCATAGAAATTATTTTTACAATTAGTTCGATTAACATTATACCTTCTTACATCTCGTATATTCAATTTTTCATTTACCAATAGCCTACTTTTTGAGATGATTAACATTTGCTCCTACACAACTTAATTCGCAAAAAATGGGAAGTTTCAAAAAAATAATTTTATATTCCTGAAGTTTGGTATAGAGGTATAAAATTGCATTCTAAATAACTTTTCTTAGTGGAATTTTTTCATATTTTGAAAAATAAAGGTACTTTATTAGTGGTGATTTTTACAACTTTGCTTATAAAACACCCCGTAGAACACCAAATCAAGTCATTTTTGGCATACTTTAGTTTTACAACAAGCAGGACTCAATCCCCAAATACCATTTCAAAATTCCAAAATTTTTGGTCCATTACACCTCTTGTTACATCTATCCTGGGACACACTGTATAATACATTTATGCAACATGTTGTTTAATTTTTTACTCATTTTTGCAACACTAAAAGTTTCTTTAGACTTGCACTTTCATCATTGATACTTTTTATGTTAAAGAAAAAATAAAAAAGTGTCGGAAAGCTCAACCAAGTCTCTTTACATAAGCTGTCTACAGATTAAAAAAAAAAAAACAATAATTATCAAGATACTCGAGGCAATGTAAGAAATTACACGTTTTCCTATAGAGTGTATGTAAATCTTAAAAAAGAGAATTTTTCTCAGAAATCTTTGTTTCGAACGACCGAGATTAACAGAGCATCAAAGTAGTACATGATATTAATTGAACATCGTATATGAGGTTGATTTCAGTTAATTACCAATTAATTACTGTGACAAAATGAAAAAATTTTACTGAAAAAAAAAAGTCCCAAATCCCGCCCCCTCTAATTCCTTCATTTTTGTCGGAATTCAAAAAATAGAAAAAAGGGTTTTAGCAAATTTAATTCTATTTAAATTAGCTAGAGTAGTCTTTTGGCGTAGGAGCCAAGATTAAAAAGTTGCCAACTGTAGAAGCTCAAAATTTGCGATTCTTTGCCGTACCTGGCCTGACATTTCAATAGTTATCACCGAAATGGAAAAAAAGAATCAAAATTCTGATGAAACCAAAAGATTCGTAGTGGAAAATACTCGTTTGACCCTATTTTTTCATTTTGAGCTAACTCCCAATGTTTCGGAGATATCTGCGAAAAATAGCAAAAAACAGCTTGCATTTCGGAACCGAAAAAATTGCAAAAACATGCAATCTTGACACGTTCATATTTTTTAAAAAACACCATTGGAACGGCCGTACGATGTCGCGACGTAAAGAAGAAGTCTTCAGATAAATCTGATCGTAAATTGCATGGCGAAATTCGAAAATTCGGCTGTGCACGAACGAATCAAAAGTGGCATTTTGTGACATTTCAGAAAATGAATCGAAAGAGATCTTTTTGCAACATGTTTAATTTTTTACTCATTTTTGCAAGACTATGATTATCTTTGGTTTGGAAGATATTGATATATGTAGTTTTATTGAAACACTGTATATAAACATATTTTTAACATTTTAAACCTTAGATTTAAGAAGGACACCCTCACTTAAAAGGTGTGGTCAGTTAACATCAATTAAAACACCCAGTTATTTTAATACATAAAAAAACCTTTTTGCACATTTTAGGATCCCAGATGGTTGATTCGCACGATGGGTGTGATGTAGAATCCCAAGAAGTCAGTAGTCAACCATTTACTAATTTTAATGGTACATATCGCCGAAGTTCTAAGACGAATAACACATTCAGGAAGTCTGATGCACCAAATCCTCCCGTAGTTTTAAACTCGACATTTGAAATCACATCAAACGAAAACATATCGGACCAAAACACCACACAAACACTTATAAAAGACTGCAGCCTAAAGAGTTTTGAGGGCAAAAAGATATTTACAAACAGCCATACTATTATCAATGAAGACACAGTTGAAGATATGAAAAGACAGCTCTCTGAAACAGTACAAATAACGGATTTGAATAGGTTAAGTTATTGTCTCGATGACGAAAACGCTGAGTTAGATTCTACATATACCGAGGATATTAATGATCTTAATAAAACAGTAAATATGCAATGTTCATCACTTGGGTGTCCTACCGGATCTGCCGATAGCCTCGACAGGATGAGCAGTCTATCAAATAGTAGTAGGGACTCAAATAAAATGCTTAATATGGCAGATGTGGATGCAATTGTTGAGATGCAAGAAAGAAGTAAGTATTATAAATCGTTTTTCAGCTAAAGTTATAACGGTGACGAGTCTTTCTTGTTAGCTTTTAGTTAAAAAAAACTAGAGATCAATATTTTATTAGATAGATAGTTACATTTATTGATGTTAACGAACATGGTGCTAATATACAATAATATTTATTCATGACTATCGTATAATCATTGCATTACAATTATAACAATTGGTGAATGATGGTAGTCGTAATTCCAACCTAGCGTACTATGAGCATGAACTCATAATAACACACTTTTGACCAATCAGGAACTAGCTAGCAATATTCATTATCAACGGACGAGTTCATTTTTTCCAAGGGAGAGTCCATGTCTTCTTATGACGTTTAAAATGTCAAACTAAGTTTTACTGTGAACTAACTTTATTTTTTCACTTATAAATGATTAAAACCGTTAAAATAGTCGTGGATAAAGTATACTATCCTGCTTGCGCATAATGGCTAATACACACTCTGATAATTTACGACACTCGCCTTCGGTGCATGCTGTAAATATCACCCTCGCGAGTAATAGCCATCACTACATGCTCGTTGAATAATACATTATTAGGATTAAAATATTGATCAATGAAATGATATAAATATTTATATCATTGGTCACTTAAAATAGATAAAATATAGACAAATTAATAATAAAATAACTACATGCATATACTAATACAGACCGTAGAGTGAATAATTCCTACAAGAGATTTTCTTTTTTTATACTATTGAGGGGCTTTTCCCAATCATTAATTGGTGTTCTCCACAAAAATATCGTGTCCGCTACGGCCGCCATGTTGAAAAAATGATAGTCAAAACAGGTTTTTCTCAATTATCTCCTTTCCTTTTAGTTCTACCCTAATACCTAAATAAAATACCTAAAATTAGGTATTACTAATATTGTAGATAATGAAAAAAGCTACTAGTTTTCTCTGTTATTAATATATTACGATTTACAGCCGTCAGAATGGTGAAAATTTGTGCTTCGCTGTACATTCTTGCAATTATCTCTGTCCTCAGTGCGCCTTTATAGTAATTGGATATTATCAATATTGTAGATCATAAAGTTTCCCAAAACTTTTGTTTATAGAATTTTCTTCTATGGTGAACTGTTTTAAAATTAAAAAAAATTATGATACTTTCGAGTTGCTGTAATTTGTAAAAAATGAAAATTTGTATGGTTTTCACCACTCGTGAGCTAGAAAAAAGCCTATTAGTAAAAATGGATCATAACACCATCCAGCAAACGAGCGTGACTAAATTTCTTGGGTTGCAGATTGATTCTAAACTTTCTTGAAGCTATCAAATAGAAATGATACTAAAAAAACACATTATTTGTCCTATGGCAACTTAGAACTAAAGTGCGCCGACGTCACAGATTTTGAGACCTTAGGAAAAACAAACAGCTGTCATTGAATCAGAATGTTTTTCTTTAAAGTGAATTTTGCTGTGGTTGTGCCATTTAAAAGCTTAATGTTGGATTATTTAACATCTGCAACTATTCTTAATATTTTTATATCCTCAATTTTGTTTGTCAGGAAGACGGTTAGTTCGTATTTTGCAGAATTGTCTGATGATGTAGAGGTTAAGTATACTGCTGCTATCGAATTAAATCCTTATATTTTGAGAAAAAAATGCTTTAGTATAAATATTAATGTACTTTCAAATATTACACATAGGGATACTGCGAATTACTTGGTTTTTGGGAGAAGTACGTAAACAGAAGGATGAGTTCAAAGCATTCAAAAGTCTTGAAGCTGTTTGTGGTTAGGTGAAAGAAGTACTGTGCAAGAAATTTACAGAATAAAAGCTTGTTGCAAAGGTAATAATTGTTATCAGTGATCAACCATTCTTTTCATATATACTTGCCTAATTAAATGTTGCTTTATAAATAATTGCTAACGTACAAGTTCATTTTTCAGGTTTTGAACCCGTAGCATCGTGAACAAAAGCAATTGAGTCCTTGGACTATTACAGATTCAAACGGTTCCTTAGTACTTAATGTGAATGTGTTGCTAGTCTAGACAAAACATGTTCAGTACTTAGTGACAAGAAGCATTTCCGTTTAGATTTTTAGCAGTAAACATAGCTATGGTGAAGAAACTAACCGCTGTAAATTTTGTGAACAAGACCCCATATAAATTAAGCAATGGAGATTGAGGTGCTATAAACTATTTGAGGTACCTATGTAATAAGACGTACACAATTTCTTCCAGCAGTTAACCCCTCGTCTATAATGTATCTATAGATTGGACTATATAATCCATTGTAATTTCTATAAGAACTTTATTTTTCATATATTGTTATGTAATTTGTCTTATAATTATATGTAAGTCATTTGTTCATTATTATTTTATTAAATATTTCCTTTTTATTATGTTTTATTTATCACTCCTACTACTATATATTCTTACAGTAAACTGAAATAGTCAATTACGTCGAACTTGTACTTAGGTACATGCTTGTAACTGAAAGCAAAACAAAATATCTTCACTAATTAAATAATTTATTATCCTAGGTGTATTAGTACTTCTAAGAATAATCGAGAAGAAAGTTGTAAGTTATAAAAGTTTACATTGTAACAAAAAAAATAAATGATTGTAACATAACATATACTTTATATTAATATCTATTTAAGCAATAAAAGTAACATTCACAGTTTATATATAACTCAAAGGGCTTTTATAGCTTCATTTAACACTTTCATAGCCCATTTAGACTTTGTTTATGCGTTCACTGGACTTAGACCACTTCAAAGTTTTAATTTTATACTTCTTCAATGTCCAATAGTCCAACATTGAGTTTCTAACACTACACGATATACTTAAAAGGGCACATTGCATCACTTGTTGACAGCGGGTAGCTACTTTGGAATTTCCTTTCTTAATTTATGTACTTCATCAAATATCTTTATGAAGCCTGCAAATTTTCCTCTTGGAGTTTACCTTATTTAAAATAATTTCTGCCGTTGCACTTTTCTCTCTCTCCACACCTTCGCTCAACTAAATTTTAAACAAGAAATAATTATTAAAAATACTGACAAACCAATATAAAATGTTAATTTTTTTTACCATGAATTGTTTATTGCTTGTTTGGGCAGCAGTAATCATTATCATAAGCAGTTTCAGTTTCACATATGGGTTTTAAATTATATCCCTTATTGACAGGGGATGTCCAACTGGACATATCAATATGATCTTGTAATACAGCTGTTTTTCCTATAATATAAACCCACGTCAAAAATCAAATCCTTACATTAATATGCAACAACGTACCACTAACAAAATCCTTGGAAATCTCTTGTAAAATCATTTCCTTTAATTGTTTGAAATCGGTTGCAGTCTTTTAACCCCCGACTTCTTCTGGTTGTAAATGGAGGTTATTTTATAAAAACTGGCATTATTTCGGATTGTCACACTTCCACAATTAATAACAAACCAAAAACTTGCCATTTTGTATGTATAATATACATTGAAACAATAATATTACGAAAAGTTCAATCAGTTGCCATTTGACAGTTCAGGAATTTCAGTTTGTTTTTCCTAAGGTCTCAGACTGTGACGTCACGCACACGCGACCCATTGAAATTGTACTATTTTGCCTATATTCATTCCTGTTTAAATTGTGGTACCATTTGTTGGGGAAACTCCAGTGGCGGAGCGTTGCTGTTACGGGCCTGGGTTCGAATGGTTTTCCGCGGGCCCCCAATCAAACTTTTCTTGCGGGTCTTTTGAGGAGCCCCTAAAACATGTTTTTGCTTGTTTGACTACTAAATATATGTATTTTATGGAACTTTATTTTGTGATTAATTTGACTTGAATTTCATTTTGTGAAGTGTGAGGTGTCTGGGCTGGTCCGTTCCGGGCCCGGGTTCCGCGGAACCCCTGTAGATTTGCCACTGGGAAACTCAGTTCGTATTAGGCATATAGGATATATTAGGCATGCAAAAGAAAATGATATGATGACCTTTAAGGGACCTCAATTCTCATGGAGGCAACTTTTCAAAGAGCTTGGAATATTAACTATTATTTTTATAAAAATGAATCCTGACAAATTTGTTCAAAAATGGGAGGGCTCTGAGCACTATAGTTTAAGAACAAATAATAGTATAGACTTACCACAGCACCGCTCAATCATGGTGACCAAAGGACCTTTTATTAAGTCCGTAAAGCTGCTAAGCCGTTAAAGAAATAACGACATTCATTTAAGAACGCTGTAAAATAATTATTATTAATTATCTGAATTATGTCAGAGTCTACCAGTGGTGTTAGGAACAGGGAGTTGTATTTCATTGGCACGTTGGATTCGAGAAACGCTAGATCATTACTAGTACTTGAGAGCGGAACAGCAGTAAAATATTGATTGAATCTGTTTGCTAGATCTGTGTCAGTTAATATAGTGTCATTTTCAGTAATTTCTATGTTATGATCAAGATGTATTACTATTAAATAATATATTCTCATGTATTTTATTCTGTCAGGGTATCTTGATTGGTCAGATTTTTAGTGGACGTTTTATTGTAATACTTTTATTATAATGTATCATACATATATATGTTTTTACACATACATTTTTAAATATTGTGTTGCTGTTTTTTTTTTCTTTTCTTTTTTTTCTTTTCTTTTTTTTCTTTTCTTTTTTTCAGCTTCTTACTGTAGTTTTTAGATTTGACAATATTCTGTATTGTCACGAATACGGGTTGGGGTTGGTTAATAATTACTTCCAACACATGTTATGCCCACCACGTGTCACGAACCTCGGGCCGCTGTGACAGGATTTCTTTAAATTACTCGCTTGCTTGCAAGAGGATTTGAATTTAATGAATTAAATGAGTACGTGTAAATAAAACATTGTGGTAAAAAACAAGGTACAGGTTTATTAACCGAAAACAATAAAAACAGAACAACAATAATTTTCACTCACATTCGTTACCCTCCGGGGCTACCCCCCAGGAGGGGAGTTGGGCCACGCACCAAGCCACCACCAATTCATACCCTGAACCAAAACCTAACTGAATTTTTAAACTCAAATTTGTCCTAGTTGCTGCCTTTGTCAAATCAGCATTTCATCATTATTATAACGTCGCATGAGGTGAACGTGCCAGCTTCTTGCTGACTGTACAGTTCCTTTGTTCCCCAATGCAACTTTGTTTCAAGTTAATTTCATTTATCAAATCTCGTAATAATTATTTATTTAATGATGTACTGGGTGTCTCAAACAAATTCTGAATAAATTAAAATGGCTGCGTGACAGTATACTTGTTTGTACAAGTCCTATTGAAAATAAAGAGATATTGTATTGTATTGTATTGTATAATCTACCATATTAATAATAACTAATTACGACATAGGAGAAATGGGGACAGAGAAAATTGCAATAATCTACAGTGATGCATAAATTTTCACATTTTTGAGCGAGTGTAAATCCAAAAGTATTACCATAAATAAAACTGTTGTATTGACAGATTAGTGAAAACTCGAAAAATTCGAACAAAGAAATAACACTATCGTAAGTCAGTTTTATTGATAATAGAAAATTAATAATAAGTATGAATAACATCGAAACAACGGAGCACAGATTTTTCTGAAATTCAAGAATCTATAAAATATTAATAAAAGAGAAAAATAGTTTCAATAAAAGTCGTAGCTTTTTTCATTTTCTACAATATTGGTAATACCTAATTTTAGGGTCGAACGAACAGGAAAGAAGATAATTGAAAAAAAACTTATAACTACTTAATCTATAACTACTTATATCTACTAAACTAGATAGGTTTTACTAGAGAATTTACTTACCACTGAATCAACGTGATATTTCCAACTAAGTTAACTGTTTCAGTATTATCAAATTTAATATTTCTTAAGGGCAGAATCATAGTTTGTGTTTTAGACAAATTTAAACTAAGAACATTATGAGAAAACCATTGCACGGCCTTCGACTGGGCAACAAGACCCTCGACAATGACCTCATTCAGTGCTTTGCCTGCATTAGACATTGTGGTGTCATCTGCAAAAAATGTAAAATCAGTGATGAGCTAACATAAATTAGTTAAAGTAAAGGACCCAAAACCAACCCTTGTGGCACGCCTAGTTTATATACATTTCTTGGGATATATTATTGCCATATTTGACTTTTGTGTTCTTCCTTCTAAATAGGATTTTATTATTTTAATACTATTAAAATCAAAATTGTATTTAATAGGTAAAATCCAATATTGCACCGATGGTGCTCTTTTTGGATCTAAAGCCATATTGTGAGGTTACAAACAGATATTTAGTTTCAAATAATAGACAAATTTGTATTTTTGATAGACATAATAATTTTTGAAAGAAATTAGTGCATAACTATAACCGTAACCGAAATAATAATAATAATAATAATAATGTTTATTCATCTCATATAACAGTTACAAATACATAACATTTAAAGTTGATATCCTTAAATTTACGAAAAAAAAAATACACTAAGAAATGTATATAGAAAACGATAAATAAACAGAAGAAGACCCACAAAGGAAACCCTGCGCGTGGGTAGCATTCTATATTTACTTATAGTTTATCAGTAGACGGTATATTGTATGCAAATGTATGATTTTACAGAAATTGAGAATGTGTAAAAGTTATAAAAAAAAATGTATATATATAATGTAAGTGGGGACAAGGAAAACGGAAAATAAATTCTGATAGTAATGCACAATACCATTTGAATAGACACTTGAATACTTGAATAGACACCATGCATAGGTACTCAGCAGTTTCCGTCAAGTATTTTGTCGGAAACAGCCAAACACCCACACACATTCATTTACCCTAAAGGAAATTACTACGAATTGCAGCTAGATGCAAATAATAACAAATACTCCAGCTTATGCAAGGGACTCTAAACATTACACTTTTAATAATAATTTTAGATTGTTTAATTCTAATGAGTCGAACAACGAGAAAAAAAACAAACAACAAAAATTGTATGTAGTGACTATTAAATGCGTCCAAATGTATTTTTAATGTCAATCATATCGTGAATTACGATTCTCGGCATACCAAAGATCCAGTTCTTTACTTTTATTTTAAATAGTTTAAACGAATTCAAATTTTTTATATACCTGGGTACGAGATTATATAATTTTTGTTCAAGATAATTATGGCTACGTTGACCAATAGTTTTATCCATTCTTGGTACTGTGATTGCTTGTTTTTTACGTCTGGTGTCATAAGTATGCTTCACCAACAGATTTTTTCGTAAATTTTTACGTTGATGCAAGATTAGCTGGTGGCAAAATAATTGTCTTATGTCTAAAATCTTCGCTTCACTGTACAGATCATCGCTTGGGTAGGTGTAACATTTGCCAAATATTATTTTTAATAACCATTTCTGGGCAACTTCTAGTTTTTTTAAGTAGCAATTTGTTACTCCTCCCGAGCTATAATACTGTACAATAGATGTGTTTGCACTAAAGCATAATACATTGTCATCAGATATTTAATATCAAAAAAGTTTTTTAAATATTTAAATTTTGACTAGAGACATCTTATTTTTTTTACTAAATATTCGATGTGTTTGTCCCATCTAAGGTTGCTATCTATTATTATACCTAGGTATTTTATTGACTTAGCGAACTTTAATTCAATATTAAGATCGTTATATCTAAGACTAATGGAAGTGAAGTTTGGAAGGTTAGAAGCATAATTAGTAAAAGGTATGTACTGGGTTTTTTTCAAATTTAGTGTGAGCAGTTTGCTGTTAAAAAAGTCAAGCACAATCGGAAGATCATTTTGGAGTTTCAGTGTTTGCCAGAGTCCTTGGCTCTATAAAAAATGGCGGTGTCATCGGCAAAACCTATGACCTCGCCTTGGATAGGAAGTTTTTAATCATTGATATATAAAGTAAATAATATAGGGCCAAGGACTGTTCCTTGAGGAACTCCATAACTTACTTTTTTGGTGCTTCTGGTTGCGTCATCAAGTTTTACACATTGTGTTCTGTTACTTAGGTAACTTTTCATTAAATTATATAGGTAGTTCCTCGAAGGCCAATACGTTCTAAGGTATCCAGTAAATCCGTGTGACTTACGGTATCAAACGCCTTCGCCAGATCAACGAAGATGCACATTGCTGGCTCGGCTACATCTACTGCCCCATAGATTTTAGTCATTAAGTCAGACAGAGCATCTTCTGTTGATCTGGACTCTCTAAAGCCGTATTGAGTTTTTGAAATTAGGTAATACTTATCTGTATAGCTACATAACCTTTTTTTGATAATTTTTTCAAGGATTTTGAAAAACATTGACAGGAGTGATATCGGTCTATAGTTGGACCACGGTGTATTAAATAGGTGGTGCGACGACAACTCTCACAGTGGTTTCATAAGTGCTTACTTTGTACATAATGTAATAGATGGCAGGACCAATAAATTCTCTCATTACTTACGCATAGATAGATAATTTTACAGGTTCTGTGCATACGTGCATACAATGTTGCATACATTCCCGGCCTTTTGATTTTTGTTTAGTGAAACAAGAATCCAGTGACATCTGACATTAAGTAGCTAAATTAAAACATTGAAAGAATATATGCAACACTACATGCAGCATTGCACGTGTCGCCACAGCTAACCTCAAAAATATATATTTCTTAAGATTTACAAGTATTACGTAGCTATTATTAAAATTTCTACCTGGTTCCTGTACTTTCAACCAAAATCAAGTTCAACGCAATGTGTATGAAGTTTTAAATAGTTCGTCACAATAAAATAAAACACTTTTCGCAGGTTAGGAATCTAACCTATAATTAGCAGTCTATTTTTATTAATCAACAATATTGAAAAATTATTTGCGTGAATTTTTAAATATTTGCCTGGAGCCAGTATGGCTCCAAGCTAAAAATGCCTATACAAACATTAAAAATGAGAATAAACGAAAAAACCTTAAAATTTGTGGTTATGTTAGTTATACGATGCACATGCCCAGGTAATTGTAGGATCTTATTGCTCGCGCCATCTACTAAAGTAAATAGTAATCATGCACTTATGAAGCCATTATTATAATAGGAAAGTGCCGTTCGTCGGACCACCTATTTAATACACCCTGAGTTGGACACATCAAACTTATCTCCAGACTTATATATGGGCTTAACAAAATGTATTCGGTTTTCGGTTACAGTTTTCAGAGTAGTGACAATTCGGTTTTCGATTACGGTTTCAGTTTTGAAAATGGAGATAAAAACTTTGGTAACTTATATTTCTGAAATCAAAATAAGTCATTAAAGTGAAAAACAGCTGTAGTAATAATTCATCATTAATAAGTTCGTTCCAATATTAGATAAAAATAATTAAAAAAAAAAACAAGCTTTACAATTTTCACAACGCAAAATGTGTAATTTGTAGCTTGTAGTGGCCTGTAGAGCTCCTACATATTTGTTGAATGAGCCATTCAACAAATATGTTTCCAAAAATGTTTTTTTAACCCCCTTCCCTTCATTGAATGCTGACCAAGAATTGAAGAATAGAGAGCGTCAGTGAACCAAATTCTGTGCCTCTTGAAGACGTGCGCCCTTTTCGGCTAACCCCTAGTTCCAGCTCTGCCTCTATCCCCCTCTTGTAACACTTTGTAACATTTGTGAAACCTCCTTAAGTGATTGTTTTCATACTCTCCTGTCAATTATATATTTTTTAAAAATATTAGTTTGCCTTTGAAGAACGAACTTATTTTTTTTTTAATGGTTTTAGGAATAAACTAAAACAATGTTAACAGATGCATTAGTCCTGTCCCATTTTAACTCTGCCGATGTAGTATACGTGCCATGTCTTAGTCAGGAAGATCAATATCGTCTTCAAAAAATGCAAAATCATGCTGTTAGATTCGGTGGCGTCCTGGCTAGGTCCGCGGGTCCGCAAACGCGGACTGGGCCCTAAATACTTTAGCCCCCCCCCCCATCCGATCAATAAAACATGGCAATGAACAATCGAAAAATTTGTTATTTGTATCTTATTTATTTCTCCAACATCGTCTATAATTTGACGCTACCTTGGGCCCCCAAATCGCGGACTCAACTTCAATTTGCCAGGACGCCACTGGTTAGATTCATAACAAGATTACCTCATAACTCCATTTTTAAAAGATTTACAAATACTTAAACTTGATAATCGCCATTTACTTCACACAATCATATTTGTTAACAATATTATACTTTATAAATCTCCTAAATATCTATTTACTGAAATAGAAAGTGATGTTCATGTAAGAGAATTAAGACAAACTGACACATCTCTCTCAATTCCTTAACACAATAGTGCTGCATTCCGCATATCATTTACTTTTTTGGCCTCCTTACTGCTATAATAACCAGTTGAACTTCGCAGTATTAATCCCGCTAAACTGAAACCTATTCTGAAGTCCGTACTCCTGAGTGAGCAACTGTCATTTTTAAATCACCAATTGTTTTAATGACTGCAGACTCACTATATGTGCTGCGCTCTATTTTAATCTCATTTCATGTTTTGTAATAACTTAATCTTGTTAATTTTGTCCTATATCTTTTTTGTTTTAGGGCTATGTTTAATGTTAGTCTGTATCTAATCCTGTTGTGCAAATGTATTTGGACATTTTGGATAATAAATTATTATTATTAATAGCTTCATACAGCCAGTCAACTTAAGATGTTAAGGCCCGGTACTTTCATCTATAGATAGTGACATTTATTCATAGCTTATATCGCGAGAGCTCTGAATTTTATCGGATAAACTGCGGGTAGCTTTTTTTTATAAAATTTTGCTTAGAAAATGTTCGAGACTTAATAATTTACCTTAAAAATGTAAATTATTAAGTCGAGAACATGCTCGAGATTATTTCCTAAATGAAAAAATTCCTTACGTGCTTTTATACGCAAGTTTATGTTTATAGATACATGCACTTTTTTTTATATAAGTTAAGTAACAATTATTATTATTTTATTGTATTAATTGACGGCGACATATTCTATAAACTACCTTTTTCTTGCAGCCATGGAAACGGACGTGATAGATACTTATTATACTCTTTGCAAAAACGAAGAGTATATTGCATTTGATCGGCACATTTCTAAAATAGTAAACATCGCTTGTAGAGAAGAAAATTTCATATCATTATGTTAGTGAATGAATTCTGAACAACATTCAAAATGTCCCTCAATCCGTCTGTCACGTTTCTTGTAAGCACGATAACTTAAGAAAGAAAAGTCCGATTGTACTGAAATTTGGAAAGTAAATTGGCGTTAGCCAGAGGAAGAACCCTATTGTTTTTGAAAAAAAATCAATCAGTAAATAAAAAAGTTATTAATTATTTTTGTCACTTGTACTTAAACAGAAATCTTACGAAACTTTATTCTTTATAATTTTTTTTATTTATACATTTTACTAATGTACATATTTCATAATAATATATCTAATCTGTTGAAATATAATTCTCTAATGATACACATTACAGACAGTTTTTGTAGTAATGTGTGATGATCCAATGGCTAAAGTTTTGCCTTGCAATCCAAAGGTCGTGTGTTCGAATCCCTAAGAGAGGGTAGGGTGGTGGTTTTTTTTTTTCACAACAAAGTTGGTATCACAAAATTTAGAATGTCCAAAAACTGACATTATTTACAAGAAAATTGCGAAGAGTATCCTATAGAATATGTAACAATTATATAAAAAGCTCAGTAAATCGGCGAAAAGTATAATGCTTCCATTAGTTTGACTTTTGTTACGTGATTGTGATTGTAAATCTGAAAAAAAAAAAATTTAAAAAGCTAGCTTGCCTTTATTCAGTATAAAACTGTTGTCATTGGTTGAAATTTAAAAATTCGTGAAATGTTATTGGTCTGTAATTTATGAGGGAAAATCTGCGGAATAAATTTTTTCACCAAGAAATAGTGATATCCACCAGATGAATATGCTTTATTCCTAGGATAACCTATCCGGCATCTAGACCTTTGGATAACACTTTTATCTACCAGATAAGAATAGCTACGCCCACGTGCTTTCGCTGTTATTGACAAAAGCAATGTTTTATCTGCTAACCTGACTTTTCAAATAAAGCGTCAAAATAGGTGAATAAAGAATTCTTTGGCTGCAGCAATTTTATTGTTTTAATTTGTAGGTATAATAACAAGTGCTATGATAAGTTTTAGGGTAAATTGGTCCATTGCTTCTTGTAAAATTTAAACAATTTTTGTTTTCTGCTATTTTCCTTATTATCTCTGGTCCTAGTAATCACATCACAAATATAAAAATACCAAATTGTTTGCAACAAAATTTTGAACAAAACCAGACCTATAAAAAAACGATTAAGTTTTTAATTTATAAAGGGCACAGCTTTACCAACTTTCATTAAAATTGATGCATCATTACATAATATTTCATAAATTACACAAAAAAAGACAATTTTTAGTGCTTTTATTGTTTCATAAATTAAAAAATTATCAAAAAAGGTTTTTCATTAAATACTTTTTAATGTTATATGAGATACTCTTCACAGTTTTTTTGTAAATAATGTTAGGTTTTGACATTTTTAACCAACCTAGTTGAGGAAATCACAGAATTAAAAAAAAAAATAAATAATTAGATACAACCTTATGTGTTCGAATCTGTGACCCTTGTATTGCAAGTCAAAAATGTAATTGCTTCACCACCATCTGTTAGTGTAAATATTCATACTTAATATAAAGCTAGCCCAAAATCATATTGCGATAAATAAATATTATATTATTATGTAACTTATATTAATAAAATATATAAATAAACGGTGATAGGAAATAACATTTCAGAAGATCGTTATTGAATTCCAAGCCATAAAAATTAAGGAAGAATTTTTTTAAATTTTAAATGATTAATAACTTTTTTAGTTACTGATCGATTTTATTCAAAAACAATAGGGTTCTTCTTCTAGCTAACACTAATTTAGTGCCTAAATTTCGATACAATCGGACTTTTCTCTTTTAAGTTACCATGCTTACAAGAGACATGACTGGCGGACATTTTGAAAGTTGTTCAGAATTTGTTTATCAACACAATGATATGAAAATGTTTTGTCTACGAGCGATATTTCTGGTTTTAGAAATGAACCGATCAAATGCAATATACTTTTCGTTTTCGTATTTGCGAAGAGTATAAATAGCAGAAAACTTCAATGTTGAAACATAGATTGTTTAAATTTTATATGAAGCAATGGACAGATTTAGACCAAACCTTCTCATAACACTTGTCACACCTAAAATTAAAACCATAAAATTTCTGCAGCAAAACAATTTCATTCCAAATTTATTTTGACTCCGCTAAGTCCAGGATTCCTTCTCACCCGGGAAATCTCGAAAACCTGGGAAATGTTAAGGTAAACTAAATATAGAAAAGCTATTTTTTAGTGAACAATGATCGTTCACTAGCTAGAAACTTAGTATAGACTAAAAAATTAAATTTGATCAAGTAGATGCTCTGTAAATTTTGATAGATTGCAGTAATTAATTGAAAACCGTCAATGAAAAATAGTGAAATATTAGGTATATCCCATTTTAATAAAGAACAGATTTAATACAGTCCCAGTGTCACGAGCTTGATTTTTATGTCCACTAAATTCAGAAGACAATAAAATTTAATAGAAAAGCCATGGAATTCTTTTTATATGGAATAAAGTCAGGGAATTTTGAAGTTTTTAAAGAATTGAGAAATAAAACCTTTCAATTTTAAATTATGCTATCAATTTTTCCTTTAAGCAGTGCTTGAGAAAGGTCACCACTAATGCAATACCACAGACCATATATAATGATAGCACTTTTTTGGTGTGCTAATTGAATACATTAAGATGAGATCATGTAAAAGTGGCAAAATACTCAAGATTAATAAATTATGGATGTGCCCCAAATAAATAATTATAGACAATAAGAGATCGTGTATAATCAGAAGACAATCTTACACAAATATCCACTAGGTAGGGCTAGAGGTAGGGTTAGAGGTACTACATGTATAACCACGCTGTACAGAATATATAAAGAGTCTACAGTTGGTTTACTTCGAAATATATTAATTTTATCTCATGAATACAGCAATGATACAGTATATGTATCGATCTAGTACGGTTTATGTCTGACTGAATGACATGCCATGAATTAAGTAAAGTTTTATTAACGCGGAGAAAACGTTTGCTTATTGTTTAAATCAGGATTATATAAAGATTCATTACAATATTCTGTACATAGAGAATATAGATATTGTTGGTAGCATCCATGTATATTTTATTTACGTTAACATATCTAATATTATTTACTGTGCTTCAATGAACCCTGATAAGGGTTGCCTCCAAATAATGTTTATTAAATTATTAAATTCATCTTATACTTACCTTTTTTATCAATTCGGTGTTTTCACAAATTTTAGAATCTCATTGACTGTGAAGGTAATACTTAATTATAACTAAAAACATTTGAATTTCCACAACCAGTTGAGTAATATAAAAAAAAAGGGTTTTTAAATTTGAATTAAAATTTTACCGCCCAAAACACTAAGCCATATTGTTGACGTCATCGGTCATATTGGTTAGGTAAACACCTAACCTCAAAAATACATATCGTTTGAAAATTTCCGAGTGATATGTCACTGTTATGAAAATTTCTGCTTGGTTCTCGTACTTTCAACTAAAATCTTGTTCAATGTAATGTTCATAAAGTTTTAAATATCTTCTCCCAATAAAATAAGGCTATTTTTGTAGGTTGAAAATCCAACCTATAATTAGCAGCCCATTTTTAGTAATCAACAATATTGAGACATCATTTGCGTCAATTAAATGTTTGCTTGGAGCCATACTGGTTTTAAATGAGAAGTGCAGATACAATCATTAAAAATAACAAAAAAACTTAAAAAAACTTAAAAGTTGAGGTTATGTTGGTTATATTAATAGGCTTAATCAATTAAGTATGAATCACAATTATAATACAAGAAATAATCTAATATTAGAAGTTCCCCAACATAATCTATCTCTATTTGAAAAAAGCCCTGAATATCTTGCTATCAAAGTATATAACAAGTTGCCTAATGGCTATAAAAATTTAAATGATAAAGTATTTAAACAACAAATAAAAAGATTATTGACTGAAAAATGTTATTATGCAATTGGTGAATTTTTAAATGACAATCTGTAAGATTTTCACCACTACTTTGTATTAATGTTGAAGATATATATGTGTGTGTGTGTGTATATATATATGTGTGTATATATGTATATATCATAGTTTGTGAATATTATAATTTGTTATTTTTTCTCTGTGTATTATGTTAATGTTATTTGTAATGACGTACCATATACACATTTTTTGTGTCAGAAATGGCCAATAAAGATTATTATTATTATTATTATTAATGCAACCGATGATGTCACAGCCCGTTTTGTATAATACCCGTTCAGTTATTCATTTATTTGTTGAAATTTTAAATTGATAGATGAAAGAATGGTGTTTAAATCTTGGTAAGTGCTTTAATGTATGGAGTACTTCATTTTAATAATATCAAAAAAGCAAATTTGCATACAGTGAAAACATTCAATTGCCATCGGTAGGGTTCTATAACTTGTCAGAGGCTTTACTCACTGAACCATCTTGTGTCCGTCAATTTGGATGCGAAAAATAGTAGTATGTGGAGAATTTATTTAATGAAATTATCAGTAATACATCTTGATTATGCGAAATTGAATTTCTAATACAACTTTTAACAAATTTATTTAAAATGTTATATATTCTTCGTTCTTTTATTTTTTTCTTTTCTCTTTCTTATTTGTGTATCTAAATCTGAGTTTTACCTGTTAGTAGAGTATTTATACCTATTAAGAATATAAGAACTTATTTAATTTCTAATAAAAACAACTGGAAAGTTATGAATGAACTGTTACTTGAAAAGTAGTTATTGGACAATGTAGGTATTTTTGTTACATTGCATTAATATATTGCACCCGAATTGAGATAACTAATATATACTCACTTTTGCTGCTTATTAAAAATTTACACGTTCGCTGTCCCAATGGTCAGCCATAAACCATAGCAAGGAGTCCCCGTATAAAAAGACCATATGCCATATTTGGGTCATGGGACTCTGTAATTAAAAAATTACATGCATAGAGTCCAATGAGATAAGTAGTAACCAATGGTTTAATATAATGGTGCGGGAGCTAAATGGCTTTTTTGGACACTCATCGTTACAAGCATTTTCTATGCGCTGATTAATTCTATCGAACTTAAATAACGACAAAATAGACTTCTGGCATATGTCAGCCCGTCGAGTTGGCCATGGTTCAAGATATAAAAATCAGTGAAATTATATCATCGTTACAAAGCCAATTTTTTTTGTGTGTAAACATTTTATATTTAGAATGAATAAAATAAGATTGCCAGAAAGTGTGGGCCATCAGGGGCGCTACCAGAAAGGTCAATGAGGTAAAAAAACGGAGTTATATAACATCGTTACAAACTTTTTTAAGGTTGAGCATGTTTATTTAAATGTTTTGAACACAGAAAAAATTCCCAGAAAGAAACTCCCGCCAGTAGGGCTAGCCAGAAAGAAAATGTTTAGGGTTTTTGAAGAAAATTGGATTTTTTTTTCGCATATTTCATCTCAGAACTCTAAATTCATCTTTACAAGTTCTGGCTCCCTTTTAAAACGTAAATATAAGCTCTTTCAACAATAGAATAGCCTACCCGTAAAGTTCTTAGTGTCAACAGTAGTACCATAGGCTCTTAAATATACAGGAATTTAACACTTTCGGCTAACTTGACTCAGATGTATTGTATTATTATTACCTTTCTGGCTGCGCCTCCTGACAGCCCACACTTTCTGGCGATCTTATTTTATTCATTCTAAACATAAAATGTGTACACACAAAAAAATGAGCCTTGTAACGATGACATGATTTCACTGATTTTTAAACAGTGTTCGTGACGCTCCTGACAGGAGGTGCCCTGCCAGAAGTCGATTTTATGAATCGTTATCATCCATTAAACCATAAAAATATCTCAAAGTTCATAAAACGATGAGCTGCTGAAAAAGCCACCTAGCTCCCGCTCTATAAGTCCATGCCCCAAATTTGGTTCATACATATGTTTTTTAATGTAACCTTGTTATACTATGGAGTCCCTGTAGATAACCTGCCTATTCCGCCTATTCGTCGACAGTCCGTCTTAGAATCTAATATGAAATAGAACCTAAACGTAAGCCCATTATGGGGCACAGGACTTACGGAAAACATAAGGCATGACCCATAGATACGTCATTTTTAACACTATTCAAAATCAAAAACATCTCAAGTGGCACAAATACCCTGGGGGTGGATGCCACCCTTTCTCGGGGGGTGGAAATTATTACATTCAAAATAACCGCAGACGCCGATAGAGGAATACATTCTAAGCAAAAATGTTCTATGAAGTTTTTTCAATGAGTTAATACTTTTTGAGTTATTCATGGTTGAGAATGTTGATTTTTCATCTAAAAAATGCATGTTTTAGAACGATTTTTCACTAATAGCTCAAAAACTTTAAGTTTTACCAAAAAATTTATCATAAGCAAAAATAAAGCGTATAATATATATATTTTTTTAAATTTCTGTAGATGCAATAGGAACCGAGTTATGGCTCGTTGAAGGTGACTTTTTGTTCGCTGAAAACGAAAAATTTTTGGAAGAAAACATATAAGACATTTTTAAAAGTACTTGAAAAGACCTTTAAAATGAACTTTGGTAAAAGTCATTAGCATAAAAACTAACGGAGTTATGATGAAAATAAAATGGTTGTCTCTTTTTTTCGGAGAAATAATCAGCAATGAAACCAATGGCTTCAACGCAAGAATTGAAATTGAACGTAATCCATTTACAGTTTACTTTGTTTAAGTACTAACAATACGTTCTAGAAGTTTGACCGATTTAGAATGCCTGTATTTGAAAAAAAGTTTGATTCAAATTTGAAATGATTTTTGAAATTTCTTAAATTTTCGTTTTTTTACGATAATTCAAAGACTAAAGAAGATACGTAAAAATGCTGGAGTACAAAATTTTAAGTTTTTTTTACTGAACATTTTCTTTTTTTTTTTTTTATTTCTCTAGGATGAAAATTAATTGTAAGTTTGCATTTGAGTGAAAGGCTCATCTTCCCCGAGTCCTTTAAACTCAAAAATCTCAAAAACGAAATGTTCAAGGAAGTTCAACTTTACATGCCTTGTAGCCCTTAAAGTTCACTGTAAAATGATTTTTGGAGCGATTGAATAGCTTACAAATTAAAGAAGTTATCAATGAAAAACCAATCATAGCGCATCTGCTCGAGAAACGCTGGCTAGTCTTCGACATGGCTCACTTTTTTCCACTGTATCTCTTTAGCAGCTCCCTACAGTAATATTGTGCTGTACCTACCGGCTTCTAAAATTTGTACTCTAGCATTTTTCACGTATCTTCTTTAGTCTTTGAATTATTGTGAAAAAATGAAAATTTTTTAAGAAATTTCAAAAATTATTTCAAATTTGAATCAAACTTTTTCAAATATAAACCGGTCAAACTTCTAGAACATATTGTTAGTGCTTAAATCAATTAAATTGTAAATGGACTACGTTCAATTTCAATTCTTGCGGTGAAGCCATTGGTTTCATTGCTGATTTTTTTTCTCCGAAAAAAAGAGAAAACTATTTTATGTTCATCATAACTCCGTAGTTTTTATGCTAACGACTTTTACCAAAGTTCTTTCTAGAGGTCTTTTTAAGTATTTTTAAAAATGTCTTAATGTTTTCCTCCAAAAATTTTCCGTTTTTCCGTTATTTAACGTTGAAAGGATCGAATTTAATTTTCGGCGAACAAAAAGTCACGTTCATCGAGCCATAACTCGGTTCGTATTGCATCCACAGAAAAAAAAAAGCCAATCAATTTGTTATTTTATAGGCTTCACTTTTGATAAAACGTAAAGTTTTCGAGTTATTAGTGAAAAATCGTTCTAAAATATGCATTTTTTTTAGATGAAAAATCAACATTTTCAGTCAAGAACAACTCAAAAAGTATTGACTCGTCGAAAAAATTGCATAGAATATTTATTGCTTAGAATTCATTCCTCTATCGATTTCTGCAGTTACTTTGAACATAATAATTTCCACCCCGAGAAGGGGTGGCATCCAGTCCCAGTGTAAAAGCACACATCGGCACTTTATAACTTTGGTTCCTTGAGTCATTTCCTAATTACAGTCCAAATTTCACGTCAATCGGTTTTATCTGAGAGAATTCTGAGCGAAAAACCTTCAAACACTGGACTAAATTAACTTTTTTATGAATATCGGGAAAAAAACATAAAAAAATAGATTTTTCCCGTAAAAGTTGTTATTATTGTTTAAACAATATAAATAATTATCAACCCTGACTGTGAGACACATTTTTGAACTTAAATTTTCAATAAAAACAACTCAATGTTTTATAAATGCCACGAAAAAAATTTTTTAAATATATTTTTTTGTAAATATTGTTATTATTGTTAAACAATATAAATAATTATTTGCGCCACTTGGGATGTTTCTGATTTTGAATAATCGTTGATTGAAGAGTCTATAAGATACGCAACTATACGGCCAAAACCGTTCCTATATGTTCATCTCGCTCATCACACTTCTCCCACACGTCCCTATCCACATATTGTTCGTTGACTTGTGGTGCCACCGCGCGGTGTTATTTTGCGCGAACCGCGAATAGAAATACTGGACGTTGATATCCAGCGAACGAGGGTACATAACATATTTATTGAGTTATAATTCTCCACGCAGGTTGTAGACCGGCGCAATCAGTGCCGGCGTCAGGGCATTTGGCACCTGTAGCAAACAGTTGCTTGCCGCCCTGATAAAAAACATTTACAAGTTACTACTGTTAGGACAAATTTATTAATAAAAACTTACAAACAAAAATCTCAGATAAATAATTCTTTCACTAGTTTCACTTAAAATTCAAAAACAAGAGAAACCTTTAAATATCAATTATTGTCGCATTTCATCTTTTAAGTCGCCACGTTGTGCGCTGTAACAATCTTATTTTGTTCGAAATTGCAATTGTTCCTTGTCCTCGAGACCCATTTGGGGTTCAAAAAATGTTTTTTTTGAGATTTTTGTTCAATTTTGAATTTCTGAAATTTATAAAAATGTGATAAATTAAAAATATTTTATTTTGCTATTCGGTTCAGCTTCATGGAATAGTATTTATGAGTACGTTTAAGACCTCCCAATTTTTTAAAATAATTAGAAAAAAGAATATGCAAATGTCGAGGATGGTGTTTTTGATCTTTCAGCGCTTGCGTAGCGAGAACGGTAATAAATACGAAAATGCACCGCACTTTTTTTTGTACAACATGGAATTTTCTACAAACAAGTCCGCGAGGGCATATTCTTATCTACTATAGTTTTCGAGCTACAGGTGCTCACGTGTAAGCATAAAAATGACTGTTTTTTACGCTACTCTGCAAGTGGCATTGGCGACTTAATTAACAAACAAAAAAATTAAAACGGCGATGCTAATAGTCAAATTTAAATTACACAAAACATAATGAGTAACTTCTGTTTAAAACTGTTTTTTATACGATGCATAATATTAATAATGGAGTTACAAGTATTAAAAAAATGTTGAAATAAAATAAAAAAATAGTTAAATATTCTTTGTGTTATTGAAATGTATGTACAATTGTACAGAAAAAAACACTAATTAATAAAAATATGCGGCAAGTTCCAGTTATATAGAAATTAATGAAAATGAAAAATTACACTTTTCGGTCCTAATATTAATTGTTTATATGTGATAAATAAAAACAAAATGATATGTCAATAATAGATACATTTTTTTAAGAAAGAAAATTACTTCCTAAAAGGTGGAAAAGTTCAAATGTACGATTTTTTTAATGTTTTTTGCATTAAAAAACGCATATTTAAGAAAAATTAAGGACGCCATCGTGCAGAGCGATCAGAAATTCATAAATAAAAAAATCGACCACAACTTCTCATTGGACAAATAATATTTAACTGCTTTAACGGGCTGCTTGGAGAACAGCGCGAAAAACAGTTACTTTGAGGTTTGCGCGCGGGCGCCTTTGGCATGTGAGCCATAATAGATAAAAATATGCTCTCAGGGACTTTTTTGTACAAAATTCGATGCTTTATAAAAAGTGCATTGTGTACCATTTGTGCGATACTTTATCGCCTCGAAAACTATGCTCTCGAAAAAGTAATACCTACTTGTAATAAAAAAAAAATTAACCAGTCTTTCCGCAGATATTCAAATTAAGTTAATTACTTCCACATCCAGTGGAAGTATAGTAACGACAAAAAAATTTTAAAAAATTTTTATTGTTCAAATAGGCTTAGAATGTCGTGAAACGTCGAGATTTTAAGTTTGAGCGAAAAAAAAATTCTGTCTGTCGGTCTGTAACTTTTTTTTGTGCGCACGTTTACTCTGGAACCGTTTGAGATATTGACTTGAAATTTGGTACACGTATGTACTTTAACGAGATCTGGAACTAGATTATATTTTGATCTAGTTCTGTCGAAGGGTTGGGGGTAAATTGGGGTAAATTTGGGGTAAATAGGTCAATCAAGCAGGTAAGAGTCCATAAAATTGGTATTTAGTATATACAAGAGAAGCTAAGGTCTCAAAAAAATGTTTGGCATTAGCCACCCCCATTACCACCCTAACCCCCTTATTAAAGGGGATGAAAAAAAATTGTGATTTAGTGTTTGTACAGGAACCAGAAACCTCAAAATATTTTTTTACTTCATCCACCCCCCACTATCACCACCCCCCACCCCACTACCGATGTGGGGTATCGTTTTATGGGTTTTTGGGGTAGAGGATTTCAAATATTATATTATTAAAGTTCCATAAACAATTATTTTCACATACAAAGTTTTTTCGTTGTGAGTGACTTGGATAGAGAATCTGGATGTGGAAGTAGTGATTCCTTGGGCAGCGGTTTTTTTATTATGTTTACTAATTATTACTCTTTTTCCCAATAAAATCGCTTTTTCGTTTTAATTATTAAAAAAAGCAATTACAGAGAAAAGCCTATAAACAAATAAATAACTTTAAATGAACCCATCACTGCAGTAGCAGTATATTTGGGAGAGGATAAAAAATATTTTTGGACAAATTGGTTATTACAGTTCAGCAGAATTAAAGAAGGGAATGGTGTAAACCCGAAA
Organism: Rutpela maculata; assembly: GCA_936432065.2. Classification (NCBI taxonomy): domain Eukaryota; kingdom Metazoa; phylum Arthropoda; class Insecta; order Coleoptera; family Cerambycidae; genus Rutpela; species Rutpela maculata. The sequence continues at coordinate 58,599,470 of OW386288.2, forward strand.
AATATTGCAACATGTAATATTTTTGCGGCAGTAGTAAAGGAAAATGTCATCTAAAACATATTCAAAATTTACTAGGGTGAAGACGGTTAAGAAAGGTGCAAAATGGATAATTTTGTGATATCTTAAAAATAACAGTTTCATCATAAAATGTCAATATGCCTTTTACTTCCACATCCAGTGGAAGTACAACAACGACAAAAAATGGCATTTAGTAAATACAAGAGAAGTCAAGGTCTCAAAAAATTTAGCCATGGGGGGGGGGGGGGGAAATAAAATTGTGAGTTAGTGTGTGTACAAGAACCAAAGGCTTCAAACATTTTTTTTTACTTCATCCACCCCCACCCCCACTACCGATATGGTATATCGCTTTATGAGTTTTTGGGGTAGGCGATTTCAAATATTATATAATTAAAGTTCTATAAACAATTATTCCCACATAGTAGAGTGCAAATATAGTATCAAAATATTTTTCGTTTTTGGATAGAACATCAGGATGTGGAAGTAGTGATTCCTTGGGCAGCGGTTTTAACATTTTAAAATGAAAACCGCAGCCCAAGGAATCACTACTTCCACATCCAGATTTCCTATCCAAGCCTCTCAAAACGAAAACACTATATTTGCACTCCACCATGTGGAAATAATTGTTTATGAAATTTTCTAAATGAAAACCAAAAAACGATATGCCACATCGATAGTGGGGGTTGGGGTGGTGGTAGGAGGTGATACGCGAGTGGATGAAGTGGAAAATTTTTTGAGGCCTTTGGTTCCTGTACACACTAAATCACAATTTTTTTTTCACCCCCTTTAATAATCGCGTGGGGGGTGATAATGGGGGTAGTTAATGCCAAAAATTTTTCTAAGAATTTAACTTGTTTTATATAATAATAAACTAAATACCAAATTTTATGGACTCTTACTTGCTTAATTTACCTATTTACCCTCATTTATCCCAATTTACCACTCAACCCTTTAACAGAATAAGAACAAAATATAACCTAATTCGTTATATTTTGTTCTTATAAAAATACATGTGTACCAATTTTCAAGTCAATATCTTAAACGGTTCCAGAGTAATCGTGCGCCCAAAACGTCAGAGACCGACGCGATAGAAATTATTTTTTGCTTCAACTTAAAATTTCGACATGTCATAACATTCCAAGCCTATTTAAATAAATGTTTTCAAAATTACTACACTTATACTGGAAGTGGGAGCAATACGTAGAAAATGGCATGACAAAAATATAAACAATTATAATGTGCCGTAGAGTACACGGTGGAAGTAATCTACTTCAAGCACTTTCTTTGAGGAAACGCATCTATACTGCTCGAGGTAACCCACTGCGCATCCGTTTTACTCGAGGAAGCCCACTGCGTATCCGTATAGGTAACCTACTGCGCATCAACAGTACCTACTCAAGGAAAGCCATTGCGCACCCATTATACTCGAGGAAACCTACTACGCATCCATACCACCCGAGATAACCAACTTCGCATCCAAACTACTCGAGGTAACCCACTGCGCATCCATGTTACTCGAGGAAACCCAATGCGCATCCATACTACTTGAGGTAACCTACTGCGCATCTATTTTACACGTGAAAACCCACTGCGCATCCATACTACTCAAGGTAAACCATTGCGCATCCATTTTATTCGAGGAAATCTACTGCGCATCCATATTACTTGGAGTAACGTACTGCGCATCTATAGTACTCGAGGAAAGCCACCGCGCATCCATAGTACTCGAGGAAATCCACTGCGCATCTATATACTACTCGAGATAACCCACTTATTAAAGAATAAAGAAAGTAATAGAAACACCGAACAGGTTGCATGGTATTTTAATTGAAAATCGTAGAAGCTAGATACACACGCAAAGACGCGTTGCTATATCCTCATCTATCCTTGAACCATTGGTATCAATTTAGCAACATGTTTATAAATCTTAAAATTCCACATCCACGTTTTCTATCCAAGTCTCTCACAAAGAAGAAAAAAATTGCACTCCACTATGTGAAAATTATTTATGAAACGTAAATAACATAATATTTGAAATCGCCTACTCCAAAAACCTATAAAACGATATGTCACATCGGTAGTGAGGGATGGTGGAAGGGGGTGGTAGAGGGGGCAAATGAAGTAAAAAATATGTTGACGCTTTTCCACCCCCCTTTAATAGTGAGGTGGGGGTGGTAATGGGAGTAATTTTTTGAGCCCTCATCTTTTCTTATATATACTAAATACCAATTTTATGGACTCTTACATGCTTGATTTACTTATTTACCCCCCCTTTATCCCAATTTACCCTTCAACGGAATAAAATGAAAATATAATCTAGTTCCAGTTCTCGTTAAAATACATACGTGTATCAAATTTCAAGTCAATATCTTTAACGGTTCCAGAGTAAACATGCGCACAAATAAGTTACGGGCAAACAGAAATTTTTTTTGCTCAAATTTAAAATCTCGACGTCTCATGACATTCTAAGCCTATTTGAACAATGACAGTTTTTTTAAATTTTTTTGCCGTTACTATACTTCCACTGGATGTGATTGATGTGAAAGTAATAAAATTCACTTTATCACGTTGTGCGCATTTGTGATGCACATGGTACATGGAACTTTTACTTAATTTTCTTTGTTATGTATTATTTAATATTACATCAAAATGGTTTATTTTACTGGGAAAAAAAATGTTTTATGTTGCCAGCAGCTCATTGGGTTTTTATATTTAATTGTTATGAAACTAAACAGACAGGCAGGCAGGCAGAATTTTTTTTTTCGCTCAAACTTAAAATCTCGATGTTTCGTGATATTCTAAGCCTATTTGAACAATAAAAATTTTTAAAAAATTTTTTGTTACTATACTTCCACTGGATGTGAAAAATTATACTATGTTTGGTTTCTCAAATATTTGCGATAAATCGAAAATAAACGCATACTCCCCTCTCATTCTCCAAAATCCCATCATTAACAATAAAAATGTCGCGTCGGCCCCTTGTCAACAATGTATCGACTAGACTGATAATAAGGTGGCAAAGAAATATAAAGATAAATCACGTCTACAGAGAATTATCGTATACCATATTACGCCTTTCTTTCTCGATGTATTACATATTAAACACATTGTCCGAATATTAAATTTATTGCATCTTACCGAAGACGAAGATACATTTTCAATTTCACTGAATTGGGAAAGATTTTTAAGATTTTACAAACTAATATAGGTTTGTTTGCAGGCTATATGAAATTTCACTTTGACTTTTCCACTTAAAATATTTTCCTCTTGTTGCAAAATCTTTTCGACACAAATGTCTCGCCTTTTTACCGTGGCATATATAATTGTTTTTACTCCTTGCAATCTAGGATTTTGTCTCACTAATTTGTCATTATCTTTCAAAGTTTGTCCACAGAATAAACATTCCATTGTTAAGCACTAAATAATATGTAATAACTCAATAAAAATAACTAATACTCATTTGCATTCACATTATATAAAGAAAAGTTTGTTTCTAACTGGCATAAAATAATATAAGATTACTTGTATTAAATAGTCCACACTTGCCGGACATCTAGGCCTCTAGGATCGAAAAACTCAGCTTTAAATAACAAAATTTCGAAAACTATAAGTCGTAGAGACCTGATTTTTGTTTTAAAAACTTCCTTGAGGTGTAGACTTTATTTCATACGCAAATGGTATGTCAAAATTCCTTAAAATAAAAAAGTTTTTCGCTTACTGAAAAAAGCGCTGCAAGGGAAGTAAATGTTCAAGTTTTACCTCGTTTTACAGAAAAATTAGATTTTCCATAAAAACAAAATTTAAACAGTGACCTTCGCCCACATTTCCTCCATCAATTAAAAAAAAATACGTATAATTATCTCAATTGGTTCCGGAGATATCACGAGGGATGTGTGAAAATGTAAGAAAAATTAATTTCGACAGATTTATAACATTTTTCGTCATAAAAATAGTTTGACCTCCCAAAAAATATTGTAATTGGACATTACAGATGGCCAAGGACCTAATCTATCATGCTGTGAAGGTCCCATGTGGTTGTACCTTCAAAAATTTTTTTTCAAGAAGGAAGCTACTTTTTCCTCGTTTTACGGTGCACTAATACAACAAATGACACGAACCATGCGAGTGCTATCAGCCGACTGAGGTGAGATTGACGAGATTGCTAGACCCCAATGTCGGTGGCGCCTAACTATACCACAGACCCTGCCCGCGCGACGATATTAAGTACACGGCTGCATCTCTATAAGGACTCTTCACTCAACGGAATAATATTAAAAAACATTAAAAAAAAATGATCAAAATCGGAGCTGTTGCTGAGAATTAAGAGGTTTCGACGATTTTTAGGCTTCATTGACTCGACTATAAATTACCTTGGATCACTCTAAAATTTTGCAGGGGCTTTTCCACATTGAAGACTAGTACACCATTTTATTTTCCGCATGTCATGGTAGATCACCCTTTATAGATATCGACCGTTTCGTGTTTAGGAACAATATGGATAAACTAAGTGTAGGACACAGAAATTACATCTAATGCATAAAGACCTTTAAATAAAACAGATAAATATACGATATAGATACTACGAATAAATAATTAGTTGGTTTGATCAATATATTGTATATATATCTTGATGAATCTTTATCAACGAAAAAACCTGTGTCAAAATATAAGTATACTATTGGCACAAATCTCAAAAATATAAATAGTAAAACTCATCAAATTCCCACAAAGTGGTTGAGGTTATGGCATTGTAAGCTCATCATCACGTGGTCAATAATTACTTGACTTGATTTGATAGTTACTCGACTCTCATTCTGAAATCCCGTGTTCAATTCCTGCCAAAGGCACTGGAATTTTTTCGTACAAGGAAATTAATCTTAGCGTACTCGGATATTGCGTGTGAATTGTTTCAAAATGTGTAGATTCTTGCCTCACAAAATCACTTCAGGCCTGTGATATTATTATTATTATTATTTACTTCATTAGCACTAAGGATTGGCACTTTACATCATGCGTTGCAGTTTTCTATATTAAGATGTCATTTTTATTATGTGTATACAACTCTACACGTAGCAACAACTTTCTTTTCAAAATTTTAAATACCTCTGGAAACAAAAAAAACAGCAGTTATTATTGGAAATTATACTTCCAGTCTGCCCGTTAAATAAAACTCAGCACATTAACCCATAACATTAACGTGTGGTTGATTTTGTTTTATAATTTATGATTATCGCGTTATTATAATACCTTAAAAAATGTACTTTCCTTTGTTTATAGTTATTATATTGTATAAGATTTTCTATTTTATTTTATTTTTTGATACATATTTTATTTATGTGTTTGTCATGTTCCTTCTACGAAGTCAAACCCTAAATCCTCCCTTGATAATGAGTAATTAGTTTGTAAAATTAATAAAATTGGAACCACGAAATACAACAATTTGCAAACAACTGCCATTATTAAATGAAAATAAACTCTTGTTATAATGAATGCTCAAGTATTCCCATAATTTTTTGGCAATATACATATAGAAAAAAAATTACTGGAAATATACATTCCCCTTTCAAATTTCTGTTTCTCTTTGTCTCGCTCAAATAAGTTAAGTTCAAATTAAGTCACCAGAGTGCATTATTCTGCTATTTATATAATAGGTATCCTATTATTATTCAACAGCAGACTTAAGAGACAGCATTAGAACTTTAGTAAGAACGTTATGTATGTTAGTATAATTTGAGATAATAATTCATTTGTTTATTTCTAGGTACAGTAGAGTCCGATTATCCGACATAAACGGAACCGATGAAGTGTCGGATAATACGGAAATATAGGAGAGGGCGAAACCAATTTCAAATAAATGAAATTGCAGTATAAACATACATGGCTTGTATATGTTCAATTACCTATATGTATGTAACAAATTCATTATACATAGTATATACATGTTCTCTAATTATTTCTTAAAAATACAACGAAAACTCAGACAAAAAAGGGGATCTACCTGCTCAAGGGTCCATGTATTGGCTGATTCCAATGGCGGTTATGTAAACAATGGCAGAATAGGTGTAGAGATCTTGGATAAAACGGAATGTCGGTTTAAGAAGTTCGGATAATCAGGACTCAACTGTATATTTTTACAATTCTTTTTTTTATTAACCCCTTACCGCATGATTTTTGCAATTTTGATGAGAAATTTAAATTCAGAGTATTTAGACATGCTATTTATGGGAGAAATATTTAAAAAATAAATTTTGAAATTTCACATATTACAAAAAAAAAAGGTTTGTGCCATATATGGCACACCAAGCAACAAGGTCATTATATAATAGTCATTCTGTGTGACACATAATATAATCAATTTGGCACATTCTACAGAACACAAAAAATTTCCAGGACAGTTGGGATATTTGCATCGCTTGCCTGCTTTCACTACTGCTAACTCCCATATTCAATTTTACTGAGTATTTCATCGGTAAAGAAAAATTTTAAAAATTGGTCCTCAATTTCTTGAGGTAGTTTCTCATTTCCAAGGAATTTTATATCTTTCTCAGACACTAGTATATATGATTATGTCGAAATTGGAGGTTCTGGTTTTGTTCTGGCTTGTTTGGGCGCCTTTACAAAATAATTTAGAAGAATGTCATCCTCATTATCCGGGTCGTTTTTTTCGTCCTCTCTCTCTCAACATAATCAGTTTCTTCAATAATACCATTTTGAGCTGTCAGATGATCATCGTCGGCCAGATCATATCTTTTACTAACATATCTATTCGGTATATCTACTACATGCCTATAAAATTTTCTTACATCCATTATTTCTGGTGATAATTCAACTGAAAACAAAATTCAATGTTTTCAGCTGATTGCTTTACTGCATGCTGTGCCATATGTGGTACATACTTAATTTCCTACAAATAATGATGTCTAAAAAACATACCAGCTTTATTTCACTTATACATCACTTGATTATAGTCAGACTTCGCCACAATATTTAATTTGTTGAAAAATATTCACTAAAAACAGTCATTGAACAAAAGTGATCAAATTAGTTCATAGGATATATTTAGTTGATTGTAGATATCGGTAATAGCTTGTTTATTAATATGGGCAGCATATTCTAATGATATTTGATAGATGGCACCAGATACTTTGAAAATAATTAATTGTGCCAGATATGGGTCGGTATGTGGTAAGGGGTTAATTCATTTAATACACCCTAATATATACTTAGCTTAAGCATCTTTTTCTATTTCCCTTGCTAGATTTCTTTCTAAAATATTTCTTAAAAGTTACTGGTGCCCTTCGTGATGTCCTGAAATTGTAAAAATCCTGTAATAATCCTGTACTGAAAGGACTGTGGGTAAACTGTAAAATAATTAATCACATATTAAAAGTAATTAACTTTTCTTTGCAGGTCTACAGCAAGTCATGTCAACACCGAAACCCAATACTGGTCCTAAAAAACTTTGGGAAAATAATTTCATATCACCTATCATTTCTAACGAACAATTATCCGATTCAGACTTATCCTCCAATGAAGAATATAAAAGTGTTAAATCTTCCTTTTCGCTGGAAAATTATAGTAGTAAACCCATGAGAAACCTGGCCTACCTGGGAGGCAACATTGATACAAAAATGAAGACAAACCAACGCTCAACTTACACTTTGGCCAACCAAAAACCGCTGCAAGTAATTCCAAGCAATATAAGGGCATCGTATAGCAACCTAAGGACAATTCGGTCAAATATACCTGGCTCGCAATCTAATCTATACAAGCCTAGTAGTGTTAGCACTGTTAGCAGACCACCATCTGCAACTAATTTGAAAACCATGGGACAAAAATTGAAAGGATCCTATACTAGTTTAAGACCTACTCTAAGTGCGAATTTGCCAGTGGCGCCACCTATAATTTCTCACATGAACACTACAACGACCCTTCCTAGGGCTACAAATCCTAATGTCACGCAGAATATTGATGGACATGCAAAAGTTCTCGAGGTAAGTAGTTAGTATCAGTTCGAAGTAGGTATGTGTGGAATTTAAAAATTGCAATCCATGTGATTTAGAGCTTGCAAAAATGTCTCCGGCATACTTTTATTTAAATGTCTAATATTCTACAGATAGGGAAGTAAAACTAAGTGTCGACATCACCTAAAAAGGAATTCTGTGTTGTAATAACAATTTTTTTGTTGCTTGTTCTAAACACTACAAGAAGTGTAACAAAAAGTTTCAGAATAAATTTGAGTCTTCGAAACGAAATGATTTTTGAAATAAGAATTTTCTTAAATAAGTGCATAGCTCGTATCTCAATAATTAAAAAAAAACATTCGTTATGAAATTGCGAAAGAAACAACCTTTTTTGGTCAATTTGTTAGGTTGCAAAAAAATACAATACAATACAATACAATTTTAGTCGTCTTTTAAGCTACATCAAGTGCAGATAAGATAAGTCAGGTACAATATAAAATGGTATGATTAGATACAATAGTAATAAAATTCAATAGTAAAATAGTAAAAAAAAAACAATTAGGATTGGCTATTAAATAATTGATGATAACTTAAACTAGAGTAATATTATAGCCTATTTATTGAACTTTTTTTATAATTCTTGCACATTGTATTGACACTTCACAGTTTTTTGAAAATAATGTTTTAGACATTTTTAATTTTATAATAATAATAATAATAATAATAAATTTATTGATTTAAAAGACCAATACAGGTATAAAACAAGTCGACAGAAATTTTACACAAACTACATAAAGAAATTATAAAAGAAAGATACATTAACACGTCTGTCAAATACATAAAACATTTTACAAAGGGAAAGAGGTCAAATTGAGAAAAATTCATCTAAAGTATAATACATGCCTTGAAGAAGGTATTTTTTCAGTGACTTTTTGAAAGTGAAGTAGGTAGGCTGTTCCTTTATAGATGTTGGAATTTTGTTGTAGATTCTGATGCCAGTACTTAGTGGCCCTCTTAGAGTTAAGTTTAAACTATTTTGGGGTGTACAGAGTAGGTCTCGGTTTCTTGTATTGTAATTATGTAAATCACTTTGACGAGAAATGTTACATTTACATTTGAATATATAGCAGGCAACTTCTTGAATGTAGAGGCAGCATAGGGCAAGTATATTTAGCTGTACAAATAAGTTTCGGCATGATTCTCTTTGGCCTTTATTTAAAATAGTACGTATGCATCTTTTTTGAATTAAGAATAATTTTTTTGCTGCTGGAGATGTACCCCACAATATAATCCCATATAGAAGGGGAGATTGTATCTCTGCGAAATAAAATTTTTTTATTACTTCTATATCAAGTAGATTCCGCATACATCTTATTTGGTATATTTTGCTATTTAATTTTTTTATTTCTCCGCATATATGACTATCCCATTTAAGGGTATCACTTAGTATTATCCCTAAAAATATTACGGTATTATTTCTGTTTATATCCATATCACCTAGACTTACGGTTATGTTTTTTACCTTTTTCTGCTTAGTATGAAACAGTAGATATTCAGTTTTACTAGAGTTCAAATATAACATATTTTTGGAGAACCATTGTGCTATTTTATCCATTAGGTGTTTACAGCCTGACTGATTAAGTTCAGGAGATTCCCTTGAAATTAATATGGATATGTCATCAGCATACATAGTTATTTTATATTCCGATAAATATTTTGCGATATCGGCCACATAGAGAGAAAATAACGTGGGCGCAAGAACACTTCCCTGAGGTACTCCTACATCCACACTTGCACAGGTAGAGCAGTGTTTGCTGGTGCTCCCTCCTTCACTGTGAGATATTTCGACATATTGTTTTCTATTTTCAAGATAAGATGTGAACCAGTGGTGTGCATTGCCTCTAATGCCTACCGTCCAGAGCTTGTGAAGTAATTGGGCATGAGGAACACAGTCAAATGCTTTGCTCAAATCGCAGTACACACCTACTGGGCACCTTCTCTTGTCTAGCTCATCAAGGATGTAAGTATAGAACTCGGTTGTGGCTGACATTGTCGATTTATTCTTTCTGAATCCATGTTGTTCATTAGGTATCAATCTATATTTTTTGATGAAGGAGTCGAGCCTCTCCAGCATACAGTACTCAAAAATTTTAGAGATTACTGATGTTAACGAAATTGGCCTGTAATTATCAACACAATTTTTTGCATTTTTTTTATGGGTAGGTACTACTTTTGCTAGTTTTAAGCTCTCTGGGACTATCCCAGATTCGAGAGAGCAGTTGACAAGATGGGTTATGGGTTTTAATATATATTTGCTAAATTCTTTTATGATATTGCTTGGTATATCATCGGGTCCTGCAGACGATTTATTTTTCAACTTAGAAAAAATTTTCAACATTTCCTCCTCTGAAAAAGGAAGTACTACCATAGAATGCGGATTACTATCTAGGACATCATTGTAATTATTATTATTTACCTCTGTAATATTTTGTATAACAGCCTTTGGTGCATTGATAAAAGAATTATTGAAAATATTCGCCATTTTATTTGGTGACTTTATTACCTCATTATTATGTATTATTTCTAGATTTGATGAATTAGGACTCTTTTTGTTTTGAAGTTTGTTAATTATTGACCAGGAAGATTTGCTTTTATTTGATGAATTTTTCATAATGTTATTAAAGTAACATTTTTTACTATTTTCTACCAGATTTTTATGTTCAGATTTTCTTCTCTTATATAGAGGATGGAGATTTGGATACTGCTTTTGAATTATGTATAGGTCCCTTAGTCGAGTGCTTGATAAACTTACTTCAGGAGAAACCCAAACTTTTTCTTTAGATTTTATTGAAGTTTTTGTAATTGGAAATGAGTTGTTAAAATGAGCCAACAGAGTACTCATAAACTCCTCAAATTTGTTGTTTATGTTATCAGCATCGTAAACTTTTTCCCACGTTTCTATTTTAAGTCTGTTTTCAAAAAGTGTTTTGTTTTTTTTTGTTATATATTCTATGAGACCTGAAGTGTGCTTTCGTCGAATCTAGTTGATCGCAAACTGACTTGGCTGACGCGACAACCATTTTGTGGTCAGATAGAGGAGTGTCGGATACACATGATGTAGCATCTACATTTGCAAAAATATTATCGATTCTAGTATTGCTGTGAGTTGTAACTCGTGTATTGTCATGTATAATACTATGTAGCCCATACTGAGCGGTTATATCAGTGATCTCGTCTTTTTCAGAGGAGGAAACGCCAAAATCTATGTTGAAATCTCCCGTGACCCATATACATGAATCTACTGTAAAAATGTTGTTAAGCAACTGTTGAAATTTTTCTAAAAATACTTGGAAATTACCTGTAGGTGATCTATATATAGATACTAATTTATGAGAGGTGGTGTTAATTTTCCATTCGCATGCACAAAATTCAAAGTCTTTTTCTATATTTAGTTCACTGAAGTTAATAGGATATGTTTCAAGGCCTTCCTTTGCCCATATTGCAGTACCCCCACCTCGGTGTGTGGAACGACTAAAATGACTAACTATATTGTAACCTAGCAACGACAGACTACCCACTTCACCTTCACGAAGCCATGACTCTGTAACAGAAATAAATAGAGGGTTGTCTAATTTGTGAATTTCTACTTCTAGAATATTTTGCTTATTTCTAATACTCTGAATATTTAAATATAGCATAAATTTTGTATCATTGATACTGCCTCCTGCTTCATTTATGAGTATATTATTTTGTACGGCAGCATTTATAAAAAATCGTCATTTGTGTTTTCACTTTTCTTGTTGTATGTATGATATCGTTTCCAGTCAAATCTTTTAAAGCCAACTCCCTGGGCCAGAAACTAGCACTGTAGAAGTTGTCTTTATGTTGAAATTCAGCACCCACCATAAAGCACTTGAGTCGGTTATTTTCAGAGTTTAGTTCCTTAACTACAATTTCTTCTTCGGTATCTTCTGGTTTTCCTAGTTTCTTTCTTATATACTTTACAATATGGTCAGCTGTAACGTGCCGCTTCACTCTGTACAGGTACATTGATACTTTTGGTATGGCCCCTGTAAAATCATCCTTATTATCAGCATTACCAATCAGCTTTTTATTAGATCCAAGTCAGTTGATAGTTAAAGCAATGGCACGTAGTGGGTGCGCCGATTGTAGTTATGTCTGAAATTTGGTATTTGGTTTGCTGAGTTGATTTCGAAACTCTTTTTCCTCTACGAAAAGTCTGGTAAATAGATCCGAGCGGAGATACGAAGGGGGGGTGAAAGTCGAAAAAAAATTTTTGCACTTACGAAAGAATCCGTAGTATTATGAAAGTACATCAACTCCACATCCCCCCACCAAAATTTCAGACGAAAACTACGGGACGTTTTTTAGCGGGGATTTTTTAAAAATTTCAAAAAAATTTTTTTGTATTTGTGGACGAAACTTCGGGTACTTGTTCTATTCAACGTCAATAATGTCTGAAATATAATTTCAAACGTTTTTCATGGGCCGATTTTGAGATACAAGGATTGAAAGTTGCAAAATTTTGAAAAAAAGTTTTGTCTTTCAAATGTTGGAAAAACGTCTGAATAGCTCATTATAAGTTATTAAGGGGTTCAAAAAATGATATGTCTGAAACCGAAATATATCATTTTTGAACCCCTTAATGACTTATAATAAGCTATTCAGACCTTTTCATCAATTTCAACCCATTTTATCAACATTTGGAAAACAAAATTTTTTTTTCCAAATTTTTAAAAAATCCCGGCTAAAAAACGTCCCGTAGTTTTCGACTGAAGTTTTGGTGGGGGGATGTGGAGTTGATGTACTTTCATAATACCGTGGTTTCGTTCGTAACTGCAAAAATTTTTTTTCGACTTTTACCCCCTCTCCGTATCTCCGCTCGGATCCATTCACCAGACTTTTCGTAGAGGAAAAAGAGTTTCGAAATTAACTCAGCAAACCAAATACCAAATTTCAAACATAACTACAATCGACGCTCCCACTACGTGCCATTGCTTTAACTATGATGAAACTCTTGTCAGTATGAAATAAAGTAAAAAAAGTTGAAACTACAATCCAACCTACTTGTGTCTCATACCCGCAACCCTTTTGAATTTCGAGTTTTACTTTCACATGTGGTAATGTCTATAATATAACATGTCTAGCTGAAAGTCGTATTTTGATGGTTGGATATTATATTAAGTTCATATTAGTAAAATATATAAATTCAAATGATTTCTATTCAGCTACGAAGCATCAAAAATGTTCAAATTTTCTCGCGATTTTCGCTTTAGAAACGTCAAATCTTGGACTTGTGTTTTGCAGAGATAGGTAAAGGAAACTCTCAATTTGAAAGTTGATAAAAATGAAAGTTTTCGATAAAATATTTGAATATTTGAAAGTTTCCAAAATTCCGGGAAAGTTTCCTTTGGAAACTTTCGGAATATTCAAATACTTTATTGAAAACTTTAATTTTTATCAAAATTTCGTTCTGGAAAATTTCCTGGAAACGTTTATTGGAAAGTTTCCTTTACCCATCTCTGGTGTTTTGACATTTAAGTTAGAGAGTCTTTAAAAAATATTATATGTAACTTGTGAATAAAGCATTTTTTTTTTAGAGACTGGCAAAGAAAACTTTCGATATGAAAGTTTCTGGAACAAAGTTTTGATTAAACGAAACTTTCCATATTTGAATATTCCAAAAGTTTCCAAAATTCCGGGAAAGCTTCCAAAATTTCGGGGAAGTTTCCACATTTTCTGCAAATATTTTCAATTGTTCTCTTAATTTTAAATTGCTGCCACGATTATCTGGTGAGCTCTAATTCGGTAACATAACCTCAAATTCCAAAAATCCAGTTTTTATTGGTTTATCCACACTATCGCTTCTCGATGAATGTACTCAGCATTGTTTTTTTTTGGAAACAAAAACTAAAGGCAGAAACTTATTTTTTACGAGTTATAGTACATTTAATAGTTTTATTTAAATAAAATTATGAATGATATGTTGTGTTTCAATAACCGGTCCTGGAGAACAACAAGAACAAGACTTCTCTAGCCTGCGAGGTACTTACGTGTACCTCAAATTCAAATGTCAATAAAATATAGAAAGAACAACAATGGCTCCAAATGTATCTCTCCGAATGAATTTAATGGTATTTGTAAGAAAAAAAATGTGGGTCCGGGGGGACCCTAAAATCATTTATACACTGGGGCTCAATGTGTTAAACAAATGTAGTCAGGCTATTGCACGTTTCCGATTATAACTATAAATTGCAACTCCCAATTAGATTCTACCATGCGTTTTATGTGGGAAATTTTATTTTCATTTATGAAGATAGACGGCTGATGTCATCGATTGACTAACTATGTTTGATGTAATCGAAGATTATATAGATAGATAGAGAGATAGATATTTATTGGTCACTAAAAAGTAATACATGATTTTGTACATGTGACAAGTCAAATATGTTGTTAATATACAACAAAGATAAACAATCTAGAGAAAATGTATAAAGCATATAATATACAACAAAGATAAATAATCTACAGAAAATGTATAAAACGACAGAGACGAAAACTAACTATCTAAATAATCGTTTACAGAATAGTAAACATTGTCAATTAAGAAATCTTTAGTTACCCTCTTGAATTTATTTTCATTTTGAATATTTTTATATGGTTTGGTAACTTATTGTATATAATAATACATCTGTGTAGTGGAGAATGTTTAAATGACGTCGTTGTGTGACTTGGAATGTACAGAGCAATACCATGTCGAGTATTATGAGAATGATTATTATTAAGTGTTTCAAAATCATTTTTATTTTTATAAACGTGCATTATGCACTTCTAGTCCAATCAATGAATGCTCAAAAGGGGATTGTAGAAAACATTTAAGAGGGGAGAATTTTCCTGTTCAGCGTTGTGTTGGGGGTAGGTAGGAGGTAGAAATACCGCCCTTAGCCCCGCCGCTTCAGGGGGGGGGGAAAGGCTCCTTTTTTCGATTCTTTGCTTATAACTCGGAAACGATGCGTCGTTTGAAAAAAGGTAAACTATCCAAAATTAAACGTAATTAAATTTTCCACAAGAATGTTTATATTCATTTTCTTCCTATGTGTTATAGTTCACAAGATACCTGCCAATGAAAATCGATGATTAATAAAAAAAAATCAATTATGTACCTTGAATATTTCTATCAAAGCGGTTTACCGTGGTCTGCTTATAAATCACAGTCACAAAACAATCTCTTTATTTTACAACACTCGACGTATTTACTAACGTAATATTTTGTCGAAATCTATACATTTCTTTAAATATACAGTGTTACTCATGAAGATGAGATGAAGATACCCTTATAACTTTTTTATTTTGTTTCCGATTTGAATCAAATTTTACTCAAGTATAGAACAAATTAGAATCTACTTAAGACCAGAAAAAGATTTGGCTGCTACAAAGGCAAAGCCACCTGCGGTACCAAAATATGCTGAAAAAAATAAAAATATTTTGAATGTTAAAAATTCTAAAAAATGCACCACAAACGTACATACACCAAAATTTGATTTGGTTATTGATGGGGGATTTCTCATACATAAGCTCATCTGGCTAAGGGGATCCTCAGTTTCCGCAATTTGTGGTGGCTACGTGAAATTTGTCAAGACCCATCAATATGATTTTTACTCTTTTTCCTCCTATTTTGGTACTGCAGGTGACTTTGCCTTTATAGCAGGTGAACGATTTTCTGGTCATAAGTAGATCCTAATTTGTTCTATACTTGAGTAAAATTTGATTCAAATCGGAAACAAAATGAAAAAGTTATGAGGGTATCTTCATTTTAAGTGAGTCACACTGTATATTTAAGGAAATGTATAGATTTCGACAAAATATTACGTTAGTAAATACGTCCAGTGTTGTAAAATAAAGATTGTTTTGTGACCGTGATTTATTAGCAGACCACGGTAAACCGCTTTGATAGAATTATTCAAGTTACATAATTGATTTTTTTTTTAATTAATTATCGATTTTCGCTGACGAATATCTCGTAAACTATAACACATAGGAAGAAAATGAATACAAACATTCTTATGGGAAATTTAATTACGTTTAATTTTGCATAGATCACCTTTTTCCATATGACGCATCATTTCCGAGTTATAAGTGAAGAATTGAAAAAAGGAACCTTTCCACCTCCCTCTCCCCCTGAAGCGGCAGGGTTAGGGGCGGGGACTTTTAGTATGTTTACCTCCTAACTACCCCCAACACATTCCTGAAGAGAAAAATTCTCCCCTCCTAAATGTTCTCTACAACTCTTTCATTGACTGGACTATTCAATATGAATATAGATGGAACTGCCAATATTTTGTTATCTCTAAACACTTCGACAGGTCTCTAATGGCCGAAGTGAAAAAATTAATCTAATTATTCTTTTTTGAGCAATGAATACCCTATAGTAGCGTGTGTGAGTCTGAAAGAAACCCGAATATTGTAAATATTTTGAGCCGGAACAAGATTACCTCCCCCCCGTTTTCGAGGATGCTGAATACGATGGCGGTGTCAGAATTTCTCTTTGGGGTTGCCAAAAACCACCCCCGAGAGGGGTAAAACGCGCTTCACTCGATTTCCCGGCAGAAAATAACCTTCCCCCCGTTTTCGAGGATGTTGAGCACGATGGTGGTGTTGGATATCGCCTTCGACCTCAACCAACCCCTCCACCGGCCAATACTCGCCCCCGAAAGGGGTGAATTTTTTTTTTCCGTAATATCAGGCAAATTGCATTTCTATCCGTTTTCGAGGATGCTGAGCACGATGGTGGTGCTGGATATCGCGTTCGACCCCGACCAACCCCTCCACCGGCCAATACTTGCCCCCGAAACGGGTGAATTTTTTTTATATATATGTATAATATATATGCTATATATACGTATGTGGGTGCATATTAATACATCTATGCATATGTTTGCATATACATGTGTATATATATATGTATATATACATTTATAGGTTAAATTAGTCGAGATAAGGTATAAACGAAAAATATATTTAGTGTAAGCCGACTTTACCTTTAAGTAGTATAACGTATTATCTTTAAGTATGAATTATTATAATGTAAGAGAAGAACCTGTACCACTTTATTGAAGCTTATGAAGCTATGTCATGTATCGTAATAAATGTTCTCAATTATTTATTTGTAAAAATCAAAGTATGTATCAATCATTCAATAGACCTACTTGTGGTATTTGATGATATTTTTCAGTTGGACCGGAATGAAAGAGCATTGCAACCAAGAAGAGAAGTGCGATTTTTCCTATTCTTAACATCCTCGAAAACGGAAATAATTACTGATATTACAAAAAAAAAAATTCACCCCTTTCGGGGGCGAGTATTGGCCGGTGGAGGGGTTGGTCGGGGTCGAACGCGATATCCAGCACCACCATCGTGCTCAGCATCCTTGAAAACGGGGGGAAGGTTTTTTTTCTCCAGGGAAATCGAGTGAAGCGCGTTTTACCCCTCTAGGGGGGTGAGTATTGGCCGGTGGAGGGGTTGGTCGGGGTCGAACGCGATATCCAGCACCACCATCGTGCTTAGCATCCTCGAAAACGGATAGAAATGCAATTTGCCTGATATTACGAAAAAAAAAAATTCACCCCTTTCGGGGGCGAGTATTGGCCGGTGGAGGGGTTGGTTGGGGTCGAAGGCGATATCCAGCACCACCATCGTGCTCAGCATCCTCGAAAACGGGGGGAAGGTTTTTTTTCTCCAGGGAAATCGAGTGAAGCGCGTTTTACCCCTCTAGGAGGTGAGTATTGGCCGGTGGAGGGGTTGGTCGGGGTCGAACGCGATATCCAGCACCACCATCGTGCTCAGCATCCTCGAAAACGGATAGAAATGCAATTTGCCTGATATTACGGAAAAAAAAAATTCACCCCTTTCGGGGGCGAGTATTGGCCGGTGGAGGGGTTGGTTGGGGTCGAAGGCGATATCCAGCACCACCATCGTGCTCAGCATCCTCGAAAACGGGGGGAAGGTTATTTTCTGCAGGGAAATCGAGTGAAGCGCGTTTTACCCCTCTTGTGGGTGGTTTTTGGCCGTTTTGAGGGGTTGCGCAACCCCAAAGAGAAATTCTGACACCGCCATTGTGTTCAGCATCCTCGAAAACGGGGGGGGGGGGGGGGGGTAGTAGGCCAAAGCGTAGTAGATGTTTAAGACTCCTTCAGTGTTTAAGCAAGTTTTCAATTGCATTATAGCATAGAATGCTGAATTTAATTTAGAACAAACATGTTCAATGTGCCTATTCCAGTTCAGTTTATCATCTAGCCATAAACCTAGGAATTTTGATGTCTGCGAGAGATTATTTTCAGAAAAAAAGGTTTCTGGTAAAGATGAAAAGTCTCTAATTCATCACAAGTGACTGCAATATATGATGACAATTCTTCTGGGTTTTTGCAGATAACATAATTGTGATATCATCTGCAAACATTATAACTATACCATTGGTAAATCATTGACATATAACATAAATAAGAGTGGCCCCAAAACTGATCCTTGGGGGACGCTCATTTCAACTTTTCTTGTGTCAGATACCACTCCATTGCAATTAACTAACACCCTCCTGTCTGACATGTATAATATAATCCAATTTAGTAAGTTTCCACGAATGCCCATCGCGTACAGCTTGGTCTCCATAAATCTGATATCAAATGTGTCGAAAGCCCGAGAATGATCAAACGCATGAGTGATATTACTTATACATGGATTTATCATATGCAAGGTTTTTTGACGATATTCCGAAACCATCAGTAAAACTGTCTGAATTATTTGCAGAAGATATCAGTGTTACGATAAATGAGAACAATGATGAAAACGACTAATATTATCATATATATCATTAGCATAACATGTTTTTTTATTATGTATTCTTATTAATAAACACATCATTTTTTTATGTATTACCGTTTCGATGGATTTTTATAGAAAATATATGTATTGTGAAAAATACATCTCGTTATTTCAAAAAAATACGTAGGCTGCTCCAAAAAATTTTCAATACGTGTAATCCAAGCAGTTGTTGTTTATTTATATATTTATTAATATATCTAACCAATTTATACCCTTTTTCTTTATTTGTTGTAATTAGTAGGTAAGTTAATACATAATTGTTTAGTGTTATCCTGGTGTTATAATTTCTGAACCCACGATACAGGGGGTTTACGTAACATTATCTTTGCCAATTTGACTATGTTAATCCTTCGATAGAGTTTTGTGAAAAATTTATGTTATAGCTTATTGTATGGTCTATAATTAATAAAAAAAAATGGAGGTGGTCGCTAACATTTAAGTATGTATTTGAATTTTTCAAAAAATTCAGAAGCATTATTTTTCTTCATGAAAATATCATTAATAAATTGTCTTGAATAGATTTACAATGTATGTGAAATGCAAACAAATTGGTTCACTTGATTAAGAAAAAATTACTAGACACTTATCTTAACCTGCCATGGCCTGTTACTGTTCTGTAACCAATGTTCAGTGATACATAAAATATCTATGTTTTCTAACTGCGCAGATATATTAATTTCATCGATTTTATTTGATATACTTTGTATATATATCTTATATATCTTTTATTTTTCACATTAGGTCCCTCCAATGCCTAGAGAAAAAATTGTGACTGGTGACAACCATTTTATCAAGCCCCAGAATCTTAGACCTGCTAGTGGCTTGCCTAGACCAACAGGTATTCCTAGACCTGCTTCCAGAATACCTGGACCCCGCTCTAATATAAGGTAACTGTTTGAAACAGCAGAATCTGTACAATAATGCTTTGAGTGATCTGAATTATCTACTAATGTAGATATTTTTTCTCATAATGTAATTATGAAGGTAGTATAGTATTAATCTGTAAATTTTTTAATAAAATCCTAACCTGACAATTATTTTAGCGAGTTTTGACGATAAATTATGTTCAAACAGCACAAGTATTTGACAGCTGACTCCCACTGAAGCTTTAGACAGTCACCGATGGTGGCGGTAGTTACAAATTCGCACAATGCCTGTAGTAAAGAGGAAATTTGCTCATGTTCATTGTAATAAATGGCAGCAGTGGGCGTGATTTCTTATATTAACATGGACAATTAGCCAGATACCAATTTAAAAAAGTTGATACAGTATTTGTGAATATTGCTTGAAAAGCTGTTAAGTACATCGAACAGTAGGTGCTTTTAGAGGGCAGAATATTTTGTCCTTTCCTTAAATATATAAGGAATAAAAAACTAGACTGCAATCAACAGCTATTCTCTGGACTAATACCCCGCCGAGCGCTGGATTATGAAATTACAAGCCTGGCCGCGTTAAGTGCAATAACTATGTATTACCACAAACGCTAAAGTTTCAGTTGCAACAAACACCAGCCGAAATACTTATTCCTACTCAAAGGAGCTGTCGTCAGTGCAATGTATTAAAGTTGTGCCTGGAACGACTGGAACAAGACCCTCGAATCACTCTGGGTACATGACGAGATTTATAAAACTATAAACCTTTAAAATATAATTTTTGTTCTCCTGTAAAATGCACTTTTTACTTATTGCACTTTTCTTCGGGATGTGCGATATTATACCCGAATACTACCTGACCTGAAAATATCGGTTTTCAAAATATTTGTATGTATAGAGCGGACACCCTGTATTGTTGAATTTTCATAATAGTTTTGCGTCCAAAAAAACTGGTACCTACTTTGACATTTTAAAATTTATCATCAGGAAAACAGGTCGGGGAAATCAGGAAAAAGTCAGAGAATTTCCAAATGTGATGTTGCTGGGAACCCTGTAATTCTATAAAAGGGAAAAAATCCACTAAGAAGCATAACTCATACTTTAGTGACATTTTTGTTGTACCATGATCGTGTATGTGCGATTACACTGCGGCCTCTTATGTTGTTTTCCCTCTTATATATGTCCATGGTTGTAGTTCAAATTTTAATTAATCTCTGCAACTGGTAATGTATTTAGTGATTTCTAATGTTGACGTGTAATCAAAATACTACCCATAAAATATATCAAACAAGCCTTAATGTTAATTACAAAATGTTATGAAACTGATATATTCTAGTATTCCTAATTGTCCTTTTAATTGATCCTCAGTCTCAAGGCACTACTGTACCTGCATTTAAATTTTACATGAATATAGTAATTTTAATTGTTTTAGCACATCTATATGTATTTATTGAATAGATCTTCAAGCAAACGGTTGTAAATTAATATTTTATATGAACAATTAAACCAGTATAAAAAAAAACATCTGTGAAACCTACCATTACACATTCGTTGATACTATTATCTTGGGTATATTTTTACACTAGAAAAGCTCACCAAGTTAAGTTAAATGTGTAGTGTGTAGTAGTATTTCACTTATAGTATAATATTGAAACCGAAATTTTTAAACACCTACCAAAAAAAATTGTTGAAATTCATTTCAGAACACGCTATGCTCTGCTAATTTTATTAAATCAGGGTCTTTACTGTGCCACGAGAGTAGCACAATGTTACTTCACATATTCACTATATTTTTAATAAAAATTTTCTATCTAAATACTTTGGGGGCCTTTTAGCAAATACTTTCGCAAGAATGCCTCTTGTAGATTGTAGATTTGAAGAAAGGAGCTAGCTGATTGGTCTTGGATCTATTGTGGCACTGCTAATCTAATTTTACTTAGAGCTCCTCATCCAGCTTTGTCTTTTGTATCAGACTCCATAGCCTTGATAAGGGCTCCTTGGTACAGCCATCTGCCCTTGGTTTTTCTTTGCCAAGTATTTGGAATCTCAGACTGGCTAGGCCTTCGCAATGGCACAGCACATCTACTGAGTTTTCCTCTTCCTCTTGACAAAATCTGCAGGTTGCATCCTCTGTCGGGCCTATTAGACTCATATGTCTATTAAATCTACAGTGTCCAGTTAGAAGACCCACCATTATCCTAATGGCCTCTCTATTTTGGCATAGTAGATCTTCCGTGAATTTGACCGTTCGTTCTTAATGAATTTTTTTGGCCTGTTTCTGTCGTGGGAAACTCTTCCACCACTCTAGAGATTTATTCTGTAGCCATTCAT
This sequence comes from Rutpela maculata, assembly GCA_936432065.2. NCBI lineage: Eukaryota > Metazoa > Arthropoda > Insecta > Coleoptera > Cerambycidae > Rutpela > Rutpela maculata. Next base: position 58,621,551 of record OW386288.2, read on the forward strand.
TAACACGTTAACCGCAACAGTTATTTTTCAGAAACATTAATCTCATGCATTTCTAGCCCTTGAGGTCAAGTACTGAGACATTATTTAATAACGGTACTCGACTCTGGCGTCAAGAATGCATTCTAAAATTATAGTAACTCAAAACTGGAAAACTGTAATCTTGGTTTTGTTATGGTAAATAATTATTAATACTCTCAAAGATCTGTCGCTAGCGCCATACTTGACTTCGGAAACAAGAACCGTAATTAAGAAATGGGAAAGTTTTAAAATGAAATGTATGCTCGTTTAATTATAAATTCCAGTACACAACTAAGGTATTAATTATGAAATTGATCGCCATGTATATATAATGACCTGTTACTTGATCCCGGGGGTAGGTACTATAGTTAACGTGTTAATGGATGTTCCTTTGCGTGGTTTAGCCATGCCGCAAAAGGGTTCTGGTCCCACTAGGGCCTTAGATGCACCTTCCCAGGCCAGTCCATTAGCCTTCTCATTTCCCCCGTGTCCCTCGTGTCACAGTCATTATGTTCTGACTTCCTAGGTCCGTAAAGGCATTTATACAATCCCATACTAGTCATCAATCGACCCGCATGGAATCGAGTGCCTATAGCGCTGCTTGGCTGTCGGAAAAAATAGCAATTGACTGGTTTACAGTTCCTTTGTTTGCACACCACTGTATAGCTGCCACTTCAGCTTGAAATATTGTGGCATGTATTCCTAGACTTATCGGGATTTTCCTTTTCGACCTTATCCCGTAAATACCAGCTCCGACTCCCTGTTTTGTCTTGGAGCTGTCCATATACCAGATCGTTTGCGTCAATATTGGAGGACTGTTTTTCCAGTCCTCTCTGTCTGGTATTTTGATTTGAACATTTTTATAGAATTTATACTTTGGGACCATAGTGTCCTTGGGCATTCCCAAAATGGAATCTGCCTTCCGCTCTGAGCATAACTTTTGGTGCTCTGTTTCATATTGTCTTGTCTTATCGAGTTGTGCCTTGCATTAGCCTCTGTACCATTGAAAGAGCTTCCCTTTGGATAAATATGTATAATGGTGTCAGGTCTAAAAGGACTTTCAATGCTGCCATTGGAGCAGTTTTTATGGCCCCAGTAGCGCACAGGCAAGCAAGCTTTTGTACGCCACTTAATAGCCTTATTGCTCTCTGTTGCAGTGTCTTGGTCCACCATACCACTGATCCATGGTTATCATGACTTACAACTCTAGTGTATAACCATAGGGTCATCTTGGATCCTCGTTCTTGTGATACTTTGTAACATTTGTGAAACCCCTCTTTAGCCAACATTCATGTGCATACTCTCCTCTCCCCGTTATGCTTTTTAAAAAAATATGAAAGAATGAACTTAACATATAGCTAATTTCCAGTCAAATTTATTTTTTGCCGGAACATTCATTTTTTATTAACCTCCCTCCCCCCTCTCCTAAAAGCAAACATATTTGTTGAGCTAACTAAAAGGAATGGACCCTTTAGCTACATCTATACGTGTTACATGGTTTACTAAAGTATAGTCTAGTGCAGCCTCTCCTTGTACACTTCTCTTTCCTTGTTGAATACCCCCTCCCCCCCTTCATTTTATTCTCTGATGCCAAATTATCAACAATAGCTCTCAAGTGATTATATTCCAATGTGAAACAAACTTTGGTGTTAAAACCACCCATAACAATGGTAATTTTCCTGTTTGAAATAGTGCACAGTGAGTTTTCTAAGTCTTCATGAAACACTACTTCCAACTTCTTCATTTCAGCAGCAGTTGCAGATGCATGTTTATACTTTTACCAAGTTCACTATCGTTGGCTTGGCGTTGATCCTTACGTAGATCACTCAATCACTGACAGCTTTATATCTGAGGACAGATCGAGTTATTTCTTTAGAAATTATGAATCATACTCGTTCTAACTGGTAAAGGATCCTTATAGGTTACAACCTTCCCGCGTGAGGGGAACCCCATCTGTGTGGTAGGGACACTCCCTGAAGTTGACCGTCTCCCAAGTTAGTTCTTAAGGGGCTTCCTATCCGCCATTCACTAACTGAAATATTATTTGTAACCATAACTGGAGTAATTAGTCCACACCAAAATTGCAAAAAAAGTGATAATCGCGTGGCCCCTACCCCCTCGAACTACCAATAAACGCAAAAAGCCTTTTTCCCATTTTTCGTTGTCAGACATGCGAGGACTTGTTGGATCGAGCTTTTTTTTGTGAGGAAACTCAATATATCCTGTGAAATTTTGCAACCAGACATCCTAATGATCCCCGGGGGTTGAAACCACCCCCTAACTCAATACCAAAATATGCAAAAAAACATCGAAACGTGTTTTCTATGCCTTTTCAAGAGCGGGGAACATGATGCTGATATTATTTAGCTTCCCACCCCCAAATCCATAAAACCACCTATAAGAAAAACCGATGGTCTAGGGCATGCCAGTATAATTTTTGAGGACTAAGAGAGAAAGTGATGCCACAATCGTATTCTCCACCCTTGAAAACGGGGGATAAATTCTTTAAAACCTTCTCTTTGAAGGACACTTCAGGATTGTAGGAGATGGTGGTTTCAACTCTGGGGGTCGTTAAAAATTCGTTAGCTAAATTTTACAGGACATATTGAGTTTCCTCAAAAAAAAAACCCGATCCAACAAATCCTCCCATGCCTGACAACGAAAAATAGGAAAAGGGGGTGGTTTTTTGCGTTTAGTTCAAGGGAGGTATGGACCACGTGACTATCATCATCGTATTGACCGCCCTCGAAAACGGGGAGGGGTAGTCATGTTTGGTCAGTACTCTTACACTTTTGGGGTTTTTGGAACTTTGGCATGAACTAAATATTTACCATTGGTGTTTAGTTTCCGAGAATATTAATGAATATTTTACACCGTGATACGTTTTTTGAAGAACAAAAAGTCTGAGGAAACTATCCATAGTCGTAATGGGGTATTTTCCTATTTTTTTTTTTATTGAATAATATCATAGAATATGTAAAAACAAGCCTTTCAATACAGATTTCCGCGAAAATAATTATCAAATTTTTGAGAAAACAGAAGTTATAATAAGTGGAGCAACAGGTGTTTTAAATTGGTGACGTCGTTAAACTTGCCGATGACGTACTTGAACTGTATAGATTTGTTGATAGAATGTTTTTATACAAAACAATGTGGTGTTGCCAAGTTGAAATTCCTTCTCTAGTTCTAGTGAGGATGTTTGAAGAAAACAGGAGTATAAAGCTTATTTATTAAATCAATTTTAATATATTTATCCACGAAATTTATTTTCTTATGTAAAAAATAATAATAGGCGTGAATTATTAATATTTTAAATAATTTTTAATGCCCATTAGATTTTTGAAAACATATTTAGCAAAACATGACAACAATGTCAACGGCCAGTCAAATGACAGATGTGTTCTGACGATCGTGTTGATTTAAAACATTTCAATTTATTTTATCGAAGTATTTGCTGTTATTTAAAAATAATAGATAATGTCGTCGAAAAGATGTTTTATAAAAAGTTGTGGAAACACAAGTATAAGTGCGTGGGAAAAAATTTTTGTAACTGTTCCAAGAAATATGGATATTCGAAGAACTTGGTGGCAAGCTTCAAATAATTCAGATCCCATCCCTTCAGGTTCGTTTATATTTTGTTGTGAAGATCATTTTGAAGTAAGTTTCAACCAGTTCTATAGATCCAAAATACACTTACTTAAAATAAGTGTACTTACATACTTAAATAGAAGTGTTTACCTTTGCGTTTTCACATTTTTCACGTTTGCTGACAAAAAATCCAAATTTTGTTTATAGAAAGAATCTATCATGTCGTAATCAACTTTGGGCAGATTGGATGAATCTCCTTTCATAAAATTCAACTCCATCTTAATATTTTATTGATAAGATATAAAAAAAAAACGAAATCAAACGCTACATAAACAAACAAGTAAATCTAACCTATGTTTCTTTCACTTATATTATGACAAGACTTGACAACTAACAGCAAGCAAGCAAAGTTCAAAGTTGGAAGAGAGCCGTTTTTATACAATGTTGCGACATAATACTCACCGCGAATTTTGTTTACCTTTTTAAGATAACTTCCAAATAATAACAAATATAAATAACTTTAAATTCCTTCTAAATACATGTATATAATATTTATTGATTTTAAAGATATTGAGCAAAATAGAAGTGTTATAGGCAAAATAATGTAAAGAAAATACACAATTTGGCATTCAAATAAGCTAGTTACCGTCTAAGCAAAAGTTGTCTGTTATTGGTTAAATTATTTCCCGCCAAATAAAATCGTTTGAAATCTGCGTCTAGACGGGCGTATTCTTATTTCTTATTTTTATTTAAGAAATTATTTTTTTGGTTTAAATTGATTATGCAGTAATTGCTAAAATAATAACATTACTCGATATATATCACTAAAACTGAATTAAAAAAAAATGGAAACTACCCCATTACTAGTAGTTGTGGCAACAATGCAACATTGTTTTGTAAAACTCTAATCAACTATTGTCATTATTCTTTTTATAGTGTGATGGCTTAGCGAAAAGATCGTGACCTTCTGGATTAAAGCTCTAAATTTTGCACACTTCTTATATACCCACAGTACTATCAATTCGGAGGGGGGGGTGCCCGATTTCAGTGCCCGCCATCTTTAAATACGACGCCATCTTTATTTTCTTTGGACTGTACCTGTAAATTTTCGACTTTTATTTGATTTTTGCTAAATATCTCTCCAACTTCTGGGTTTGTAGTAAAAAGGATTTAATCTAAACTAAATTTACTATAATTTGAGACCAGAGCTGCTTCTGTAACTTTAATATTTTGTGAGATACAAGCTTCCAAAGTTTGGGACTTTTTCAGGTTGTTACGAAAATTTATATTTTTGTCGGTTTTGCTAAATATCTCCAATACAGTCAGTTTTACAGCAAACATTGTTTTATTAATGTTTAAGAGGAATAAATAGGCTACAACGTGAGTAAAGGAAGACATCGATACAATCACAATTTGCTGAAATAATGTATTTGACCATGTTACAAACGTTTCAATAAAAAAAATTACAGAATAATTATTGAAAAAATAATCATAAAAATTATATTTATAATGTTGTTGTTTACTGCTCACAATGGCCTCTGCAATGACATAGAGCTGTGCGGGCAAGTGTAGCCTTATTACAAACGCAATTCTTAGAACACAGCCTTACATCCGTACTTGATTCATTCCCTACAGCTTTTGCTTGCTTCCGGTATAGACATCCAAATTGGTTGCCATGTCTCTTCGTTCGTTCTCCATCCAAAGTTGGCCGGAGTAGGTGCATTTTGGAGTGATTTCAAACTGGTTAACCAGATGCGATAGATGAAGCGATTAGTGTGTTGAATGAGGGCATCATCTGTGGGCGGTAGACTTCGTATCATCTTTACTTTTTCCCTTGTGTGAAGAGATCCTCTCTGAGCTTGTTGATGCTGTCAAGTTCTATTGTGCCATCGTACAGGATGCATGTGAATCGTTCTATAAGTTCAAATGCCTTTGTTTTAGCATATACTGGCTGAAATCGATGTTTTACAAAGAAGATAAACCCTCAGTGCCTGGAGGGTATGCTTTTCATGTCTTCCATGCTGACTCTTTCCCCTTACCACAGAAATTGTGATATGGTGTCTGAACCCGTGAACGCATGGAAAAAGGGCAAAGCTTGCGACATATTTTCTCCGAGCTCTTGGCAAATGTTGATATGATAATATCGAAAGTGTTTCCGTTACCAAATACAATCCAAAGTTGAATATTAGATGTGTAAGTTTGTAGCTCGAAAAAGATTCCTACTAGTACCACAATAGCATCTGTGTCAAGTGTACTTATGAGGATGTTGATTGCACCCTTTTGTAATGCATCCAATATATGAAAACAATTCTGATATCAGCTTCTTCATGGTCAGTTTCGGACATCGGTGCACTGCTATTTTTTGAAATAACAGATTTACCATAGGTGATGTATATTTCTTTACCTTCTTGTACGTCATAAGCTGTAACTGCATCACTTAGCAAGGTAAACAGTTCTGTCTTGTTCTCTGAATTCTTCAGGAATGTAACAAAATTTTAGTGTGGCTTTCCTTGTGACTTTTCTCCTTTCTCCCTTCCCTCTTGTCACACATGTAGTTTCCTTCAGACTGTCTGGCTTGTATATGTCCCATACCACACCGATTCTTAGGCAATCCTGAAATTGTCTCATGGTCCATGGTAAGAAGACCATATCACTATATAGTCTAAAGTTGTAGCAAATTTAGTCTAGATTAAAATTGAATCGAATAGTGTTGCTGTAAACCCAACTGATTTTCGTAATAAAATGAAAAAAGTCCAATACTTTGGAAGCTTGTATCTCGCAAAATATTAAAGTTACAAATGCGGCTCTGGTCTCAAATTGTATCAAATTTAGTTTACATTAAATCCTTTTTGCCACAAACCCAGAAGTTGGGGAGATATTTAGTAAATACCAAATAAAAGTCGAAAATTTACAGTTACAGTTCAAAGAAAACAAAGATAGCGTCGTATTTCAAGATGGCGGACACTGAAATCGGGCACTCTCTTCTGAATTGATAGTACTGAGGGTATATAAGAACTCTGCAAAATTTGGCGCTTTAATCCAGCAGATCACGATTCTGCCAAGTATTTACTCTAAGCCACCACACTATTACAGCCTGAGCTAAAAATCATGATTTGTTGAATGAGGATTAACTTGATTATCACCTGTGTGTTTAACTGAAGGATATCATCAGTTGCTTTAGATCCCACTACATTGTTGGCAAAAATCAAGGGAAGTGGCATGAGAATTTAATAGGTTTTATTCCACTTTCGTTAATGCATTTTTAATATATTCCAGCATATGAAAAATAGTGAAATTTGCTTGGTGGGACGACAAGTTTTTTTGTCATATTTATAATTTATAATTTTGTTTGTGAAGGATTTTCAGTAAATACTGTCAATATAATGTAAAATATTAGTGGTTATTTTAAATATTAAAAGTATAATAACAATTTATAATCCTACAAATAATACATTACATACAGGGTGATTTACCATGACATTCGGAAAATTTATCAGTAGGTTGTCTCCACCGAAAGGAGTTAAAAAAATGAAAAATTAAAAAAATGTGACCAAAAAAATGACCTTATTTTTTTAAGAGCTGCGCCGTCAATGACTTTAACCGATCTGTCATAACGCGTTATAACATACAGGGTTCGGACTCTTATGGAAAACCTGAAGATTCTGGAAAATTCAGGGAATTTTAAAAACCTAAAAAAATCATGGAAATCTCAGGGAATTTTAAATATTTCGCAAAAATCATGGAATTTTGAATCATGATATGGAAAACAATAATCAACTTACGAGCTCCCACTGTTATTTCAAATTATTTTTAAATTGTAACCTTCGTTCACCCACTTAATATCGATTTTATACAGCAAATTATTATTTTTTATCAAATCGAATATTAAAGTAAAAATTATTTGATTATCAGAAATTACATTTGAACCCAAGTAGCATTTTAAGCAACATTTTGGCAAACGTTTCTAACAAATTGTGTCTGTTACCATGTCTAAAATGGGAGCTGTTTCCAACATGTTCCCATGCATTTCCGACACTTGTATAATTTCTTATGGTTATACAGTACATGTTTCTATTGTGGTGGCACTAGGCGTTTCTTTGCTTGTTTCGAAAATAAAGAGAAACATGTTTCAAATTTGTAGCTCACCGATTTATACACAGTTTACAAATGTATCGATACTTTATTATATTTTGTATTGATTCATTTCCATACACACGTTTTTACAATGGGAACAAATGTGTGCAGTCGGTTTCGGAAAATTTTATTATCTTTCACCTAATAAGAATGTGTTTCAATAATGCGTAATTTTTATTACTTTTCAATATGTAAACGATTTAAGGTACACATATGATAATAAAAGTAACATGGTGGTATAATACCTATAATGTGACAACTTTGTCGTCATTTTTAGCCATGTCTGACCTGAAGAGATGTGCGGAATGAATTTTATCGATTATTTGGCGGAGATACTTTGATATTTTCAATGGGCCTCACAAATATAAACATTTCGAATATATTTCTTTATTAAATATAAAAATTTATGGGTTATAAAATATATTTTTTTCGTAATTATCATAATTACTGATCTTCGATATTAAGCATTTGCCTACGTTTTCTTTTAAAGACTAAAACAGCAAAACGTCAACACTTAAAACCAAAATGGCTACAAAAGCAATTCTGCAAATGTTTTGAAAATTTAGATCATATTTTATGAAAAGAAACTTGATTCTCTAATGTATCCACTCGGTTCCGATTACTGTAGCATATTACCTCTGAAAAAAACTTGTTTCAAAACTTTTTTGGAAATGTTAACAATCACATTTTCTTACAGAAATAATTTTCTCTTTGTTTCGGTCTGGTTTCGGAAAGGTTGGCAACACGTGAACAATGGCCAGCAGCAGGCTGTGTTGCGCGTGCATTCTGGCATTTTCGGCGGTTTTATCAATTTAATTTAAGGTCTTCCATTAATTCATATTTTGGTTCTGCAATCTCCTCTTCAAAGTCAGTATCCGGTTAATGGTTAATTGGTTATTTGTCTTTTGACATTCCACAGCAACTTTTTTAAAAGTCACTCTTGGTTTCACAATACTTGTATACTTTAAAAGGTTGTAATACTTGGAAGAATGTTTAAATCGTTTGGTTTTTCCCATTTTGCATCTCTAAACTTCTCTATTCTTTTCTCTACGAATATAGATAGATAGAATAATAGTAAAATGTGAGGTTATAATACCTAACTCTATTCAAAAAGTTAAGATTAATAATCTATTTTGTGGTGACATGTTCTCATTATATTCATGGAAAAAAATGGAAACAGTTTGGAAACATTTGGAGACATAGGAAGTTTCATACAATTTCAATAATGTATCGACACCAAGTTTATAATTTAGAAATGATTAACAGATGCTGCAGTATGTTTCGAAAATGTGTCCAAACATTTGTTTTGGAAAAAAAATTATTTATTAAAGTGGAAACCGTTGCTAAACTGTTCCATAATATTGTTGTGCTATCTGTAAAAGGTAAAAAAAATGGTAAAAACTTCAGAAAAAATGTTGGAAATGTATGGAAACCTTTGTATCTCCCATAAGTATCGAAACAGTTACAAAACTGTTTCCCACCACACTAAATTTGTTTCTAAATTGTGTCTAAAAATGCTACTTGAGAATGATAATAATTATTTGATATCGAAGAACATTTTTTTTTGTCATGGTAAACCTAGGAAATTCAGGGAATGTTTTCAGCTGTGTAAAGTCTGAACCCTGACAATATCACTTCCCCTCCCCCTTTATCAGACTTGGGATTGACACTATTGACAGCAAGACTGGAGAGGGTAGATCACACTACAAAAATAACAAAATAAGTTGAAGAGACATCGACCCTATGCTAGTGAACTCTACAAGTAGATATAAGAGATATTTACTTAAACCCGTCGATATCACAAAAACACCAAACTTCGGTGGTACTTTGTACCTGCCGGAGTCCTGATTGTTCGACCGAAAGCAAAAAAGTTGGCACTTTGACCGCACGCACCAACTTAACTTTTTATGTCAATTAAGGAAATGTAAACATCTTCGATATGTTCTTTCACCAGTAAGTTCATTGCCCTATCATACTGACCACAGACAAGTAACAGTAACGTATCTTTGCAAGTTTTAATGCAACAAAAATTACTAAATTTCCTCGGATCACTCTAATATTTTGCAGGGACTTTCCCACATAGAAGACTAGTACACCATTTTATTTTCCGCATGTCGTGGTAAATCACGCTGTATATACAAGAGTTTTCCTACGGATTTATTATGCCGATAATTATTTATGATTTTCAAAGGTTAGAAATTTTTTGTTAAAAAATTAGTGGATTCTGTACCTCAGTAACTAATTAACTGAATAATTAAACTATTTTTATTAATAGTCCATCATACGGTAGCAGAACTGTACCTCACTCCATTTTTTGCTGTCTATTTGTCAGTTGGTGCAGGAGGAGGGGGTGAAGTAGGGGTTAGCCTCTCCTCTTGGAGATCGGCGCAGTCATGTGACTTGTGAAATTAAAATTGACATTTTACATAGGATTTTTAATGAAATTTTTTTAAGACGCCCTAAAAAATCCAGAAATACCCTTGACTGCATTTTTCGTGGTCAGGTCTGGCATCCAGGTGCAACTTTCAGAATTTCCGGAAGGTGGACCTGGACGGCAGATCTGACCACGAAAAATGCTGTCAAGGATGTTTTTCAATTTTTGATTGCATCTTAAAACATTTATCAAATGGACAGCAAAAAAATTTCATTAAAGATCCAATATAAAATGTCAATTTTAATTTTATAAGTCACATGCCCACTTCGACCGTCAAGGGGCCTAACTTGGACTTCACCCCCTTCTTCCGCACCAACTGACAAATAGACAGCAAAAAATGGAGTGAGGTAAAATATGACGGACTATAATATATTGCATGATACATTTTAGTTATTTTGACAATATCAACAAGATTCTTATCTTCGCTGTAATTCTAGGCCTGTTTCTTCAAGAGCGACAAACATTAGAAGGCAAACAAAAGATGACTATCAGTGACACAGAAATAAATGTCATTTTATGTGCCTTATCTTCACGTCTCGTGCTTTCTATTATAACAAACTACTCGATATAACATGTAACATATCTATTATTAAATTGTTTTTCTCTAATTTGTTATTTATATAATATATTTATTGTAACATAGTAATTTAATTTTAATATATTTATATATTGTGAATTTTGTGTCTTTAAAATTTGTTCATATATTACGATTAGTGAACGTCTCTTGAATTGTATTTAAAATTATGTAAATAAATTGTAAAATATCGGCTATAAATGGTACTACATATGTAAAATTATTGATTTGTGTAGTAGATTGTATTAGCGACGACTGATTTATTAGAGCACAATGTACGCATTTCTTTGAATTAAGAGATTTTTGTGCATGTGACTGATGTTCTGCTCATTCGTACTGTAGATTTTTATAAAATTTTGTAAACACAGCTCTAATATAAATAGTTTATTTTAAGTGCCTTCTTAGTTAATGTTAAGTGTTTGTTTACTATTATTTTATTTTAAATAATATTTCAAACAGACAATTTTTTTTTAATTTTCACCAAGTTATATATTTGGTGGTGAAAATTGATATTTGCCAATATTTTTTACTTACTATTTTACGTTACTATTTACTAACGCAATAAAAGAATATTAACAAATATGGCTTTTACTTTACCACGAAATTACATTTTTCACAATCTTTTAAAGCTGAAATATGTAATAATGTAATAATAGTTAATTATTAATCTTGTGATTTTCCAAACATCTGGCATTTTTTATAGAAAATTGGTAATTCCACTCTTACTTCAGTCACATTAAGACCGTCTGCTAAAAAAATCCAATTTTGCTTACACCTTTGTTTTGTCATGACAAATAATGTCTCAAAGTCCCCATCGATATCACACTTACGTTTTCAGTTATTCACAAAAATCAGTTTTTCACAAATATCTTGCTTCCGTATGACTTTTAGTTATTACAGAAAATGAGGATTAGGAAATTCTCTGTAAAAAAAGGTTATCTTTTACGTATATACATAAGAGAAATAATGAGCTGTGGTGCATCCTCTTCCACAACACGTCAGAGGTAAGATGCAAAGCGCTTTTTTTACATAGTTTCCCCAGTAGTTCCAATTAAAAAAAAAAAGAAAAAAGAAAAGGTTATTATTAAAATAAATTGTATATTAGTATAGAATAAATACCTGCCATACTATATGGAGTTTTAATAGGAGGTATATCAATAATAATAATGATAATAAAAGATCTTTATTGGTCATACAAGTAAACAATACAAATACAGTGTGTCCCCGGATGGAGTTGACGAGGAAAAACATTTCTATTATTGATTTTACGACGAAAAGTCATTCTTTATAAAAAATTCTGCTTGTTGAAAAAATGAATTTACCATATAAAAATCTTAAATCAGATGTACTGGGTGTTAATAAATTAAGAACACATCAAAATGCCTCGAGAGAAGTACCTTCATTTATTATTTTGGACAAAATGTTAATAAAACAAAGTTGTTTATAATCCAAAATAAAGCCTAAATACAAATTATGAAGTCTGTATTTTGGCTTATGTTTTTATTGTGTTTATCTTTTTACGTTGAATTTATTAATATGAATAAGAATTCAAATTAAGAAACAGAGTGAGCTGTCGATAATATTGAACTGACAAATGTCATTGTGACATTGTGTAGAATATTACTTTCTTACACCTGCATTTATTAGTGTTCTGTTGATTATTTAAAAAATGTTTACCAAACAAGAAAGAATTTATTTGATCAAATGTTATGGGATTGGAGACGTCTCTTATCGATATACAATTGACCTTTTCCACCAAAAGTTTCGTAACACAGCGGTATCGCGCCGATCATTGCGCAAACTTTTAAAAAAATTTAATGAAACTGGATCTGTATTGGATGTCAAAAAACCCAAGAAAAAGTACAATGAAGACGATACGACAACACTTTTGGCAATAAATTCAGTAATAGAAAACCCAAAATTATCTTTACGGAAATGCTCACAAAGACTAGAAGTAAGTAAAAGTCATTTACAGAGAATTTATATGGAAAACAAAGTTCAACAGTTTAAGCCAAGGTTCAGACATACACTTGAAAATGGAGATGAAGAGAAGCGATTGGATTTTTGTTTATGGATCGGTGAGAATTGCTTCGTAGATAGAAGTTTTCACAAAATGTTTTTCTTTACTGACGAAGCAACATTTTGTACCAATGGCCACGTTTCATCACAAAACAGTCGTTATTGGGCTTTTGAAAATCCAAACAATGTCATTCACAAACGAAGTCAACGTTATAAAAAAGTGAATGTATGGTGTGGGATTTTTTATGATCAAATCTTTGGTCCATATTTCTTAGAAGAAAATTTAAATCAGCATGTTTATTTGGACCTTTTGGAAAACTTTGTATTGCCATTTATAAACATTCTGCAACCGGAAGTAAGGCCTAATATTTTTTGGCAGCAAGACGGTTGCCCAGCTCATTCCTCAGTTTTGGTACGGCAGTGGTTGACAGATCACTTCGAAGTCAGTTGGATGGGAAGATATGCTCCAATTAATTTTTCTGCAAGATCACCAGACCTTACATCAATGGATTTTTTTCTGTGGGGTATTTTAAAACAGAAAGTTTATGCAGATGACCTGCCACATGATCGAGAAACACTAAAAACACGAATAAAAGACGCGGTGAATGAAGTGAATGTACCCTCAACCATTCGTAAGGTCTATGGTGAATTTCTTAAAAGGATGGAGAAATGTGTTGAGGTTGGAGAAGGCTATGTGGAATAGATTGTTTTTCCACAATCGTTGAAATTAATGTTATAATAATAATAATAATAAAGTACTTTATTGGTAAAACCAAATGGCTATCGATCGAAGTCCTTCTGCCAGTTGCATATTTAAACATATTTTACATATAATTTTATAGGAAGTTATAATAAGAAAGTATAGATATCTTGATTTACAAAAAAAAAAAGAAAAAAGGGAAACTCTTCTTTGCAATTATTCTTCATTAACTTCTTTAAGGAGTTCCAATATGTGTGCTTCGAGCATTGTTGTTCTCGTGTCTTACAAAATGGTTGCATCGTAGTCAGAGTGTGTCAAGACGTTGGGCTATGGGTTGGGTATTTGTTGCTTCGTAGAGAAGATTATTTGGAGGGTTATGTAGGGCATTTCTTGGATGACGGATTTTAGTTATTGAGCGTATGGTGGATGTTTCTGCTACTTTAAGGTTATTTATTGCTGGTTTTCTGCAATTTATATATAATGGGTGTGCATATTCAAGAATTGGTCTGCATATGATTTATATATGTGTGCCGCTGTTTTCTTGTTTATTCCCTTATCTTTGTATGTCAAGTTTCTGAAATGTTTTCCTCTGGTTATGCATTTTTTCTTTATGAGGTTTGTGTGGTGGTTGAAATTAAGCTTGTGGTCTAAGTGTATACCCAAGTAATTGGCAACAGGTTAATTTTTTAATGTTTGTCCATTTATTGAAATTGTTGGTGAATTGTCAGTTTGGGTGTGATTGAATATAATGAACTGTGACTTAATTGGATTTGCTTTTAATCTCCATACATTAAACCAGGTTGTTGTTCTGTCCATAAGTTGTTGCAATTTAGTTACCGTACAGGTAATCGAGCTGTTATGAGATACCAGCGCGGTATCATCAGCATATTGGAGGGTATAGAGGTCCTTGTTAAATGTGTTTTGGTTTGCCCTGTTATTGTTATATATATCGTAGCAGTATATATTGTATAGGAGGGGTGAAAGTGGCGAGCCCTGGGGGACTCCTTGTTGTGGTGAGAAATTATTAGAGTATTTGCCATTAATTTTAACTTGTAGGCTGCGATTATTCAGATAGTCTTTTATTAAGTAAATCAGATGTTTTGGACAGTTTAATAAATGTAGTTTGTATAATATACCTTCATGCCACACACTGTCGAAGGCCTTGTTAATGTCTAAAAAGATTGCAATACTGTGTTGACCTGAGAGTTTCGCTGTTTGTGCATTAGAAACTAAAATTGTGAGAGGATGCACTGTTGAACATTTTTCTTGAAACCCGAATTGGTAGTTTGGTATTTTATTTTGTACATGTTTATTGAGAATGTTTTTTATTATTTTTTCGAAGTTTTTGGCCAACACCGACAGCAAGGTTATTGGCCTATAATTACTTGTTTTGCTATGGTCTGCGTTAGGTTTTGCAATGGCTATTATAGTTCCTCGTTTCCATTTGTCTGGGAAATAATGTGTGTTTAGGCAGTATTCGTAGCATTTTATTATAAACAGGTGAATTTCTTGATCTAGTTTTCTTATACAATTTTTCGTTATGTGGTCTTCTCCTGGAGTCGTGCTTTTTCCTTCGTTTATGATTTCATAATAGGTGTCTTCGTCTATTCTGTGGTTTTCAGTTCTCCTCTCATTTTCAAAAAAATTTGTGTACCAGTTTGTTACTTGTTCATATTGGTTTTGATCGAAATGTATGTCGTTACCTTTTTGAAATGCTTTTTCGAAGTGTTTTGCGAAATGCTCAGCCATTTCCGAATCAGTTGTAAAGATGTGCCCATTGTCTTCTAGTTGTGGCATAAGGGATTTTGTTTTATATCTGCTGAGCTTTTTAACTTGGTGCCAATAATTCTTCCCCTGTTGTCTATTTATATCGTTGCACGTTTCTATCCATTTATTTTCTTTATACTGTTGGATCAATTTTTGTATGTTTTTATTGTACGAGTTTAAATTTCTTTTAAAGCTGGCATTTTGGTTTTGTTTGTACTCTCTGTACATTTTCCTGCACCAGACTTCCCCCACGGGCATTGTTTATTATGTTTCCATCTCTTTGAATTATATCCCAATTTCGATAGCCTGTATTGTTATTATATTATGTTAATGTTTGAAAAAAAATGTAAGTTGACATAAATGTAAAAGTCAAAATTTAGACTTCATAATTTGTATTTAGGCTTTATTTTGGATTATAAACAACTTTGTTTTATAAACCTTTTGTCCAAAATAATAAATAAAGGTACTTCTCTCGAGGCATTTTGATGTTTTCTTAATTTATTAACACCCGGTACATCTGATCTAAGATTTTTATATGGTAAATTCATTTTTTCGACAAGCAGAATTTTTTATAAAGAATGACTTTTTGTCGTAAAATCAATAATAGAGATGTTTTTCCTCTTGTCAACTCCATCCGGGAACACACTGTATAACCAAAAGGCCATCGACCGAGGTCCTTCAGCCTGTCCATTACATCATTTGATATTTATTGCAAAAATTAATTATAGTGAAAAGTAAGATCAATTTCAGTGTAAAAAAAAACATTTCATAATACAAGAATAATAGAAAAAAAAAAGAATATTCTATAATACAATTTAAAGTATTAAGGTATATGATGATTGAAAGCAAAAATACAAATAGGAAAATATCAAAAGGAAAGAGTTTAATTAGCTACTTGTAAGAAAATTAAATAGTTCTCACGGGAAAACGACACCTTGGCCTCTGAACTGTTCGTGATCTCAGGAGAGGATTTATAATCTCTAAATTTTGAGGACTTCGTGCGAATCTCTGGGAAAGCATATTTAGTCTCTCCTGGATATGATTGACTTTCAACTTGGTATAAAGATAATTATTAGAAGGTTTGTGGAGTGGATTCCTCGAATGGTGCATCTTCATAATTAGTCTCAAAGCGAAGGTTTCAGCAACTTGGATGTTTTTTATGATTGATTTATGGCAGTTCAGATATAAAGTATGTCCATAATCTCTAAAAGAGGCCAGCAAATGGATTTGTATATTTTGGCACCAGATTGTATTGAAATTCCCTCATTTTTATATGACAGAGAGCAAAAATATTTTGGTCTTTTGACCGACTTAGTATGTTGTTTTAGGTTACATTTGTGATCTAGTTCTATTTCCAAGTATCTCACAAAGTATTGAACAGGACAGCCCAATTTTGCTGCATCTGCAATTTGTGTTGCATCCATTAGTGCAATTCTAAAAGATGGTGTTTAGAAGTATATCTGGCGCAGGTGATGATAGTGTCTAACAACCAGTATTTGGTACGTTCCGTTATCGAACCAATAGCTATTGGTTCGATAAAGTTATGTAAGCAAAGCGTTTCTGAAAACTTATGTGTCTATAAATTTCAGTCGATAGCAGTCCAGCCATTAAGTTGGTTAAACTACTGTACACTAGATGGACTTTTAGTGAAGCCAACTTCATGCTATTATTTTTAATGCAATTTTTACCTACTGTCAATTATCTAATGTTAATGTTATGCTAGCATTTGTGAATAATATTAGTAGAGACTCTGGTATTCATTTTAGCATTCCTAAGTAATTCATATTGTGTAACAGTTATTTTAGATAGATAGATAGATTTTTATTCCGTTTCAATTCATAAATATAATGCATAAAACAGGTCACACGTTAAAAGAAAACAAATACAAAGTAAAATTTGACAGAGATTAAAAATATATTAGGATTAACTGGCCGAGCTAAAAGCAAAATATTCTTGTACTGAGTAAGGTTCAATGCTGCATATATGTTGGAAGGCTTGTTTAGTGAAACATTTAAGGTTAACATTATCTTTTATATCCTTGGGAAGTGCATTGGAAAATTTCAGTGCTGCATAAAATGATCCTTTTTCGGTAAGTGTCAGTCGGTGCACTGGATAGGCATAATTGAGGCGCTCACGCGCAAACCCCGATAAATCCACAAAAAGTCAATTTTGAGTTTGTAATAGTTTCATGTATGTTAGACTAAACTCTACAAGCCTATATAATCTTTGGTAACCAAAACGCGATAAATCCCATATAAATCTAATGTTAAAGTTGACCGTTTCGAACAAAACCAGATAAATCCAATATAGTTTTTTGTAATTTCCCACAACTTTGTGTGTGTGGATTTATCGGGGTTTGCACGCGAGCGCCTCAATTGCCCTTGTACCTGGTACCATATGTGTGATTTGTATTTACATTTAGGAACTCAAAATTGTTCCTGTGTAGATATGTTAAACAAGAGTAAATGTATAAACCGGGTATTGTTAATAGTCTATTTTTATTGAAACAACCTCTGCAAGTCTCATTGTATTTCATTTTAAAAATCACTCTGACTGCTCTTTTTTGTATTTTGAAAATTTTGGGAAACTCTGTTGAGCCTCCCCAAATCTCGATACCGTATATGGAAAGAAAATTTGCATGGTACACAGTTAAGAGAGTAGGTACATTAAAAGAACGTGATAAAACTCTGAGAGCGAAATATGATTTATTTAATGTACTAACTAAATCATCAGTATGCGTGAGCCATTTGATGTTATTGTCTAAGGTTACACTCAGCAATTTTGTTGAAGTTAATGTTGCTACTGGCACTTCATCGGTTAGATGTTCCGCTACTTGGACATTTGATCTGTCGGTTTTAAAAACTATGCAACTGGTTTTGGCTTCATTTAAAACAAGATTGTTGCCGTTGAACCAGTGTTTTATACTGCTCCAGGTCCGCTCTAGCATGACCGTAATCTCTTCGGGATTTTTGCCCATTATCAATAAATTGGTATCGTCAGCATAACTGACAATTTTTACTTTTGAATATGCCTCAAGTGCATGGGGTCGATCATTTATAAAAATTATGAATAGTAGCGGCCCAAGTACACTACCCTGGGGCACACCGTAGTTGAATTCTAGAAGTTTGGATTCATATTTCTACCCATTTCTGATGATGCGGGTTTTTTGTTTCCTATTCAGCAAGTAGGATTCAAACCATTGCAAGTTAATTTGGATAAAAGCTTATTGTGATTTAGGCTATCGAATGCCTTGGAAAGGTCAAGGAAAAGTTCACATACAAGTTCCCGCCTTTCCAGTGCATTCGACACCGCTTCAACAAAATTGAATAGGGCTGATGTAGTTGATCGATTTTTCCTGAAGCCATGTTGAAAGTTGTTGAAAAAATTACATCTATTGAGAAATAGCAGTAGTCCGCTATGCATGAGTGTTTCCAGGATTTTTGAAAAAACCGACAACAAGCTCACAGGGCGGTAGTTGCTTAAATTGTTTACATCTCCTTTCTTATGCAGAGGTACTACAATTGCCGTTTTCAATATATCAGGAAAAATTCCTTGTGACAAGGAGGCATTAAAAATATTTACTAGCGGTGCTGCTAAGGTTTGTATGTATTTCTTTAGCAAATTTGTTGATATACCATCGAAACCGCTAGAGTTCTTCAATTTGAAATTTTTAACAATACTACATATTTCTTTTTCTGAGGTAGGGCACACAAACATGGATTCTGTGCTGGTCATAATTAACTTGTCATAGTCAGTTGCAGCATCATCTTTCTCTAAATTTTTTAACAGGAATAGCTTCATTGAAGTGCGAATTGAAATTGTCCGCCAAAGTATGTGGATTACCCTTCGGTAGTCTCATTGGGTTATTTTTACCTATGGTCGAATTGATTAGGTTCCACATACATTTGGTTTTATTATTGGAGTTGTTTATCATTTTCTCATAATATTCACCCTTGGCTTTCTTTAATCTATCACAATAAAGTTTTTTGACATAACTGTAAGCTGGCCTATACTCGGCCTTATTCCTGCTTATATTTTCTAAAAGTCTAAGCTGATCTTTTAAAAAACGCAGCTCAGGCGTAAACCAGTCTGATTTGCGAAACTTTTGGACCTTCCGCTTAATTAACGCAAAATTAGTGTTAAAGCTGTTTTTTATTACTTCCAGGAAAATGTTGGTTTTCTCATCCACAGAATCGATGCTGTACAACCTAGACCAATCCGTTCTACCTAAATCTGAAACAAAATTATTTACATTATCATCATTGTACAACCTTGTATAAATATATGTCGGCTTATTGGCACTTATTGAAAATGTGAATAGTTGCGCTCTATGATCTGATATAAGAGATTGTAAAACCTGCGTTTTATGATCATAGGTGATATTTGTTATTATAGTCAATGATTTTCTTACTCGTTGGTGTTATTCTAGTAACGTCCTTGACCGTGACATGCATACCAAAGGATTCGAGTATACTTGATAGGTTACTTTTATCAGTGCTTTCACAAGAAAAATCTATGTTCCAGTCCCCTATTAGAATGACAGCTTTGTTTTTGTTAAACAAACCTTCCAAAATATCATTTAATTTACATAAAAAAGTGCCCTTGGCGGGCGATAAATGCATAAAACTACATAGTCAGTGTTACTAAAATTGCTTTCTATGGTACAGCGCTCAAAGTGATACTTTTCTGACATTTCCGATAAGTCATCGCGCGGCTTCCAGGTCACACCATCTGACACATAAATTGCTGATCCTCCATGCTCCCCATGTGGCCTGCAGAAACTGGAGACAAAATTTAAATTTTTTATTTTGTATATTTCCAGCTCCTTAGATTGCCAGTGCTCTGTAAGGCATGCAATTTGACAGAAATCAATGCTCTCAAAGAATTCGTCTAGTTGATTGATACTAGTGCTTATGCTTTGAACATTTTGATGCACCAATTTAATTGCCAGTTCCGGTTTCTGCATATTACACTGTGTTGTCGGAGTGGATTCTCCTCTCAAATGACACCTCGTTTTTTGCTGCAAGAAAAAAATCGTATTTACAGACTGTTATCTCTGAGTTCCAAGAATTAGGATTGAGTAAGGTTCCCTCCAGAGATGCATCCGCTCCTATTTTAAATGAGCTAAAGTCGGGTGGTTTGTGCTTAGGTTTGATTTTGAACCACAGGAAATCATCCTTTTTGAATTTTTTGTTAAGGTACTCAGTTAATTCTTCAGATTCCAAATTCAATAAAAGCTAGTGATCTGCGACCAATTAACCTGATAAATGCAATGGGGAAAATTCTTGAAAAAGTAGTCTGTGAACAACTAGTAGCTTTCTTGGAAAAAAATAAAGTATTAACAAGCTTCCAATCTGGTTTTCGTAGCAAACACAGTTGTGAAACAGCCATACAATGTGTGTTGCATGAATGGAAATTAAGTCTGGAAAAAAATCAAGTTACCCTTGCAGTATTTCTAGACTTGCAACGTGCGTTTGAGACGATAGATAGGGCAAGGCTGTTAATGAAATTAGAAAATATAGGTATTGATGGTATTGCATTACTATGGTTGACTGACTATTTGGATAATAGATGGCAGAAATTAAAATTAAATAATATAACATCTTCTAAAATAAGTAATAATACTGGAATACCGCAAGGCAGCGTATTGGGGCCGCTATTATTTTTGGTGTATATAAATGACATAGTGGAGGTTATAGATAATTGTAAAATACATTTATTTGCTGATGACACCCTAATCTATGTTAGTAGTGTAAATAGTAGTGATTGTTTCACAATAATAAATAACACACTGGAAAACGTTAACAGGTACTGCTGTATTAATCTACTCAAGGTTAATTCGCAAAAAACTAAGTGGATGCTTATTGGAACAGGAGCAAATTTAATAAATAGACGCGTAATTCATATTGGTACAGATGAAATCGAGAGAGTTACAAAAATTAAATATCTGGGAGTAATTATTGACAACCAATTATCATTTAAAGATCACACTAAATATATATGTAAGACGATAGGATTCAAAATAAATTTCTTAAGCAGATGCAGTGGTTATTTGAGCTACTGGACCAGACTTACAATATATAATACATGCATATTGCCCCATTTTAATTACTGTTCTTCAATTCTATACCTTTTAAATAAAAATGAAATGGGTAGACTTCAAAAGCTTCAAAACAGAAGTATGAGAATAATTTTAGGTTGCTGTAGACTGACACCTATTAGATTTATGTTAAATACACTAGGATGGCTTTCTGTAAAAAATTATGTAACATTTTTCACTATGGTGTTTATATATAAAATTAAAAATGACTTAACTCCCGAATATCTGCAGGATAAGTTAGTTTATAATACAGATATTCATAGTTATAATACTAGAAACAATCTAAACTTTCACTTGCAAACATACAAGAAAAAATCCACCCAAAATAGTTTATTCTATAAGGGATTAAGTGAATATAATAATCTGCCACTAAGTATTAGTAACAGTCCCACATTAAATATATTCAAAAGTAGACTTAAAACGTATTTGTTGGATGAGTAGCTGCTTGTATAGTTTGTCAAACCTCCCAATTAAAAACTGAATTAACTGCCTTAATCTTGATGGGATATCGGTTGCTGTACTACTATTGTTATTCTAGATGCTCATTGTGTAATTTTATAGTGTGACGTATAAAATTTATCTGTCTGATGATTTGTTTTATATATATATTGTTTTATATCTATATGATGTTTCTGTGTATTCATGATGTATTAGTTTTTTTGGCTAAATAAAGGATTTTATATATACAGGTCCCGGTGGAAATTTGCTACAATGAATCCAGGTTTTCTTGGTCACCTTAACTGCTGAGAATTTGTCATCATCTGATTTTGCATTACCCTGTATAACTTTTTTATTCTGATCATTTTTGTTATTGGTTCTATGTTTGCTCCTATATTCAACTCGTACAAAACCATTTTCATCTTTTTTATTAGAGTCTGTGTTGGGTTCTGTTTGCTCATGTGACAAATTGCTAGGTTCAAGAAAGATCATGTCATTCATTACTTTCAGTTGTTTTTCTTCCAGTTCATTAAGAGTTGATTGTTTGGGGGTCCCTGTTTTATTCATATTGATTAAATCGGTTTTTATTTGAGCTGGTGTTGTGGCTTTTTTTATTTCTTCTTGTTTTTGCGAGGTATTATTTTTTGTGCCTGGTTGTGTTTTGTTTATATTTAAGTTATCCAACTTGCCATTTATGATTTTTTAAGCAATTTAAGTCCTCTTGTAATATACAAAATTTCTCTCGATCTCCGAGTGAATATAGGCTTTAATTGTTGAATTTATAATGTCCGTTGGAGATGTTAAGTTGGCCTCTTTATCTTGGTAATGTAAAATGTCCTTTTCTAAATTTGAATATTTCACTTGTAGTTCGCTTATTGTATTGTAATATGTTGCACCCCTTAAAATTTAAGGTTATGTTACTAAAAAGTAGGCAGACTTCAACAGATCGAATGTCTGAATGAATGTAGTGTATTTGCACCTACTCGAAAAAGAACCTACCAGAAGATTCCAAAGTGACATCTGGAATTCTCTAGAGAATGGTGGCGTCATCACAGAACAATCGAGATCTGTCATTTTTAGGTATAAAAGACCAACCGCATTCTCGGCGAGTAGTTCAGAAAGTTCAAAAAGTATAGAAAGTGAGGTTAAGACTTCAAGGATAAACAAAGTGATAAACATTGTGATTTTAGTCAGTAAAAGTGTATTTAAATTAATAATAGTATTGTGAAGTATCCAGTAAATATTTAATAAAGTGTGTTAGTGGACATCTCTTGTTATAATTTTTGGAACCCACGGATTTTGCGGGGGTGGTTTCCTAAGGGTGGAAACACGCGACAAATTGGTGTCAGAAAGCGGAATTTTATAAGAGGAGCTCTGAAGTTGTGTTGGAGTGTTCGAGAAGTATTCTCGAGAGTTAGTGCTAACACAGGACTAATTTACTGGACATTGTTCGAGGGTTATTTTCGAACAGGAAAATAGTGTTTAAGTGCATTTTTGAGACATTGTAGAACATTTTATTAGGACATTAGTGTGATAATTAAATCCTTTGAACTGAGAAGTGATAGAGAGACTGAAAAAGACTCATTTAGTGCGTGAAAATTTCTAGAACTTTTCTATTTGGACATTAGTGGAGATTATTAAATTCTCTGAACTGGATAGTGACAAAAGACTCTGGATAAGACTTTTTCGTGCTATTTCGAGATTTGTCTAGAAAGTTCCATTACCGATATTGACGTGACAGTTAAATTTATTTTATTTTAATTTCATCGTATGCCCGTAACAACAAGAAGTATGGCATCCGATAAACAAATACAGGACTTATTCGAACAATTCCAAAAAATGATGGCGCAGCAACGGCAGGAAGACAAAGAAGAACAAGTAAAACTATGTCAAGAAGAAAGGAACGAATTAAAGAAAATGATGGAAGATCAGGAAATAAGACGTCAGAAAGAAAAAGAGGATGAAGAAACAAGACGTCAGAAAGAAAAAGAGGATGAAGAAACAAGACGTCAGAAAGAAAAAGAGGATGAAGAAAGAAGACGTCAAGAACAAGAAAGACAACGTCAAGAGGAAAAAGACGAACTCAGAAAAATAATGGAAGACTTGGAAGAAAGACGCCAGGAGGAATTAAGGAAAATCCTGAGCGATCAAATAAAAATACAACAGGACGCAATAATTTCTGCCAATGAAGTACTAAAATGTGAAGTCAAAGAAGAGATAAACAAGGTCGAAGGTAAAGTAGGAGTAGTCGAGACAGAAGTCAGTCAAGTAAAAGAGGAAGTGAGTAACATCATCGGGTCCTCGATTAAAACCTCCCTCCTTTGACGGCCAAAGCTCATGGACAACCTACAAGAGACAATTTGAGGCAGCAGCGTGTGCGAACAACTGGGATAACGAGGAAAAGGCCATGGCATTAGTTCTGGCGTTAAGGGGCCAGGCCTCAGAATTACTTCAGACTATCCCGGTGGAGAAACAAAGGGACTTTAAAGTCTTGGAAGCTGCATTAGACTTGAGGTATGGCGATCAACACCTTGCCCAATTATACCAGACTCAGCTGAAATCCCGGATGCAAAAAGCTGGGGAAAGTTTACAAGAATTTGAAGCTGCGATAGAGAGACTGGCACACCTGGCGTATCCGAGTGCACCTAAAGAATTCCAGGAACAATTAGCCGTGGGGGCCTTTTTAGATGGTATAAGGGACGAAGAGGTCAGGCGAGTTCTGAGGCTGACGAGACACCAAAGTAGTAGCGAAGCTTTGGTGCGTGCACTCGAAGTAGAAGCCGCTTACAGGGATACTCCAAGGAGAGTGCGAGCTGTGACTCTTGAAGAATCGCAACCAGAAATGAACCAGAACCTCTTGCTGACGGAGATGCAGAAAATGTTTACCAAATTATTGAACAAAGTGGATGATCTTAGGGAGCAGGAAAAACAACAAAATAAAGGAAAGCCGAGCGGAGGTATTAAATGTTTCAACTGCGGCAAGGTAGGACACATGAAGCGAGACTGTCGACAGCAGAATTCGGAGAGTCGAGTAAATGCTGTGAATCTTGAAGAAAAGCAGGAAAACAGTACCAAGGGGGTTGTTCTGGCTAGGGAATGCAGTGCCCCCAGAGAAATTAAGATTTCCCAGCTTCGAAGAATCGCAAGCAGTCTGTTGTTGCATGGATATGTGAACGGAAGAAAATGTTTGTTTACCATCGACACAGGTACTACGTCATCAATAGTACGGCCAGGATTTATATCGGGCATAAAGATTACCAAGAGGCAAAATGAAGAAGTGATCGTCCGGACAGCTACGGGGAACAGGGCTACGGTTCATGGAGAAGTAGACCTGGGTTTGCAGATTGGGCATTTGAGGTTCGACCACAGGGTCATCGTGGCTGACATCACGGATGACTTCATTTTGGGGCTAGACATCATGGAACAGTATGGATTTATTGTTGACGTAGGAAAGCGAGTCCTAAGGATTGGAAACGAACAATTTATTCTGTCAAAAGAGAACGACCAATGCGAGAAAACCAGGCTGTTGACAACGCAGGCAGTCAAAACTCCTGCATTATCCAGAAAACCAGACAAAGAAGATTGCAAGCGCTACCCTCAGGTGGAAAGATTGTCGAACATGGTTGAAGTCAACACTGTCAAGGTCGATCTTCCAGAGAGTTGGTCAAAGAAAACTCTGAGGCAAGAACAATTGCGTGATGTAGAAATCGGACCCATGTTGAGAGCAAAAGAAGAGGGAACGCGTCCAACATGGAAGGATGTTTCCGACACAGAAGTGGGGCTGAAGGCTTTATGGTCACAATGGGATTCACTTATGATCGTAGATGGGCTTTTGAGGAGAGCATGGGAAAGCCCAGATGGGAAGCAGGTTGCCATACGTCTAGTGATTCCCAGGTGTCGTGTACCAGAAGTACTCCAGAAAGCGCACAATAAAACGTCCAGCAGACACTTCGGCATAAACAAGACATTGAGTAGAGCACGGGAACAATTCTATTGGGTTAATAGTCGCCAGGATGTGGAGGCCTGGTGTCGCAAGTGTAAGAATTGTCACAGTTTAAAAATATACAGTTGGGTCACTTCCCCTCATTTTTGTCCAAGACCCCCCACTCACGCTATCGACGCGTGGACTACACTCAGTAGCAACGGTGGTTTGTTGATACCGTGTTTCTAACCTAAACGCAAAATTAGGTTATTATTTTATTTTGAATGCAAATAGTTAGAAACAGTTGTAAAAACCAACACTGATACTGATAGAAAATATCATTCTGCTCCCTGGTTGTTCAAGCAGTACCTGTGCTAGAGTGATCGTTTAATTTTTTCCCGTTTTCCTAAAGTTGAACCAAGGTAAGTTAAAGTCACCAATAATAATTTTTTTCGTGTTCTTTATCGAATTTTGTATTGAATGGACACTTTTTCAATAATTGTGCCCAGTACTCGTGTCAGCATAGATAATTTTTGTATCGATTTCTTCTAATTTAGTTAATAAGAGCCAAATAATAACAGCTACACGTTTTGCTATTTAAAGACCTGTAGGTAAATAGAAAAGCAAATGTTTTTCATATCATTTTGTAGCCACACTTTTTAGTATTAAAAGAAGAAGTTTTTTACTTTGAACAGAAAATTTTATATATGTAGTTTAAATTCATCGATCATATTCAATGATCATGTCGTGAAGTACATGGTTTGATGTAGATACTTTGACACATTTGAAAGCAGTAGTTGTTTGTTGGATAAACTGTTACATATATGTACTTATAATTTTATTAATATAATTTAATATTTGCCAGGTTACTTGAAACAATTCGTAGATAAATCTGAAGATAATAAATACAGTTCAGAAAAATGCTGTGTTCAACAATTTGGGTATGCAGTGTGTATTTCAAAAACGAGTATGCAAGACGATTCATATAAAAATGATGCATTACCCTCATTGTTTCGTCTTGGTGAGTATTAAATAAATATAAAAATATGATTTGATGTTTTTGATGAGCACGATTACTTATTTCATAAGTATGTAGTAAAAAATAGAAAAAAATCATTATTCAGTTTGTAAAATATAGTTGTTATAATTTTCGTTTTTTAGAGAATTCATTTGTTCAAAATTTGCAATATAAATATAAATAAAAAAGGTGAACTACAATAATTTTTAGATGAAAAATCATTTCGCTTTGTATTCTTATTTTCTATTTGTTAGTTACCTACTTAGGAACATATTTTTATTATAAATAATGTTTTATTTTACAGAATAATCCATACAAAGTAAGGATGACCATCGTCTAATAACCTCAACGTCTCGTTTAGAAGATATAAGCCATCAAGTGTTTTACTTTAGTAATAGGTACCAACTTGCTTTATCATCACTTGCAATTTGTACTCTCGTCTTTTTTATTGCATTTGTCAAGTATGTAGGTAAATATAAATAGAAATATTTTTAAAATGTGTTAAGTATATTCTTAATTTTAATAAAATAGTCGTAATATTTAATTGAAAAAAAAATACAAACTCCTGATTGTTAAGTTTCATAATACTTTATATACTTTATGTTTATATTTATTGATGTTTTCTCACTGTATTATATTATTATATATCCATCTATTATATTTTTCTTACTTATTTTGTTAATCATTAGCAAATATAGAATTAATCTGTTATTAAATAATGTTTATAATATATTTATTGGAAATTTATGTGATTATAGTTTTCAATAGTTATTTATCTAACCCCGCTATGAAATATCAAATTTTAAATGCATTTTTGACGTTACGAAATGTCACATTTTTCATAACTGTCAGTTTCCAGTTTCATTACATAACTAATGATGTAGTGATTTTTTTTTTCCTATTTTAAAGCGGGATTAGATAAAATTTTGTAACGTTATGCAAAAGTAATTTTATTTGGCTCATGTAATTTGCAAAACTCGCTCTCTTCGCTCGCTTGTTTTGGCAAATATTACATTCGTCAAATAAAATTAGTCTCTTTATAACCGGTTACGTAAATAACTATTATGTAACCAGTTATGAAAATTAATTTTTCATAACGTGTTAAGTACAAAATTTTATCTAATCGCACTTTAAAATAGAAAGGAAATGACAGAAATCAATACGTAAAAATTCATTACATCATTAGTTCAGTAATGAAATTGGAAACTGACAATTATGAAAAATGTGACGTTTGATAACGTCAAAAATGCATTTAAAATTTGACATTTCATAACGGAGGAGGAAATACAAATATTTTGAATAAAAATTTATTTACTTATTTAAAAGATGTTTTCTTAACAAATTTTTTAGGTCCTACTCTTAAAAAAAACACTCAGATTTTACTTACTTTATTTTATAAATTATTTTGTTAACAGATAATTAATAAAATAACATACCAGCATAAATTTACTTAAATCTCAAAATGCATAATTTTTTCCGTGCAAATTATTAAATAAATAAAAAATAACTAAGTCTAAAACATTATACATTTATGTTTGTTTGTTTAAAAAGCAAATTCTTATTTAATTTTAATTAACTAGCTATAAATCTACAATGTTTTATGTATAACCTACCATTAAACAAATTTGTGTGATTAAGGAATATTAGGAAAGTAACACAAGGTATCATTACTGTAAGAAGTTACAATTAGAAACTAATACAACAGTAAATTTACTTAATTTTTTTTTTTCAAAAGATACCTATAACATTATTTTGTTATTACTATCAGTACAAAACATGTATTTAAAATCATAGATATGTCTCATCTTTCTCTTCGATTGCAGGCAGTATGTTCGTTTCTGAATATTTATTTTCTGAGGAATTTTTTGTCGAAACAGCATGATTTAATGATATGTTAATTGCTTCTATTTCAGTTGAGAAGAATCCTTCTCAATCGAAATATTACTTAAATTGTTCACAATATTCCTATGTACTGTACCATTTAATTCAACATTGCAATTTCTTCTATAGGCATATTTTTCCCTAATAAAGTATTCGAGATTTATTTTCGTGATCTGAAATATAGTTGCCCTTCCACCTTTCGCACTTTGCCTATGCTCTCATCGTCATAAAAATTTTCTTCATGTCCTCCGATTCCATTCATCATGAACCCAAAATGTCCCAGCGTGCTGATAAATCTGTAATATATTCCAACAGTAGTAAGAAAAATGAACAATTATATAATTATAATGTTACATAACTAACTAAAAATAGATCTGTTTTGAATTTGACAAAATACACGAAGGATTATTTAGAGTTTAACAATGAATTTTTGTGAATGTTGCAAATTACCCTCAACTGATTGTTAATTTTGAAATGAAGCACCCAAAGCAAAAGGTTTATCCCTATGCAATATGGTGTACAGACATCGTCAATTAAGTACTTAAGAGGAAACATGTCCACATAAATTAGACCATGAATATCTTGTAGTACAGATATGAAATATCGGTATTGTAGTGCAGTGGGCCAAAGCGCATAGGAGAACAGCACACTTGGCTACACGGTTTATCGTGTACTGGGTTTGATTCCCAGTTCCGATGCTTGCAATGTCGGTGGGTAATGGCTTTGGACTTGAGAGTTGTGTATATATGTATGTACATGTTTTATGCTTAATGCTCAAAAAAATAGGAAGAAAATATAAAAAAACACTAGACAAATTAGACTATGAAGCACCGAAATTACCTGGAGAATGAGATACCATAAAAAAAATTCCAGCGGTTGACTCTTTACCAAAGATGATTTTATGCTACTCCTAATATCTACCAAATGATGGCATAAGTCCATAAGATACTATTCAAAATAAAGACCAGGGATAAATAATTTTTAAAAACGTGATGAATTTTGTTGAGCTGCGATTTATCTTATATATTATAGAAAGGGCAAAACATCAATATTTTTTTGGTCAATTTATATGTAAATCTAATTTTAATATTAATATATAAAATACTCCCATTACCAGATATTTTTGTACAATACACATACCTGGTCCACATTTCTTATTGCTTCCATTAATCTTTAAGTAAGAATTTAGCCTTCGACGTTATGATATGATTTAAACTTCTGTAACAAAAAAAATATTAAGATACGATTTTTTATGTCAAAATAGTGGTTTATTTAGAGAATATTATTTAGGTAATATGCAAATCACAACTTACACACTTTTTTATTTATTCTCTAATCATGATAAAAGCAAATAAATATAAAATAATTAATGATAAAAAGTGGTTTATTATTTATCCATTAATAATAAAACTACAAGTTCTTAAATTATTTAAGAATAAATTTAATAACATACCTGGTATAAGCTCAGTTTCCAATACAATTTTTAGAGTCCTACGAATTTCATTAATATTGTTTGATTCTTGCCTTTATAGTGTACGTTATGTTGCAACATGAGAATGTTTGTTGTTTTAAATATTCAAATTATTTGCATTTTGTATTCTGATTATTTACAACATAACCAACAAATTTGACAAGTCATAGTGACATTTCACCACAGGTCTAGCACCTCTAGTTCCTCGATTTTAAAATTGGCGCGTTCCCCTACATGCGCGTGGACTACACTCACTCGTCCTGGACTAGACATAAAAAATGAAACTAAAGGTAAATTCGGGTTCTGAAAATAACCGTCCCAGAACTATCAGAGAACTGTCAGGAGTTTGCGCAGTTCCAAATCCGACCGCATCAAAACCAATTGCGCAAACTCCTGACAGTTCTCGGACGGTAATTTTCAGAACCCGAATTTACCTTAAGGTCCACTGAAGTCCATAATGAAAAAATAGAGTGGGTAAGTATACTGTATATTCCTCTACTGTGGAATTGTGCTGCCCGTGGGGAACCATTTTCCATGAGCAACTACAGAAATGGAAGTCGAGAACAGCCAAAGAATGATCGAGAGCAGATGAACAGAACTAGTAACCGCTTGAAGGCTCGTTATGATCAGAATGCCAGTACAGGGGGATTCAAGGTGGGGGATCTGGTTTGGCTGTACAACCCACAGCGGAAGGAATGGAGATCCCCGAAATTTCAACCTCCTTGGGATGGACCGTATACTGTTATTACCCGAATTAATGATGTCGTCTATCGTATTCAACGAAACAAAAAGTCCAAGATGAAGATCGTACACTTGGATAGACTGGCGAAGTATGTGAAAGAGGCTGAATTGCCTGACCGGGACGTTCAGGCTTAAGGAGGGGGCAGTGTAATATGTTGCACCCCTTAAAATTTAAGGTTATGTTACTAAAAAGTAGGCAGACTTCAACAGATCGAATGTCAGAATGAATGTAGTGTATTTGCACCTACTCGAAAAAGAACCTACCAGAAGATTCCAAAGTGACATCTGGAATTCTCTAGAGAATGGTGGCGTCATCACAGAACAATCGAGATCTGTCATTTTTAGGTATAAAAGACCAACCGCATTCTCGGCGAGAAGTTCAGAAAGTTCAGAAAATATAGAAAGTGAGGTTAAGAGTTTAAGGATAAACAAAGTGATAAACATTGTGATTTTAGTCAGTAAAAGTGTATTTAAATTAATAATAGTATTGTGAAGTATCCAGTAAATATTTAATAAAGTGTGTTAGTGGACATCTCTTGTTATAATTTTTGGAACCCACGGATTTTGCGGGGGTGGTTTCCTAAGGGTGGAAACACGCGACAGTATCCTCCAGCTTGGTATTCAACTCTCTAAGTCGCTTGTTCTCAACTAATACATCGTGATATTTTGCTCGTAGGTCATCTTCATCACTGACACTATTGATTATGTCACTTTCTTTGGTTATAATTTGACTGACTGTTAATTTCACATTACAACAGGTAATCTTTGTAGCACAGCTGTTGTGGTATATTTTATTGCACTTTACACACTTAGTGAACTTCCTAGTTGCATTTTTTCCACAAGAACTACATTGCTCTTTAGACAGCAGTTTGTCTCTGTCCTCCATTTTGAAGGCTTTAGTAAAACATCGAAATGGAAAGGTAGGTATTGCAGATAAAGAACGATTTCGATGGATGAATGGTTGAATTCCTTGATAAATCGAGAATGCTCCCTAAATTCATTTTCACTATATTCTTCAAATGGATCACTTCTAATACGAAAATTTCGAAGAACGTCTATCTCCTCGAATACTTCAAAACACTTCGTCGTCTGAAGAATCAGAAGTAATTTAATAATCCATTTGAAAATGTTTACAGCTTTACAAGATTTTTTAATTTGCACTGTTATCTCAAATTATAACTAACAAATGGGTTATATGTATTAAAGTACAGCAAAAGTTGCTTGTAACGTGTAATGATGTATTAGTAATGTGTAATAAGAATAAGTTAACCTAACAATTAACTGTCAAAGCAACTTTGCATCAAAATATAATATGTATACTGCGCATGCGCCAGATAGTTGTTGAAATAGATATCCCACCCATATTGATGTTTGTTAAGTTTATTGAAGCGACAGCACTTGTTGACCGTTTCGAAAATGCAATTTCTCTACTTATCGGTTTGTTAAGGCTATCGCATACATATCTGACGTTTCAGAAACTGGCTCCAAAATATAATTATTGATCGTCCACCCCCACTGTATCTGACAATATACTCGACTTAGATGTTGGTGAGCAGTTGCGGCAGTAGGTGGAAGTGATGACAATTTCTCAGCGGTGTTACCTCTTGTTGACTTCGCGAATGTCATGTATTGATAGTTGTCAATGGATACGTATGTTTTAGGAGCTCCATACATTGCCAGAAAAATGCGTGCTCCATTTTGCAAAATGGTCTCTACTGGACAATTTTCGTGCTTAAAACTTCTGCTAATTAAAGGGTGCAGATGTGTTGTACCCAGTGATGGCATGTAGAAACAATAGATGCTTTTTACAATTAGGACTGATTTATGTTAGAAGAAGAGTATATATTTGATTCTATTTCTCATTTACCTGGTTTGAGGAAGAAAACTTGCTCGAAGGAGCATATCCTATTAGGAGAACTAAAAGATCTACGTCCTCTCCAATGATAGTTGTGATATTCTGTAGTGATTTTTCAAGCACCGTTTCTACTATTAAAATGTCTGCGTCATCCCTACCTTGTTTCACAGTGATGGTGTAGTCCAGTCAACGAATAGTTCAAAGGGTGGTGTAGAGTGCGTGAGCAGGGACCTAAGCGATTCCTTTATAAAGTTGTTCAGGGTACTTAAGGAGTGAACATACTAAAAGTCCTGACGCCTAGGAGGTGAGTCAGAGGGGTTGGGAGGGGGGAAAGAATGTCCCACTTTTGGTTTTTTCGCTTATATCTCGAAAATGGGGCGTCGTAGGAAAAAATTTTACTTATGCTAAATGAAAGCTCATGAAATTCTCAACAACTTTCATTTTATATACTTTTCGAATTCGCAACCGTTTTCGAGCTACATGCTCCGGAAAAGTAAAAATTTTGAAAAAACAGATTTTTACCTCAAATTTACGCCACAGCTAGGGTAAATGCACCGGTTGTGGCTACTATTGTAGTTATTTTGCTCATCCTCCCTTCCCACAAACCAGTGACATTATGTCAATTGCGAATGGGGTGGTGGGAGAAGCCGCAATAAATTGCTACAATGCTGTTCGAGTTGGCAAAGGGGCAATGATTAAGATAGTGGAGTTGCCATTCTCAGGTATCAAGTTGTCTCGCAAAGATCGTGCATTCACTCTTTCCTCTGTCAGCTCATCGATAAAAATTCATGATGAAAAGGTTGCAGTTGACCCAACATGTGGGGGTGGAAACATGTAGGAGACACCCTGGTGCCAATTACAACAGAAGATCCACCAGCACCGGAGGTCCTACTGAAAATGATATTTTGCCGCTGCACTAAAGATTGTGGTAGTGGCAAATGTGGATGCCAGAAAGCAATGCTGAACTGTTCTGCGGCGTGCCTCCACTGCCAAGGGAAATGCCTCAACGGCGTGCCTGTTTACGACGAGGACGACGATGAAGACGACGTAGAGCCCCTTCAGCAGGAACCAACCACCACTGCGATGAGGATGCCATGGAAGAGGAACCCTTGTCAGGAGCCTCACGGCCAAGGAGCATGAAAACGTGAAGGAAAGGAATATATAACAATAAGAAAAAAACAAAGGAATGGATATCTAGCCTATTCTAAATGTCGATTTTAATGTCTGAGCAATTCGAGTATTACGTCATAGATATTTTTTTATTTAGAGCTAATAAATGACATATTATTAGGGAGGTAAATATTCAGACTACTTTATTTTTTATGGAATACATCGCTTTCTACTTAAGCAGTCAAAAAATATATGATCCAATCTGCAGTGACATTGCAAGTATCGCACAAGTCTGTGTCCACAACTCCTATCTTCTTGAGGTGCGGGTAACACCCGTGGCCAAATTATAGTCTGTTTATTGTAGTTACTTCTCTTCTTGAGTATTTTAAATCTTTATGCCAATAACAAGTAGGAATATCTGGCTGAATGGTTGTGTAGCGAGTAGGATTTGCTATATTCTTTCCATAAGGTTGACCACGCATTTTTACTTTTTTTTTCAATATGCTTATACTCTTGGACGTGTAGTCCACTGTTCAAAATTTCTCAAACCTTAATACTTTTTTTGTTATGATGTCTACTTCTTCATTATGTTCTAAGCCTGAATGAGCTGTAACCCACACAAATTTGATTAACCTTCCTCTTTCTTTTAATTTATTTACTGACATTTTAATTTCAGCAATACGCGTATGAATAGTGTGGTTAATGTCTTGACTGTTAGCAATACTTTGAAGAACAGACAGTGAATCCGATGATATAGTGCAATGTTCATGTTCATTTCTGACGACGTATTCTAAGGCTTTGAGGATAGCCATAGCCTCGGCACTATAAATAGAGGTATCTTCGTTACGTTTATATGATCTGTGTATAAAATTAAATTAATAAAATGACTTACCTTATATGTGACTTTTTTTATCATCTTTAAATACAATTTTCTATTTTTCATGTAAAAATCTGTTTTTCGAAAATTTCTACTTTTCCGGAGCGTGTAGCTCGAAAACGGTTGCGAATTCGAAAAAAATATGTAAAACGAAAGTTGTCGAGAAAATTTTTCCCTACGACGCACCATTTTCGAGATATAAGCGAAAAAACCAAAAGTGGGACATTCTTCCCCCTCCCCCACCCCTCCGGCTCACCTGCTAGACGTCAGGACTTTTAGTATGTTTACTCCCTAAGAACCCTGAACAACTTTCTGAAGGAATCGCTTAGGTCCCTGCTCACGCACTCTACACCTCCTTTATTGACTGAGCTAGTGACAGATTGTAGTTTGTGCATAGGGATTGATATTAATCTGGTTTTATTTGAACAATTGGATACGAACTATTCTTGGCAGAGAATCACTTGCATTGTTTCGGCGAAAGGAACTTCTACCGATCCAGAAATTGAAACATTTCTTGGATTAGTAACGGCGCCAGATATTTTTTGTGGGGTGGGTGGAGTGATTTTTTTGAGTGGCTGATTTTTTTAAAATAAGCCTTTCACTAATAAAGCTGATTCAAATATCTCAGTTACGTCCACTTAAAGAAAAAATTAACAGAGATAGAACCCTTCAGTAGTGTAATGATATTGTTTACTAACAGGAATTCCAATAATAATATCTAAAAAGGCCGATATTTCAAAATCTGCAATACCTTGTATAATGGTTATATTTGGTCAAATAGGCTCTATCACCTCATTATAACTTTCTATCAATATACCAAATACCCTGTATATATATGTTTCATATGTAAAGTGAGAAAAATTACAAATATTTAAAAATACACATGTTAAAGGTATATGTTTAATTAATTTACCTATAAAACATTACTATTTATTTTACTGAACATAGCAAAATTTTCCTTACTAGACTTTAGTTTCAGTTATTCTTTATCATTTTAATTGGGCTATATAATTAACTTAACTGATTAGCTTATTATGAGCTTTTGGATTACTTAATTTTTTTATAAGGATTCTATGTTGAAATATTTGTACCGTAACTAAATTTAATGTGTAGAGAAAGGATATCGGTATAAAATTATACTGTCCGTTTTAATCACCGTGGTCAAGGCCATAATTTCTTTTGTCAATTCGATGAAAGGTAACCTTGCATGGCAGCTTGATTGATACCTTTCAAAAAACAGTCTCACCTGATTTGCAAAAATATTGACCTTGACCTCCGAGTAGGTCGAATGTAGTCTATATCTGAAAGCGATAGACAAAATAAAGTGTGTTAAAAAGAATTCAAGTCAGTTGTCTTAAACTGAATTATTCGAAAATTCCTAAGAATATATAAAAGTGCAGGACACTCTCAAGTATTTTCTTTGAAAATATCTAAATTTGCAATAATTGAGGAATGTTCATGAAAAAATTTGTGTGGATACAGTATTCTCCTATAACTTATTGCTATGTTAGTTTATTTGAAACTTTCCAACTTTTTACTTTTTAATATTTCACACGTAAACTTTAAGAGAAAACTATGTCGTGCAAACGTTTTTTACAATATTTCCATTGAATATTTACGCAATGTGTGCCTAAATTTTCAATAACATTGCGAATGTAATATTAGATTTTATTAAGGTGGCCATATCCAGAAGAGAAAAATCTAATGGGGAAATATTTAATATTTTTGACTATACTTTTTTTTTAAATACATACATTGCAAGAAAATTATAAGACTATACCTAAGTAGACCTACAGCAAATGCAGTGTTATGAATTTTCACTCAGTGATTTCAGTTGTATATAAATTCAGTAGATTTAAAACTACAAAATGCGAAAATTGACATTTTTAAATTCATTGAAATTTTTGAATGAAACTAATATATTAGAGTTGTATTGTTGTACTTTTATAGTTTTTTTGAAAAATATACTGGGTTACTGATAACTCAACATATTTCTGTCAAGGGCAGTGCCGGTTTTACCCACTAGGCACACTAGGCACGTGCCTAGGGGCGCCGAAGGCGATCCTCAATAACAATAATTCTGGAAAAAAAAAACCGAAATTTTTAAATCTAAAACATAAAATGCAGAGATACCTGTAATACCTACCTACTCCTAATTCATCATAAAAGCGAACAGCAAACATCGAATGGACAATGATAATGACGGATTTAATTAGATTTTGGATTGAAGAAATGCTAAAATTTATTAGATATAAAGGTCTTACCTCTACATTTCCTAACATAGAAGTCGCTTTACGAATATTTTTATAAGTTTGGCAGTTACGAACTGTACAGGGGAGAGATCTTTTCCAACATTAAAATATGTAAAAAGAAAAAGTTATTTAAGAAATTCGTTAGAAAACGAAAGACTAAATGAATTAGCCCTCCTACACTTAAATAGTGACCTGTTAGATAGAATAAACTCCAACATCATAATATAGACTAGTTCACAAGTTCAAGGCCGTGTTAATGCTCGTAAAAATATGAGTGAGGGCTCATTGGATTCAGAAAAATGTGCAAAAGTTTCAAACCCGCACATAAACAATTGCAAAAGTTATAAACAAATGAAAATTGAAAAAATAACAAGTTTCATTTTTTGCAAGTAACTCAAAAACTATTAATATTTAAGAAATTTTAAAGAAAGCTTCTTAAAGAGGAAGAAATTTCCAATAAAAAGTCCCAACTCCCGAAACTTTATCTCTAATATTAATAATTTTAATTTAATGTTAAAAATATAGCTCCGCGCGGCGAACACTAAGCCGTTATGATGCTCTGAAACCGGCCGTAATATGTAAAAATATTTTTTTATGTTATTAAATATTAATTTCAAAATTTTAAAAAAATATGGTATTATTTAGATACTTAAAGGAACAATATCCCGTTGGAAAAAAAATGTTTCACCGATTTTTCATAAAATGAGCCTATTGTTAATTACTACATTTTTTTTAGAGTTTGCGTTTATATTTCAAGTCGGATAATTGTTAAACAAAAGCCATTAAAATTATTTCGCTTTATGGAGACCTTATGTCAACTATACTTTATGGGATTATGACATTGCGATGTTTTTAATTGTTATAGTCTATTAGTTATTAATTATTTAACCTAACAAAAAACTAAAAAATAAAAAAGTGAGACTGAAAATTTTTTTATTAATTTTAATTATTATTACTGTTCTTATATTCAAAAATACTATAAGATTACATAAACTTTAAATCTTTATTGCTATTTGTTTAAATAAATTTTATAAACAAATAGATAAATTACGTATTTTTGAAAAAAAAATGTTGTCGTTATATTTGTTATAAATATTTTATTGGAAATTTCTTCCTCTTTAAGGATCTTTCTTTAAAATTT
This sequence comes from Rutpela maculata, assembly GCA_936432065.2. NCBI lineage: Eukaryota > Metazoa > Arthropoda > Insecta > Coleoptera > Cerambycidae > Rutpela > Rutpela maculata. The sequence goes on from OW386288.2 coordinate 58,659,591, forward strand.
CCTAAATATTAGTTTTCGAGTTATTTGCAAAAACCGAAACTTGTTATTTTTTCAATCTTCATTTGTTTATAACTTTTGCAATTGTTTATGTGCGAAATTCTTGTAGACGTCGCGTCATTCCGAATCCAATGAACCCTCACTCATATTTTTACGAACTTTATCAAGCATTAACACAGCTTTGAGCTTGTGAACTAGTCTACTAGATCAGTTGGCATCTGAGAAAGCAAGAAAAAAGATTTTTTAAGTCTGCAAAAACAATTTGTTTTGTTTTGTGTTTCGTTTTATTTAATGATATATTTCTAGAACCTAGATTTGTTTATTTTTAAATATTTTTTTTCTACGATTGTGCTGAAAGTCAAATTTTCTAACTTCAAAATGACTGCAGAAAATATCACTTTGCCGCACGCGGCAAAGAATTTGCCACACGCCTTGATTACATCTTCACACAGCGGAATAAAATAGTGTGTTTTCCTTAAAGAATTTTATATTACTTACTGGTAATAACAATTAAATTCTATAAATGTACATTAATTACACATGAATTGCAATTACAAAGTCAAATTTTCTAACTTCAGAAAAACTGCGGAAAATGTCACTTTAAATAAAAATCTGACAGGCAGCAAATTTAAAATTTTGGAAAGGCTTTAAAAAAGGGAAATAACTTCACAACCGTAGAAAAAATAGTATGTAACACATGTGGCAAGCTTCATCGCAAAACTCATAGGATAGGAACACTCGCGCACATGTTCCTACTTTCATACATCGTTTTGCAATGAAGCCCTTGCCACACTTGTATTACAATCTACTATTATTATTTGTTGGCTTTTTTAGTTGTATAGTTTTTGTTGAACCTTTTTTTCCAAGTCTTTTTTGTTTGCTGTTTTTTTTGTCCTATACTTGTTTTTCAGTAAAATAACAAAAATGAGTTTTTCATCTGTACTTACTTTTAAACAAATGTAGGTTGGTCAGGTTCGTCTTAAGATAACAAAATTAAAATTAAAGAGCAATAAAAACCCAAAAAAATCATGTTTTGGCAAACTATTCAAAGTGGTGCCTCAAAAAATTTTCGCCTGCGGCGCCATTTTGTTTACCAGCCAAAAATTTTCGCCCCTGACGAATTGGCCTGCGACACTAGCTTTCGCCTTCGGCGCCATTTCATTTAGCCACTAAGGGGGCGCCAAAAAATTTAGTGCCTAGGGGCGCACAAGTTCATAAACCGGCACTGGTCAAGGGTTGTTAGAGGACCTAATCTGCAATCACTTCAATCATGTGTTATATGCAAAAGTTTTACTTTTTGAGATATTTCAATTTTTCACTTTTTATGGAAAAACCCCAGATTTGCATATTTAAAATTAAATTTAGAAATTACCACTAATTCAATGGCACTGATTTTAATGTTCATACTTAGATAACTCTTCAACAATGCATAACTAATTAACAGTAAAATGTCAAAAAATATTCAATGGTCCGAAGACAAAAATTTACTAATACATTAATCGTAAAAATCATTTAAATAGCATCTCTTTTTTATTAGCTTTCCAACGAGGTAAAATGCTATAAAAAACACTAGTTCCACGAAAATGTTCGATAACAGATGAGCAGGTAGAGCTCGTTCATTGTTTGATATTTTGGAGAAAGTCCTATTTACCTGCTTTTAACGGTACTACGAGTATAGTTAAATACTTCGACAGGCTTCAGGATTAATCTCTATACACAGGCACAAGAACGTTTGTTATGTGACTACTACGCAGTTCTTCCACTTCTTTTTTTTTTTCATTGTTATTTAATTCTTCAACATTGAATTTAACTATTATTATTATTTTCGGATCACAATATCTCAGTGGCTGGATGAAGAGTTTCTAAATAATTGAATCGGTAAGGGAGAACCAATTCCTTGGCATGTGAGATACCCTGCTCCAACTCCATTGGATTTTCGTGTCTGATGGGGATGGGGGCATATAAGGAGTTGTTATACAAAACACTGGTGAACTACTGAATACAATTGAGGCAGTGGCTAATCGACATAGTGGAACAATTTGAAAACAATTTCACTTCTAGAAATAATTTTCAAAAAAAATTAATATAGAAAGTATATTTTATAGTGAAACTCATAAAACTATGTTAATATAGTAAGGAAGTAACCCATATCCAATCCTATCAGCATTAGAACTGCAGTGAAATTCGAAAAAAAAGACGGGCAAGACTGCAAGAGGCGAGCTGCGTCTGCATACGTGTTTCGTCGTTTCAATTTAGTAAACTGGTCCTACTTTTATTTTTGGTTTAACATCATATAGATGATTAATAAATTAAAAAACAACTTTAAAGTTGAAAGTAAAGCTTTTCTTGTTTCTCTAGGACTTCAGGGGGGGAGGGGGGCAAAACCTCCTTCGTCCCTCACCCCCTAAATCCGCGCCTGGTTCATGTCTTATCCAAATAGTTGGGTCAACATGCACTAAAGCTATTACATTAATTTCCATTTCTTCATCCACAACAAATATTTCTTTAATTTCTATATCAGGTTCAGTTCTAAATTGATGCTCCAATCGGGCGAAATAGTTTCTCGGAGGTTATCTTCTTTCTGGATATCTGTCTATAGAGTTTGTGCTCTAGTTGCATTACGTTGGGTTTCTCCATAAGTAATCAACATGTCAATATTTTCATCTTGAATATTTTTCAGCCATTTTATATTAATTTACTTGTTTATAACAAATTCAATACACTTACTTCAGATAATCAGTAATGTCAGGAATAATTCAATTGTTGCGAATGTCTGTCATTTTCATGGCTACCTGCAATTTTAGATTTAAATGTAAATAGATGTACCTTATTAAAATTATCTGTTGGCGCTTACCTTTTAAAAATACTTTTATTATTACAAAGGATATCGTTAAGAACTGATTATTGGCAAAAAAAAATTAAAGTTTATGAATCATTATTTCTGATTAATAAAAGAAAATAGCACGGTCCCATTAAGAAATTTTCGATGGGAGAAAAACCTAAAAATAGTCGTACCGTACCTATTTGCAATTCAAATAACTATTTTGTTCTTTACAGATAAGTCTATAACCTTACTAATAATTTCCATAGCCTACTTAGTAATGGGGTCATTTAGTCAAATTTCATATATACTTTTTATTATAATTGTACTTAGTAATCATCAAATAATTATTACACTGAAAATTTGAGGTTGATCCGATAAGTAGTTCCAGAAATATATTGCTTTAAAAATCTAATTCTTCATAAGCTAAGGTGATCGAATCGCTGACATCAATTTCTCCCCAGTCCTATCTCACTCAATACTCTTACGCATTCCTCAATTGTAAATCAGTGTTAGTAATATCAATAAGGAGACGTAGAATCTTTTAGTATGTGCAAATCGGGCTATTTAAAAGGAGAATTTACCAGAGGTGGATTTAATTTTGGTGGAATATTTTAACACAAATTACCAGTATATAAGTGCCGGAATGAGAGGAACGAAAATGAAACGGTAAGTTGTATTTTTAAAATCGTAAATGATTGTCAGTTTTCAGTAAGATTTTGCTAATAATATTTTTACTTTTTTACTTTTAATGACATAAAATCTTATTCTAAGAAAAAGTTACTAGTAATAAACATTTCTAAACCTCTTTATTTTTACACACTGTTTAGTGTATACCTATATTTAAAAAAGAAATACCATTGATTGTGGGCGTCCTTGTGGTACACTTCCCGACAAATAAAAGTAGACAACTCTTGTTCATTGAAAACTGTATTTTTTAGTTATGTAAATCGATCTTGGCATTGTGGAAATTAAAAATAATAATTTCTGACAAATCAACAATTGTCAAAACTGAATTGTCAAAGGCTATTTTACAGAACTAAAATAAAGTGTCCTAGTTTTATTTGTCGGGAAGTGTACAGGGTGTAGCTTATGTATATATATATATATATAGCTACACCCTGTAGGTACTGTAAGTATATGATTTTATAAAAAGTAAATTTGAAATATTTTTAACACTAAATGACACCAAGTTTTTAAAAAAATATGTTATGTAGAGATAGCATTCTCAAGCAGAGGGACACAAATGTGCAATTTAAATATAAATTAAAAATGTAGTTAAAAATCTTAACCTTGTGGCACACTGCTTCTATAACACGAAAGCGCCACGCGGTGATGTTCTTGATTAATTTTGAAGCCTATAGAGACCCTAGAATTTTTTTTTTGCATTTCGCTCTAGAAATAATAGATTGAAATGTAATTTAAAAAATGCTAAATGGGCCCATTTTCTTAATCACGTTCATCCGACTTTGAAAAAATTTAAAAATTGTTCGTATCTCACTTATTTTTAAAGCGGAAAAACTGTTGTAGTTAGAATTTTATACTTAATAAGAAACCAGCAAAAAAATATGGTCATTCTATTTAAGAAGAAAAAGTTGATATCACTTCCGGCTGAACCGAAAAGTTATCCTCGTTCGTGTTAGCCTAAAAGTAGCCCACTTTTGTCTAATAGACTACAAGCCCATCGTAATTTTTAAAGGGTCAAGTGACCCAGCATGAATTATATTCAGTACGCTGCTGGTATATGAAACCATAATTTTAGGCACTATGCCGTCACTTTTGGGTGGTACAGGTGAGTACAGGTAAATTGAATTTTCCATCAGAAAATGCGCTCTTCAGACAAAATATTTTTGTACGACATTCCTCATGTTGATAGTTCTTAAAAAAATAATCACCTAGAACCTACTACCGTACAAAAATAATGGTTCCGGAAGCCAGAAGAATTTTTGATTTTCTGAAAACTTTTCCCAGCATATAGGTAATTTAATTCTGTACGGCGTTTGTACATATAAATTTGTATGCTTTCATAGATTGATTATTCAGCAACGCCGTGTTACATGTTGAGAAATCCCGGGCGCAACCCCTTCCCTAGACCCGTAGGGTGAAAGATCATTGCAAAATGTACAGCATTGATTCTAAAATATTATTCAACACCTACAATAATTTTTAACAGTTAGGAAGTTTCCATTTTTCTCATTTTCTCGTAATAAATAGTCGTAAAAATCTAAAAAATATCTGTAATTTTTAAAAAAAATTATTTCCATAAATAAAAAAGTTATGGTCCTTGCAAGTTTAAAATGCTGCGATCATCTGGGCTGAGGCTCGATTACGTCACAATACATGATTCTGCCAACAGCGAGCGGGCACTTTATACTCGCAGGCAGGCACGGGCAGTTTATAGCCAGCTTGCATTTGAGAGCCGAAAAAATTGCTAAAACATGCAAGTTTGGCACGTTCATATTTTTCGAAAAACACCATTGGGACGGCCGTATGATGTCGCGACGTAAAGAGGAAGTCTTCCAGATAAACCTAATCGTAAATTGCACGGCGAAATTCGAAAATTCGGCTCGGCACGAACGAATCAAAAGTGACATTTTGTGACATTTCAGAAAATCGAGCATATACACTAAATAAAGGGAACATACGGCGGGCCGCCGGCATGGCAAGTCAACGCGTTATGTATTGTGACGTCACGGTGGACTTCAGCCAAGGCGAAGTATTCAAATAAGAAATTGAATAAGTTCGTGAGTTTTTCAGATATCGAGATAATTTTTTTTTTGTTTGACTAGTTATCTGAAAGACTACTAAATGAGGTTGAATGTACATGATATTTCTAAAATAGGAAACTTCCTAATTGTGCCGTCTAAAAATTATGGTAACTATAAATATAAACAATTACCTGCGTTTGAAGGTTGAATCTCTTTTTTGGCAATAAGATCATAAATTCCTGTACGGCAACCGATTTTTTGACATGATGTAACTAAATATTATCGTAGTACATTATAGCCAGTTATAATTAATGGAATCAAATGAAAATATGAATTTAAAAAAATAAATAAAATTTTCAAGATGTAAAAGAATTTCAAAATGGACTGTGTATTAATAAAAGGAGTAATATTTCTAAAATTATTGCTGTTTTGAATTCTTTAAAGATGGAAATATAAAGAAAAATAGATGCCGTACATTTTTACTTTTAGGATTTTCCACACCTGATGAAATTTTCCATAACATTTTCACCGGCCTTTAAGGTCATTAATTACTGTACGGCATTTACAAAATGTTATCGACTGTATCAAATAGTAATTGAAAATTGTGATGCCGATCATATTAGCCCATTCAATGTGGCAGCCATATTGACTTATTGTTAGCTTGAACGGGGCAAATATATTAATCATTGAATGTGACGGACAGTGTATCTTTCATAAACAGAGCTCGGGAATTTTATCTCGGCGACATGAGTCAGATTTTGAAAATAGTTGCAAAACTAAAATAAAATCTAACGGGTGACAAAATACTTTTCCAGCCATTCTTTTTGTACAGCATTTAGTGTTTATTGATTATTGCTTTATTAACAAACTATGCTAATGCCGTAAACAAATTTTTCACCCTAAAATTGCTGTTTTCAGAGGGAAATAAATTTTCCTAACGCAGCCATGTGTTCCATGAAAAATGTACGGCATGGCAAAAAATGTCTTCGTGTCAATTCTTCTGGCTTCCGGATCTATTATTCTTGTACGGGAGTAGGTTCTAGGTGATTATTTTCTTATGAACTATCAACATGAGGAATGCCGTACAAGAATATTTTGTCGGAAGAGCGCATTTTCGGATGGAAAATTCGATTTACCTGTATACTCACCTGTACCGCCTAAAAGTGACGGCATAGTGCCTAAAGTTATGGTTTCAGATGCCAGCATCGTACTGAATATAATTCATGCTGGGCCACTTGACCCCTTAAAATTTACGATGGGCTTGTAGTCTATAATTTTTATGTACCAAAAACGAAATTTTTAAATTAAAATACAACCAAAAAATTGTGGGGAAGTTTTTCAATAAGACAAACTTTATGTAAAAAAAGTTTTAGCCAATTTGACCAAATATTTTTTTGCACTTGTTATTTTTAGGTAATTTCCAGCGCCTTCGCCAACATTTTCTTTTCTATGCCATTTTTATTAAAACCAATCTTTTACGTGCAAAATATTAGAAAGTATCATGAAATAAAATGTATAAAAAAAAAATCATGTACATTTCTCAAGCTGTATCTCATAAACTAGATGTAGGATTAAGTTGGGCCCATGAGAGCTTTTGGTCAGAACGTCGAAATATGCAACATATTAAAAATTCAGTCAATTTTACCAAAAGTCAACTTCCATATGAAAACAGTGGGGTCCTCTGTACCAGCCTGGCAGGCCCGAAAATGTTGGTTCCATTGGGACCAACATGGCAGTAAACGTGTTACAACACTATTGATTCAAGAAGGTTTCAACCTCACAATGTATTAGTTCCATTTTCTGAGAAAAATATGTCCAATTTTACTCTTACTTTATAGACTTCAGCATCTTCTGTTGACCAATTTTTTTCAAACGTTGACAGTACATAACATAGTTCTTTTCACTGTTAGTTCACACACTTGTGCTAATGGCAAGCATTTTTAAATATTGCGAAAGTCAAATTCTTATTTTAAATATCGACATTCACTATCAGTACAGTCGAATTGATTTAATTTTTTTCGGCGACAACATTCCACCTGAAATTTTATTGTTGATTCTTATGTATTACGACCTCCTGATTATGAGAAAAATATATGTGCCCAAAAATTCCGTATGCGTCAAAAGTTTGATGCACTTTTTGATGTGCTTTCACAGATTCTCAACTTATCTGCTTAATATATCTTGTACTTGTAATCGGCTGGAAATTTTAAAAACACTGGCTTATTTGAAATAAAATTCTTAAAAAATATAGACCTGTTCAATATATATTGGTCAATTCGCCATCTTGAAAAAAAATAGAAAACACCAAGAATAGCCTAAAAAATCAAAATTGAATATCTTTTCTATAAGGAGTAACTTCACCATAGTTTACAAAAATAAAACTCATTCATGGTCAAATATTATGCACTAATCTCAGACACCGTATGTCAAATAGAACAGTCAAAGATGGCGAACAAAATAAAATTTTTAATTCTTCGTCAATTATCGAGGAGGCATCGTACGTCACTTTTTTTTCTTTTCGATTGTGTGTTATTTTATGTACTTTTAGGGAATAGAGTTAATTTTTTTTAATTTTCAAACAGAGTTCGTTTTTTTTATTTAAAAAAAAAGTGCATTTTTACAATTTTCAAAAATGTATTTTCTTTAATCCTCCTTTTTTTACCTAATTTTGATCGAAACAAAATGAAATATGCTATAGAAAGTCTCGTATAACTTCAAAAATTTAATACAAAATGATACTTCATTAATTTGAAAAGGAAATTTGTTAAGCATACGCATGGTAATAATATCAGAACCAAGCAGTCAAGACTAGTTGTAGTATTATTTTTGATGGGTATGCTAATGAACAGAATAGCACTAAGAATAACAAGCGCATTCGTCGTTTAGAAAAAAATGTTTGCGTAGGTATTTCAATCACAAGTGACATTATGAAATCATGGGTTAGTCAAAAAAAATTTCTAGCTAATAGTAAAAAAAAGGATATCTTTATAAAATTATTGCCCAGAGTTAATAGATAATGACTTTACCGTAAATATATGCAGAGAAGATGCCGATACTACAATCGTTAAAACTGCTATTGATTTGAAAACCGAAGACAATCAAGTTATAACAGTTGGCGAAGACATTGACCTTTTGGTTATAACTCAACTAGCATGGAATCATCATAAAAAAAAATCTATTTTTATAAACCTAAAATTAATAAAATAATTGACAAACATTATGATGAAAATATAATTGTCTGCAATTCCACCTACTGAAGAGGTAATAGAAAGTCACTGTTTAAAAGTATATTTCCAAGTCCAAAAATGGTTAGGTTCTGAGGAAGATCCGTTACAATTCAGATGGCTTAAAACTGAGAATGGCTTAATGCCTGATGTTATGAGTGAAAGTAATGCTTTTCCTAAAAATTTGCTAAGTGATATTTCTTGTAAATATACGAAAGGCTGTAAAAATAATTAGTGTAACTGTAGAAAACTGAATATATAATATTCTATTCTGGGTCTATTGTAAAGGAAATAATTAGGAAGTTTCCTATTTTAGAAACATCATGTACATTCAACCTCATTTAGTAGTCTTTCAGATAACTAGTCAAACAAAAAAAAAATTATCTCGATATCTGAAAAACTCACAAACTTATTCAATTTCTTATTTGAATACTTCGCCTCGGCTGAAGTCCACCGTGATGTCACAATACACAACGCGCCGACTTGCCATGCCGGCGGCGCGCCGTATGTTCCCTTTATTTAGTGTATGTGCTCGATTTTCTGAAATGTCACAAAATGTCACTTTTGATTCGCTCATGCTGAGCCGAATTTTCGAATTTCGCCGTGAAATTTACGATCAGGTTTATCTGGAAGACTTCCTCTTTACGTCGCGACATCATACAGTCATCCTAATGGTGTTTTTCGAAAAATATGAACGTGCCAAAATTGCACGTTTTATCAATTTTTTCGGCTCTCAAATGCAAGCTGGCTATAAACTGCCGGTGTCTGCCAGCGTGTATAAAGGTGCCCGCGCCCACTCGCTGTTGGCGGAATCATGTATTGTGACGTAATCGAGCTCAGCCCAGATGATCGTGGCATTTTAAACTTGGAAGGACCATAACTTTTTTATTTTTAGAGATAATTTAAAAAAAAAATTACAGATATTTTTTAAATTTCTACGACTATTTATTACGAGAAAATGAGAAAAATGGAAACTTCCTAATTTTCCTCAAAAACTGCAGAAGGGACACTTTTGGATAGACAAAACGATAAAGAAGCCACATGTTGACTACCGACCCATTCAAGCAAAAACGAATCATTGCCCAATACCATTTGCAAGATTTGATTCGTATACGATAGAGTCCTCTCATTTTATCGAACATATCCACACCTCCTGTTCCTTGGTTATAGAGACTTATAAGTTTCGGTTGCTTCCTTTGTTGTTTTTAACGGTTGCGATATTCACTTGACTATTGTCATGCTATCTGGTGAGTTGAATACCACTATTAGAGTCAGAGTATGAGAAGTCCCACGTTTTTCTTTTTGCAGCTCTCTTAAAGGAGCTTTCTCTATACGGTTCAATACATTGACCCTACAAACACAAAAGGTCGGCCCTCCAGTGGGCCATCACAGAGCCAGAAGTTTAATTTCTGGCCCAGTGATGGGCCGATCTTTTGTGTTTGTTGAGGAATTTCATTATTTTGCAAAAGTTTAAGTAATGGTAAGGAGTTGAACAAATTATCCAAAAATATAGTCGAATGCAGGGGAATATATTTCATACAAAGTTTCTCGGTGACACTGGACAAAGTTTTACCCTTGATTTTATCCCCACTTTATCCATATAGGGGTTGAATTTCAATAAGTACCCCTGTGAGGCACCAAAATTTAAAGTCATAGCGAATTGGTTTTCCCTTTATAAATTGCTCCATATTGTTACGGCTAAAATAAGGCTCCATAGCCTCATCCGATGAAAAAGAAGTTCTGAAACAAAACTAACATTCATACCGCCATCTACCTACCGTATGATAGTATTGGGCATAACCGATTAATTTCAATAACCGAATACTAGGTATTCAAGTGATTTCAATAACCGAATAATCATTCGAGTGATGGTCACTTGAATGTTATGCATAACTTACAAGGCTATTTAATAATTTTTGTTCAAATTCCGATTCAAAAATTTTTTTTTTCAATATTTCCATGGGAATATCAATCAATCCTTTTTTGCGAAAAATGTGTACAGGATAAAATGATTCTTTATAAAATTGCACCTAGTTTGATTATTTCTTGACATAATAAATATAAATAAAATAATTATAAACAAGCTAAAAACGTACTCTTCGCCAATTTACTGATCTTTTTATATATAATTGTTACACATTCTATAGGATACTCTTCGCAGTTTCTTGTAAATAATGTTAGTTTTTGGACATCCTAAATTTTGTGATATCATCTTTGTTCTGAAAAAAATTATATGGAAAAAAAAAATGTCCAACCTGTGCGAGATTCGAACACGGGACCTTTGGATTGCAACGCAAAGCTTCAGCCGCTGCGCCACCAGCTATTGTTAGTAAAACTGATTGTCTGTGGTATATATCTTTCGACAATCATACATAGGTATTTCAACTCGTACTTCTATGAAATATATATTAGTAAAATTCATAAACAAAAAAAAAAATATATTATGGAATTAATATTTCACAAGATTTCTATTTTAGTACAAGCCACAAAAATTAAGAGAATATTTTTTTTTAATTAAATAATTAATAACTTTTTTATTTACTGATCGATTTTCTTCAAAAACAATAGGGTTCTTCCTCTAGCTAACACTAACTTACTTTCTAAATTTCAATACAATCGGATTTTTCTTTCTTAAGTTATCGTGCTTACAAGAAACGTGACGGACGGACACACAAAATATAGTCGAATGCAGGGGAATATATTTCATACAAAGTTTCTCGGTGACACTGGACAAAGTTTTACCCTTGATTTTATCCCCACTTTATCCATATAGGGGTTGAATTTCAATAAGTACCCCTGTGAGGCACCAAAATTTAAAGTCATAGCGAATTGGTTTTCCCTTTATAAATTGCTCCATATTGTTACGGCTAAAATAAGGCTCCATAGCCTCATCCGATGAAAAAGAAGTTCTGAAACAAAACTAACATTCATACCGCCATCTACCTACCGTATGATAGTGATGGGCATAACCGATTAATTTCAATAACCGAATACTAGGTATTCAAGTGATTTCAATAACCGAATAATCATTCGAGTGATGGTCACTTGAATGTGACAGACAGACATTTTGAAAGTTGTTCAGAATTCGTTCACTAACACAATATGAAAATTTTTTCTCTACGAGCAATATTTACGATTTTAGAAATGTGCCGATCAAATACAATATACTCTTCGTTTTTGCGAAGAGTATAATAATAGGGAAGTAAATGGATTCTGATTACATCAATCGGCTCTAATTCATATACCTAATATTTATTTTAAAAACGTAGGTTAGTAATGAGGTTCACTCGTTTATTATACGATACGAGTTAACATTTAATTTATTTGTGAGTGATGAGTTATATGACTACTTCAATAGTTCAATAACTGTTTAACATTCGGTTATTTCTCACTTGAGTACTCGTCGACTATGACCGAGTAATGCAGGTTATTTCAATAACCGGTTATTTTTCACTCGAGTGATCCCATCACTACCGTATGATATATCATACGAAAAGTTTTTTCCACTGCTGCAATTACAGAAGGAATTGATATGACTATGAAATGGTATAAGTACATCCTATAATGTGTATAAAGAATTATTACATGAATAAAAGTCAAATAAACTACATCCAAATGAAAATAGTGAAACATAAACTTACCGTGAGCTCATGTTCTGCTGCGTAGAAATTTACTGGTTATAGAACACTCGGTTATAACTTATTTAAGTATAAAACAATCGAATTTTTGTCCTAAGCTTATTGTATATATATCCAAATAACACTTTAGATGAGTAAAATCACTGAATTTATCACACTCGATCTGTTTACTCTTCATTAGAGACAACCTAACCTCTGTATAATAAATCATACAATAGGCACTATTGGGTTAAGCAGATAAGTTGAAAATCTGTGAAAGCGCGTCAAAAAGTGCATAACTTTTGATACACAAGGAATTTTTGGGCGCAAATATTTTTTTCGTAATCAGGATGTCATAATACATAAGAATCAACAATAAAATTTCAGGTGGAATGTTGTCGCCGAAAAAAATCAATTCAAATGCACTATACGGTTGCCCAATAAATAAATAGAGGCTGAGATACGAATGCATGTTAGTCTTCTTGCAAAATGAAAGAATAAAACTGCATAAGAAATATTCATTTATTATGTTTACATCTGTTACAAAACAAATTTGGAAACATTACAGAGTGAAAGCTTGTTACTCATAAATGCTTATTTTAACTTCATCATAAATTATATGTCGTAATCGCAACAATTTTCACAGTACGCTTTCCAAATTTTAACAATAATTGTAAAAAACCGGTATAATTTATACATAACCGAATAAATAGACAAAAATAACAAAAGCTAGGAGTACAAAAAAAGGGGGAAGAGTTTAACCAGTAAATACTTCCAGTTACTTAAAGCACAGAAATTACAAACTATAGAATCTCATTATTGTTGTTTACAATTCTGATCCTTATTAATTTTTGTGCTCTCCTTATTATCAGAATCTGCTTCCTCATCGTCATCGTCTTCTTCCTCCTCCTCTTCCTCAAAGTCTTCTTCATCTTCACATCCTTCGCCAGTAAAGTATAGCACCGCACGGGGAATAATACGTTCTCTTATATAATGCCCAATTTCAAAATCAGTTGTAAGTAGGTTACGGAGATCATCATCGACATCTTCCTCTTTAGTATCTTCAGGAATGGTTGGCGGGGTGAAGAAGTTGAAGAAGGAGTCATTTTGGACTGTCTTTGTGACAGTGCGAACAACCCCACGACTCTTATGTTTCTGCTTCTTTTTCACAGTCTTGAGGGTAACATTCTTACCTTTGTTCCAGTTGATGGTACAGCCAGTACATTTGTAAATTTCTGGTCCTTCGAAGCTAAAAGGGTCATCTATTTCGGGAGTGCATTTCATTTCATATTCTTTTGTTAGGACCGCATTGGTGAAGAACTCATTAGGCGAGAAGTGGAATTCAAGAGTAAAACTCTGAAAAAAAAAACATTTATTAAAAAAAATAGATCATATTTAACAATCAACTCAACTACAACTATTCAACCAACTATTCAACAACAAATATTAAATTTTAATGTGTATTGTAATAGAAATGAATCGAAAAAAATCAAAATCTATAACCAAAAGAAACATGTGTAAAAAGAACATCGACAGGTTTAATGACCTTTTAGAAAATGAAAACTGGATAAATGTTTTTTCTCAAACCTGTCCAAACTCTGCCTTTAATGAGTTCGCGGATACTCTAAGTTATTATTTTGAGATTTGCTTTCCTCTTCAACATGTCAAACAAAACAGAAAAGAATCTCCGCCTGTGTGGGTTTCGGAGGAGCTTCTAGAATTAAGACAAAGAGTGTGTTTGATCTCAGACCTTGCTCAAAAATATCCTCAACTAAAGCCTATCTGCAGAAATGTAAATAATGAGTATAAAAATAAACTAAAAGAAAGCAAAACAGCTTATAATGATAATAAAATTTCAGAATCAACAAACAAGGTTAAAACAATGTGGAATATGATAAACGAGGTGGTAGGAAAATCTTCTGCTTCACAGACAAAAATAGTTGTTCACGAGGATGGTTCCCTTTTGCCAGATAATGCTATCGCAGATAATTTCAATGCCTATTTTACTACAGGTCATATAAATCCCCAAGTTGACCCCATCGATTTAAATTTCTTAAATACAAACATACCAGTTTTTCGTCAATCATTTTTTCTTCAACCAGTAACTGAAATAGATACGTTATCATTTATTAGTAGGCTCAAGCCATCTAATTCCAGTGGTCTGGATAATATGTCTAACAATCTATTAAAGAAATGTAAAAATAATTTCGCTTCACCGTTAACTTACATAATTAATCTATGCTTTGTAAATGGAGTTTTTCCTGACGACTTAAAAATTAGTAAAGTAATCCCACTCTTTAAAAAAGGAGACAAAAACTCTTATAATAATTATCGTGCGATTAGCATAATTTCAAGTATGTTGAAGGTTATAGAACTTGCATTTTTAGAACAGTTAAGTGGATTCTTTCATAAAAATAACCTCTTATTGCCAGTTCAGCACGGTTTCCTAAAAAATAGAAGTGTTGACACTGCATTAGTAAACTTTCACAGCTCAGTAGTATACGCCCTAGATAAAGGATTATATGCTTTTGGTCTTTTTATAGATTACTCACGAGCCTTTGATTGTGTTGATTATGACGTACTTATTGCCAAGTTGTTCAGATATGGTATCAGGGGTCCTGTTTAAATTTTTTATCCAGCTATATTAAAAACCGTGCGCAAGTAGTCTATGTGAATAGAACAGAGAGCAACAAATATCTAATAAATGCCGGTGTACCACAAGGCTCCATACTGGGGCCATTTATTTACCTTGTTTTTGCCAACAATCTTGCATTATACATTCAAAGCAAATACAACGTTTGCATTACTTGTTACGTTGATGATACTAACTTTTTAATTGTTCAAAAAAGTCCCGACGCAGTAAAAAATATATCGAAAGATCTATACAGGGATGTTATAATTTGGTCAGAGAAAAACCGGCTTACACTAAATAAAGAAAAAACAACTACTGTATCATTTAGGTACAACATCGAGCAAAACCCTGACGAATTTTTAGTAACAGATTCTGCTTAAATCTTGGGTGTTATGTTCGACAGAAATTTGATGTGGGCTGCTCACATAGATAGTTTGTGTGTGAAGCTTGGTAAAGGTTGTTACGGTATGCGTAACTTAAAAAATCACTGCGGTAAAGGTTCTCTATTGACATTTTATTACTCTAACATACATTCCCATCTACGGTATGGAATTATGTTGTGGGGTTTGAGTACTACCTATGTTCGTCGGGCATTTATTCTACGAAAGCGTGTCATTAGGACTATGGAGAGTTTACATCCCCGAGAATCGTACAGAGAATCCTTTAAAGCCCTCAAAATATTAACTCTGCCTAGTATATATATTTATGAAATATGTTGTTATGTTTTTAAAAACAAATCAACTTTCCTTACCAACCAAACACACCACAATTATCAAACTAGATTCAAAGATCAGCTAATTCCTCATCAGCATACAACAGCAATATATCAAAAAAGTGTGTTTTACAACGGATGTAAAATTTATAATCATTTGCCCATTGATTTAAAAAATTGTAAAAGCCTATTTACTTTTAAAAAGAGGATAAAGAATTTACTAGTTGAAAAGTGCTTGTATGATGTTAATGAATTTTACTCAGTCTGACTATTTATATATTTATGTGTTTATTTATTTATTGTGTTTTATACTTTTGTAGTTTGTTATTATGTACGCGTTGTCGCTTATACAATTTTACATGTATTTTATTCTATATTTTGTATTGTATTATGCTTATGCATATTAGCTCAGATTTTTGACGCACTCCTGAGTTACTTGTATGGTTATTAACTAATTGTACTTGTGATTGGGAAATAAAGGTTATTATTATTATTAATGAGTACAAGAATGCAGCATTTAAACGCTTCCACATATATGGAAATTTTGGTTTGAATTCTAAGGTATATTCTCTATTTAGAATTCAGAAATCTATTTTTATGCCACTTACTAAAACATAAAAATTTACATGAAAAATCATATTAGGGCAACCTCAAAATTTGTACGAAAAACAAAACATTACTTGGTGATAAGATCTAAAAGTGTAAATAAAATAACTAATTATAAGACAGGTGGCAACAGTGGAGTACAAATGTTATAACGTTGATTCCATTTGGCAATGTCAAAATCTTTCTACACATATTAAATGACATGAATAGATTTCATTAAGTGACAAACTATTCTAATGATTTAATAATGGCTATCGTTGTGCACTTCTGTACTCTTCGTAGAAATGAACAAAAATTGGGAGCATTGGGTATCTGTTGATTTCCTCCTATTTTGACCCTGAAAATTATGAATATCACGGATGCCACAGTGCATTCGGCTGCAAATTTTTGCATTATTTTCAGAAACATGTTTATAACTCAAAAATATAACTGATACGGAAAAACAACAAGAGATAAAATTTGTAAAACATAAAAATATACATCGAAAAGCATAATAACCCAAAAAATTTGTACCATTCATGGGTGTGCAAATTCAAAAACCATTTATAGTATTTAAACTCAGTTGCCATTGCAATAGCCTCTTTTGACAAGAATGTAAAAAAAGGGTAAAGATATACTTTGAAGCAGGACAACGATGATGACGAAGAATGTCTTAATATTGAGAGAACCCTTAGGTTATAATGAAAGAAAATTAATTCCAGAAAAAAAAAGGGAATGCTTTCACTTATTTGTACCTTCAGATATACATACATTTTTCAGATTTAATTGAAATAAGAATTTTCTCGAAATGGACCCTGAAAGTTTGCCAGATGATTTCCAAAGAGGAGTGTCAAACTGTCAGAAAAATGTAACAACCTTTTAACTACAAATGGCGAACAAAAATAGTTTACATACAAGTTGTAAGCGATTATCATCACCGATTTCTAGATGGGAAAATACAAACAGCTTTTTTTTTCAACTATCACAGTATTTTCAGGCTGAAAATAAAAATGCAGGGAAAGTTCTTCTAAAATTGTGGGTATCTATCGAAAAATTTATGAGAGTACAGTGAAATTATATAAGTTTTTATTTTTAGTCATATAGCTTAGTAAGGTACTGTGATGGCTAACAGTTTCTTTTATTTTTTAGTACATTTTAGTACAAGTTTTATTATATTTCTATTTTATACTTTTTAGTTTCAAATTTTCGATAGATAGAAATGATCCATCTCTTTTTAATTTTAATTGAGATTAAAATGCAGTACGTGTCCATTGCAACATTCTAATTTTAAATCGGATACCTCAGATGATGGAACCCATTACAGTTCCTTTTAGGGTAAGTTTTCCATTCGACTCGAAGTAAAATGAAAATAAAAATTAATATAAATGCATGAATTATTGAAACTAACGATTGATTTGACATTATTATCACTGGAACTACGTAAACTTTAAATCAATCAGATATGTTGAAATGGGTCAAAACATTACAAGATTTGACCCAACAAGACACAGATGTGACAAAGGCTTAAAATAAATCTGTTGTGACTTGCATTCCTAAGTTTTAATGGGCTTAATTTACGAATACTATTGATTAAATCAATAAAAAATGTGGAAAAAAAACTTAAACTTGCTAGTCTTAAATATCTTCACTGGGTAATGTGCAGAAAAATATATGAAGAAAAAAGTGTGGATTCTTCCATATCAAAGAAGTAAATAATATATATTATAATCAGCTAGACACCAAAATTAATGATTCGTTTTAAACATTAATAGTATTAGAGTAAATACAGTTGTGATTGAAATTTATTCAATTTGTTTTTTATTTTAAATACTATTTTTCAGTATATATACCCAAGTTAAAATAGTTTTAAAGTAAATACTTAACTGAATCTGGAGTCCCCCTAGAGACGTTACGGTAAATAGACGCCTATTAGATAACGTTCCTTTAAATCGGAAGAAAAGCCGGTAATAAGCTGGCTCAAATAGATCAAAAGTACATTCGTTGTGAAGTGAAAAATTGTCCAAGCGGTGGTAGTGTCCGAATAGCAACAATTAAGTGATAAGTGCTAATATTTAATTAATACGAGTGATTAAATCTTTCAGTGCAGCGTAAAAAAGTGAAAACAGTTGAAAAATATGGAATGGGTACCCGACCCGAAGGAAGGAAAGGCCATAAATCAATCAAGATAAAGTCCACTTTACCCTTAAAATATTTATGTCATAAGTACTTGTAGACAACTTAAAGAATTTCATAAACAGACCTGAAATGCAATAAATTAGAAACAAGTTAATAAACAATTCTCTTCCAGCAAATACTACCAGGGGCGTACCATTAGAGTAACAGTACACCACGCCAAATTAAATCAATTCAAAAATAATAAAAACTTGATAAAATTGTTACCCATTATTAGCTTGGTTTCAGTGCCATTAAAATTCAAAAAACCTCATGCATGTTATAAGAACAAACTGACTGTCTACACTTCACATCTGGTACGGCTCTGGTAAGGTTAAGGAATTTTATTAAAACCGTTTAGGTCCGTAAGAATACGCAAAAAGTAAGCAAGAAATAATAAGTCTGCAGAGAACACAAAAATAATGTATCCACTACAAAACGTGACAACGAAGACACATCAGCTACTGGTACAAAAATCGAGCACTAAGCCATCAGTTAGGAGAAAACATAACAACCCCGGCACACGCCAATACTATGAAAAGACAAGTAGAAGAGTTGCATAGGTAACCAGACGAGAGAGCTTCATCGAAATAAGGACGGAAAATATAAACGAAAACATAGCCACGGCAATCATACAAAATGATCAAGATCATTGATCAATCAGACAAGACAGCAGGAAGGGTATTCATGCAACTGACTCAAGAAACCAGAAGAAACGAAAAAAAAATGGGGAAACCGGGTTACACGTGGAAAACAACAACTAAGAGGATCATGAACAAACTGAGAAGCGACCAAACATACTGGAAAAGAAAGCAAGTGGGAAAAATGAACTCCACAAAGAAATCGCAGCGATATACCCTACCAGAACCAGAAACCGAGGCATCAAAAATCTCAGAAGGAGAAGAAGAAAATTTGCAGAAACAGAAACACAAAAAGAGGAGCATAAACATTAAATAACGAACACAATGCGACAACACATTGGACTTGTCATCTTGCTGTCGAGGCGACCAGACCTGCTTTATAATGCTCTGTCACCAATGGATACCCATAAAAGTTCATACAAGTCAAATAGTGACGTGTAAAAAATATAGTTAAAAAAAGTATCAGTGGATGTGTTTGTAAAATAATACATATCTCGGAACATTTTCAGTAATTGATAAGAAATATTGATAATGTTTAATTAGGTATACACACCAAAACTTTACACAGTGCTTCCCCTCTAACGCCGTAAATAATGGTATATATATATAGTGCAGTAAAATCGTGCCAGGCGACAAAGAGGAGAAAGAAATCAGTAATAACCGAAGAGAGGACTTTCTATATGGAGCACTAAGCCATCAATTAGAAAAAGAAAACCGGCACACACTAACGCTATGAAAAATCAAGAAAAATGTCCATTATAGTATTAGGAGACTTCAATGCACATATACTCCACACATGGCCTAACGGAAATGAAAACGCGCTGAAAAACCTAGCACACATGTTTGACTTAACAATAAGAAATACATGGAGCAAAAGTCAAACCTGCATTGACACCTGGAGTAATGGAAGCTCAATCACACAAATAGACCATACCCTGGTAAGCAGAGAGATAAGGGCAAGGATCAAGAAGGTTAAAGCAAAAAGGACAGCAGAAGAAAGCGCTAACACTGAACAGCAGCAAACTAAAAATAGGGAGACCATGTTACACGTGGAAAACAACAATCGAGAGGATGTGTCATGTGGCCCTCGCTGCTGACAACAAGCATGACCCAAATCCAACCCAGCATCGGAAACCGAGGAATCAGAAGACTCAGCAAAAGAAGATTTGAAGAAGCAGAAACACAAAAAGAGGAGCATAAACACTTCATATCAAGACACAGCACATATTTCACACGAAGATTCAGAAGAGGCAGATGCCGAGAACCAAAAACACAAAAAAGGGAGCTTAAACGCTCCCTCACGACACAATGCGGTAACGCATCTCATAAATACCTACACCTCCCATCCCATGTTCCTTTACCATGCGCCATGTGGCTCTCGCTGCTGGCAACAAGCATGACCTTAGTCATGTAGCAGGCCCAGCTGTATAACCCTGGGAGTGGCAGCAATGCCTACCGCACACTGGTAAATCAATCAATCAATCAAAGTAAATACTTAACTAAATCTATCTTGAAATATTATTCTTAAGGGTGCCGGTGCCGTGCTTAAGAAAATGATTTCGTAATTCGAGAATTTCTCTTACATCCCTGAACCGATTAAAAAAATTTTTTGATAGGCCTTTAGAGACAACATTATAGAATGGTACCAGACTATTGAAAAATCAAAAAAAGTTTTTTTTGATTTTCACACACGTAAAAAATTTTTTTCTTTTTTTAGTTTTAAATAGCCTAGTATCATTCTATAAAGCTGACTCTAAAAGAATATCAAAAAACTTTTTCAATCGGTTCAGGGACGCAGGAGAAATTCTCGAATTACGTTCACGAAACTGCCCACCTTAATTTCCCCTTTCTCTCATTCGGAGTGAAAATGAAATATTCATTTTAATCATATAATAAGTAGTAAAGAAATAAACATTTCATCGTTACTTTGGCAGTTTCGATAAACTTATATTAAAATAATTTAGCAAAACCACAAAATGTTAAAATTTTCAGCGGATTTCGCGCCTACTAAGTTATTCGCGAAAAAATAGTGTATTCTTGTAATTGTTCTAGAAACAGCGGTGAGAGCATAAATCATGGGGTTTAGTTCGAATAAGTGCCGGAATTTTGAAACTTTGGGAATTTGTAGATGCCCTGAATCAAATAAGAAAAAGCAAAATGTGATCTCAGCCGCCGCCGCCACATTGAAAAATGGCGCACAAAAACAGTTTCTTTTAAATATCTCGCTTTGGGTGCCTCATACGGCAAAAAATGTTCTTATGAGAATAAAATAGCATTAAATTTTCTACAAAATATATTTTTTCGTTACACTGAACAGTTTCGGTGCAGCAGCCGATCGAAGTCAAGCATTCTTGACAAAATTATGATTTTTTGTAATTTCTCAATTTAGTGCGCTTTTATGAAGGAGTATTTTTGTGTAGAGACAAAATTTGTTTTCATACCTGAAAATCCTCAAATATAGTTGATTTTATTGTCTGCTACGCATAGCTCAATGTTCAATACTCGTTTCCACACCACCTTGAGGTAGAGTATATGACAAGTTTTTTTTTTACGTGGTTGTGTCCTATAGGCCTAATCCACTAGCCTGCTTCTTAAGGCGTTTTATATGCTTGATGCTGAAGGTCCAGGTTCGTTGTAGTCTTCAACAGCACTTGCTTCGGAAATTGCTTCAATTCAACTTTTTCAAGATAGTAATGCTGAACCAGACGCTATCACTGATGCTGGAGAACGCTTTATTATTGCACTGTATGAAGCCAAACATGGGGACAATATCTCTCTGGATGCTTACCATTACCAATGTTTCGTAAGATCTCTCACAAAAAGCAAGTTTAACATCGCGTCTCTACCACTTACAGCTGCAGCGGCATGGCAGAATTCATTCAGGTCATATTATCAAGTCTAGGAGTGGCAGGGGGTTTGTAAAAATGTTGAAGAATGGGGCTGAAAACAGAGCAAAGCTAGACTTACACCAGCAACAATGCTGTAAGATCCTGCTTCTGAAAAGCTACTTAAATTTCTTTCCTGTAAATGCAAGAAAGGGTGCCAGTCCAACATGTGACTGTAAAAAGGCAGGGTTAAAATGTTCTGTAATTTGCAAATTTTGTAACGGACAAAGCTGCGACAATGCACCAGCAACAGTCGACGAGCTTCATGACGATGAGGAAGTCGACTCTCCAGTCGAAATATTTCTCGCAAGCATGGAGAACAATCAATACGTAGAATCAGTGGAAAGCGTAACGGAAGCAATTTCTGAAGAAAGTATTGTTGACGACTACAACGAACCCGGACCTTCGACACTAAGCACCTAAAACGCCTCGAGAAGCAGGCTAATCGTGGATTAGGCCTATAGGGTAGAAAAAAAACGCGCCATATACGCGCCTCAAGGTGGTGTGAAAACAAGTATTGAATATCGAGCTATGCGTAGCAGACAAGTAAAATTAACTATATTTGAGAATTTTCAGGTACGAAAACAAATTTCGTCTCAACACAAAAATACTCCTTTATAAAAGTTGCACTAAATCGAGAAATTGCAAAATATTATAATTTTGTCAAAATTTGACTTCGTACGGCTGTTGCACCGAAACTATTCAAGTTTAACAAAAAAATGTATAGGACATATATTATAGAAAATTTAATGCTCTTTTATTTTCATAAGAACATTTTTTGATGCATGAGGCACCCGAAGCGAGATATTTAAAAGAAACTGTTTTTGTGAGCCATTTTTTCAATATGGCGGCGCAGGCGGCTGAGATCGCATTTTGCATTTTTTTTATTTCATTCAGGGCATCGAAATCTACAAATTCCCAAAGTTTCAAATCTCCCGCACTTATTCGGATTAAGAATGTACCTATCTAGTGTACTACTAATAAATTAATGTATAAACTTATTAATCATTATTATTATTAATCAACTTATTAATCATTTATTGAAATACTCAAATCACCAGTATACATAACATATCCAAAACATTTTTTATACTAAACTATCGCTAGACTCCTAACTCCAGCAACAGTATTTTATTTAACATAGGCAACACATTAAACAATTTAATTAACAACTTAGAAGTAGTTATAAAACAGTAAATTGAATTTTTCAATAATAATATACTAGCATTTGAATCTTACTGTGTTTATTACGTATAAACACTTATCTGATCCGAGTAAAATATTTAAATTTATTATTTATAATGTCCATTTCATAGTTAATAATGGAATTGAAACAAAATAATTTGTGTTTTTTCCAATAAATGAATTCTTTACGAAGGAATCATTATTACATCAGCAATGTAGGTATGTCTAGAGTAGATATAGTTAAGTCAGATATCAAGCAGAACTTCGTGTTGCAGGCGTGAAGCATTTTGAGAATTCTTTTGCTGTTAAACTAAACATCAACAAAAAGAAATATCAAATAAAAAAATTTCACTTTAAACTTAACTTTTTATCTTTAATAATAAAAAGGTTTCTCACTTTAAGTCCGGGTCAGACTAGGCTGTTTACTAGCCACTAGTTAGCCAGCCCCTAGTTAGCAACCATCAAGTAGCGTAGTGTGAGCACAGAAATAGACGCTGGTTTCGTTAGCCGGCGAGTATTTACCAGCTGCTACTAAAGTTGGACATATTTAACTTTACCAGCAACTAGTCGATCACGTGATCCTTTCGTCTTTGCTGCCACCAGCCACTAGCCTAGTCTGACCAGTACAGTGCACCAACAGCGAGTAGTTATCACGTGGTGCTGTGAAATTATTTTGTTCTCCCCACAGACGACATGTTGATAACTGAGAACGTAGCTGCTACTTTAAGCCGCTGACAGCAACGCAATGTGACCACATTGCCAGCCGCTGCTTGCTAGTGCTACTACCAGCAAATAGCAGCCAGCGGCTACCAACCAGCCTAGTCTGACCCAGACTTAAGCCCACGCAAAGAATATTTGAGATTATTGTTAAGGATAGCAGTGAGGGAACTTAGTTCAAAAATGCTTAAACGCAAACAGAGACGATGGTGGATTAGACCGATGCGTCCTTTACATTTCTCTTTAAATAATCCTCATATGAGACATCCCACAGACAGGGATACTTTTGAAACATATTCACAAATTGTATAATGGAAAACATTATTTGAGAGGACAACTTTAATAAATTTTTTGATAAATTTATAAATTCAGACTTTTCCCTGACCAAATTCAAATTCCCCGACTTTTACAGCCTTTCCCTGTTTTTCAGAAAGTATACACTCTGAGAAAAATTGTTTGAATAAAAGTTGCAGCTTTTTTTCATTTTCTACAACATTGGTAATACCTATTTGACTGTCATTTTTTCAACATGGGGGCCATAGTGGACACAATATTTTTGTGGAAAACATCAATTAATGATTGGGGCAAGTCTCTCTATAGTATAAAAAAAAGAAAATTTTTTGTAGGAATTATTAGTGAGGAACCCTCATTTTTTTGCCCTACAGACTGCATTACTACTATAGGTAGCTCGAGCCCACAGCTTATAAGATATCTACTTTTTAAGTGAACCTATTCTACTTGAATAAAGGTTTTCAAATAATTCATCTACATCAACAGGAAGAGATTTAAGTGAGAAATATGGTAACCTTGCCAGTGAAAAAATGTGAATCTCGAATACTTTGTATAGGCAAGTTGGGAAGAGAACAAAAAAAATGGCAGCATGCTTATATATGCATAATTCCCTTTCAAATTACTTAGCTAATGAAAAACTCACCATAGGTTCCTCTTTGCAGATGGTTTTAATGTCGGTTAAGTGCTTAAGGATAGGTACATCATGTGGTTGCACCATTTCAGCCAACAAGCCAACATTTTTGAAAATAGTCAACCAAAAATCAGGAATACCACGTTCATCTTTTGGATCTTTCTTTTCTTTTCCTTCTTCTAATTTAATTTTTTCTTTTAAAGCAGCAGGCAGTTCCTCTTCATCGTCCGAGGGCCATTGAGATTCGTCCTCAGTTGGTTCATATTTGCCACTAACGATTGTATTTCGTTTCTCGTACAAAGGTACATACAATTGATGATATTTACATTCTAATTCATGAACTTCTTTATAAAATTTGGCTTCAATATGAGTGGCCTCGAGCTGAATTTTTTTTAAAGCTTTGATTCTTCGCTTGACAGTCGGAGGAAGTAGTGCCAACATTTCTGCAATTCGTTGGCTTTGAATAGCAGCTAGGACATTTGGAAATTCAAGAATTCTATTTGCGATTTCTTGTCCAGTTTCCTCCTCTTCGACAGATTCTAAATCGTCAGGACAATCTCCAGATTGATCATGTTCAGTTGCTGCCATTTTGCTACAACAAAGAATTAAATAGTTTGAAATTTACAGTTCGTATAAGCAGTAACGAATCTAAACTGAATTTACTGTAATCACACTGTAAAAAAATGTATAAAGTAATTATAGAATTACGTTATACACGTGCACAATAAATGGGAATAAAATGTCAAAATTACTATCAATTTGCGACTTAATTTAAAAAGCAAATTAGCATCGTTACATGCTCCAAAGCCAACTAAACAAATTGCTAAGAATTGAATACAAAATATTCTTCAAAATTCTACAGATTCTAAAAACATAAAATTGCTTCGTTACCTCTCTTTTGCCGGGAAATAAAATGGTTGCCGTAAAATGCCTGCTGTACCAACGGCGGCAACTGCGAGAAAGACAGAAAATTGCGATGTAACCCCCCACTCAACATTGTGGACCTTGAACCAGCGAAAAGTTACCGAAATCTTAGTACGCCTGCGTATTATAATTTTTAGAGCAATCTCGTTTGTAGTCTGCGACCAGTTTTTATTTTTTTCTTCTAAAGCCTAAAAACTGTATGGATAAAAGATAAGATTACGAAGTGCTAAATAAACCCGTCAATATATTATTGGACGAAAAAAAATCATGAAGCAGTAGACAGTCCATATCATCCTATAACAACAGACAAACTTTGAATTTGTCTAGACTTTTTCTTAATTGCTTTTAATTTAAATAGTTCAAAAGTATCCCCAGATCAGTTCAACTGATGGATGATGACTCATGTCTTTGGGTCATTGGTCCATTGCCCATGCTCACAAGACAAAAACGTGCGCTGATTGTTGAACTTTGAAGAGCATGAACTTTCAAACGCGTTCTAAATTTTGATTCAAAATATTAATTTTGTAAGATAAAACATGTGTTGAGGATATTGAATGATTAAAATTTTAATTTATATATAATATAGAAATGTTAGGTTACGTTTGTAACTTAAAATTGAAAACGCTGTGTTTATTTTTTATGGCTATTTATATTTTCTGTTACTCTATTATTCAGGTGAAAAACCTAAAAACGTAGCTGTACTTGTATAACATAAATGCATTTATTTCAGGTGGTACGTTTCATTACTCTGAGAAGTAATGAAATTCCTGTTCCTGTATTGGTTTGGTGGACACCTTTCATGCCGAGCAATAACAGAATAATAAGCTGCTCTAATGAAGCGTATAAATGTTTAATAACTAAAAACCGAACTCATGATTATGCAAATTTAGGTGTAAGTCCAAAAATCAAATCAAATGCATTAATCATTAGGTAACATTATTACACTACAACGTTATATGGTTGCATAAGTTCTTTATATTCTCATTACTTATAAAAGGTGTAAATATATAATTGTAAAAGGGAAGGGGTATAATAAAATTAGCCACTGGTAATATATCTTTTTTAATAATCATATATATACACAGTGAGTGAACCGAACCATACTTTTATAGTAGGTATATATTATCCAATAAACACAAAATGATGCTCATTTTACGCGAGTATGAAAGTGTTGCATACTATATACTTTTTCTGCAACACATTAATTAATATAGATTTATAGGAAACAACTATACAAAATTATTCATAACATTTAAGTCTCATAAATTATAATATACCTACAGTATATACTTACCACCACCATTAAAATACTTACCATATCCTTGTACAAATGTACCGGAATGGAAATCTAAACCAAAGCATGAACTTTGTGGAATCCGTAAATAATAATAATAATAATAAATTGTCTTTATTTCCAGTATTATGCATTAATACAATACCTAGGGCGAAGTCTAGCCGAAGCTACTCTACTTAACCCTAATAATCTGTGATAAGTGGCTTTCATTTTACAGTGGCCCGAACACGAAATATTTCATATCGCATTTGTTGCCTAGCAACCGATGCAAAATGAAATTCTCTACAAAATGTAGTTCTTTATGATGAATTTACACTCATTAAATGAACATTTTTCGAGGTTGTTAGAAAAAATATTTTTTAAACTGTTTATCTCTTTTGTTTTAATATACGTTAGGAATTTTTAAACACAATTTTAAAAAGTTTAACATACACAATGATAAAATTTTCCACACTAACAAATCAGTGGTTGTTAAAAGGATGCATGGTGTCTGGATCAGGCCTGTAGCTAGAAAGTGCTTTCAGGGCGGGCAAACAATTTTTCAGGACGGGCCCGTAAAAAGTCCGAAAAATTTTTTTGTTTTGATAAGCGGGGGGACGAAATCCAAAAAAATTTTAATCCAAATAAAACATTTTAATCCGAAAAAATTAGAAAATTTTTACCCAATCTCTTTCAAAATAGTAAAAACTAGTTAAAATTGTCCCCATTACGATCACCATAGGTCGAGCGCTGACCCCCCTCTAGCTACAGGCCTGGTCTGGATCTAGAAAATGTATTTTCTTGATATGTTAAAATCAGGGCCGCACCAAGCCTTTTGAGCGCTGTCGTGCAAATACGAACATGCACCCTTCATAGCATATTTAGAATTCAGCTAAAAATGGAGGTTGAGGAAAAAGTATCTCAAATAAATCACGCTAAACAATTGAATATAAAAATTCAAAGTTTTTCAGTTAATGCCAGGGCCGGATTAAGGATTGGCGCACCTTTAGGAAAACGAAGTATTTGCGTTCTCTTATTTACAGGCAGGGTTACGGAATTGCAAAATGCGCTGCAGGCGAAATTTTCGAATTTTTCAAGGTCAAACAGCCTCAAATTAAAGTTAGAAATTTGACTTAAAATTATATTGTCTTCGAAAAGTTGGTTTCGTGGGCACAAGACAAAAATATAAAATACCAATAAAAAATGTTTTATTATAAAAAAAATTGCAGTATTTATATTTTCCCCTGAACTAAAATTAAATATAAAAATAATATATTGAAAAACATATTTTTCGTGACTTTTTGCTTGCGAACTCATTATAATTTAATCCTTTAAATAAGTCTGTAAAATGTTGCTACAGGACAGAGGTAATAAATGCGACAATTTTATCAAAATAAAATAACAAATAAATAATTTCCTTATACATTTTTTTTTTAGCATATCGGGCGGCTGTTGGGAGATAAAATTAGTTAGTTTTGAACTGCTGGAGTGCCCCCTCGCGCGTTGGTGCCCAGGCAATTGCCCAGTTTATCTATTGGATAATCCGGCCCTGGTTCATGCTGTATTGTAACTAAATGTTTATATTTTTTTTTAATTTTGAATTTCAAAAGTCATGGCGCCTTACGGCGCCTTTAGTTACGTGGCACCGCACGACTCGCCCTTATGGACAGCACGGCCCTGGCTAAAATTTCCAAAGCATTATTTTTGTAACTTTCAGGACCGTCAAGAGCCAGGAAGAGCCGGGGAGTCTAAAATTTCTGGGCTCCCTCAACCATAATGAAAGTAAAAAATAAAAGTGCAATCCAAAATTTTTAACACAAAGTTTATCACAGAAAAAAAAGTTTTCTAAAAATAAATCAAAACTGTATTAGTAATATTATATAAACTAGGCACTTCATGAGAGAAATATCTATATTAAAATAAGTTGGTATTTTCAATTTAACACGGTGATCGCCATGACGGGCCGATGGGGCCGGCCTGTACAGTTCTTACGGCGCCATGTCGGTCCAGACGGACCGGCGATGCAGTATTGTATTCTAGCGTTCATACAAGACTGCTGGTCCATTGTACACTTATTTTTCAGGCAGCACTGGACCGGCATGGCTTCCCCAAACATTTTGCACTTTAACAGTTTTTCGTGCAACCATTTTTAAGGGTTTTACGTGGATATTTCTAAATAAATTAAGATAAACTGAATTTTATACATTTTATTTTTATATCTATATTATTGAAATATTACAAGTATTAATTTATAAAACATAGTAGAATAGAATAATAAAACCACTTTAGCATAATATTTAATTTATGGTTTTATGCACCTTATTGAAGCATTCCAGGCAAAGAAAGGGTTGATCTTCACAATCTTTACACATGGTGCTAACTTTCTTTGTTTTGTTTTTCGCAACATTTCGCCTTTCATTTTTACTTATATTGAAATAGCAATGCTTGCAATATTTGCGTGTAGCATGTCTTTTTCCTTCAACTTGTGTTAATTCGTGACGTGGCTTGTTTTTCTTGCTCTTGCTTCCTTGAAATTGAGTTTCTTCCTCAGTTTTTTTACCACACAAGTACTGGACTACTAGCTTACGAAATTCTACAATTTTCGTTTTATTTCCTGTGACTTCCGTATAAATAACAAACGCATTTACCATAGAAGTATTTAGAATTAATTCTATTGCTAATTTTCTATACCATTTAACAGTTTTGCGCAGTGGACTGGAATATGCAGTCATTTAATCGGATAAATCAACCGCCGATTTTACTTTGTTATAATCTAGCACCATTTGTGGTTTGTTTACCAGTTGTCCAATTTTTCTCTTAGTTTGGACAACTGCATTCGAATGTTTCGTAGAAAGCATTAAACCATTTCTTTTATCCCGCCAGTTTAGTATAGTTATCCCGTTGTTGCTCTCCATAGCAATAAATTCGTCAACTTTCAGTTTTGCTTTTGCGACTTCTGGCGGTATACCTTTTCTATTACTTCCCATCGTCCCTACTAGATGAGTATTCCTATCCAACAAACGTTGGGCTAACTCTAGGCTAGAGTGTACCAATTATCAGTACAAATAGTTCTTCCCTGGTCTAAAATTGGTTCACATAGGCTCATTACCACACTCAAAGGTGTGGTTTGGTCCAATGTTTTTCCGGCATATATTTGTAGATTGTAAGTATAACCTGTACCAGAACAGAGCTTAAAAATTTTTATACCATATTTATGTCGTTTTTGTTTATTGTATTGCTTCATGAGTAGCCTACCGCGGAAGGGAATCAATGACTCATCCACGCAAACCACTTCATTAGGTTCATATAAGGATTGAAAATTGCTCCTAAGCATGTCAACCAAACCTTTTATTTTGTGTAGCCTGTCCCCTTCTATATAAGAACTGTTATCTGCAAAATGCAACATCCTAAGAAGAATTTCGAATCGATTTCTTGTCATTACAGATGACGCAAAATTATTTTGAAACATTGGGTTTTGACTCCAGTAATCAACCACAGCCGGCATTTTTACCAAACCCATCCATGCGATCATTCCAAATAATCTTTTTATTTCACATATATCAGTGGGAGCCCAAGCGTGTAACCTCGAGGACGGCCCTGCGTCACTCTCTAGCAATGTTTGTGTGGCATATAAATTCGTTTCATTCACGATCATCTGGAATATGCGATCATCCACAAGTGCTTCAAAAAACTCCCCTGGTTCACTTAGAGCTAGCATTGCGGCTACATTTGGATCAACTCCAGATTCACAAGCAAATTGTTTAAGTTTTTGTTGATTTCCAAGTGGTTCGTGCCATGTTATTGGGGGTATATTGTCATCAACATCCATGTTTTCTTTATCAGAATTTGTTGTAGGTGACTCTGGTCGAGACTGAACAGCGAGACCTAGATATGCACATATTTACCATAATAACAACCCAACACATTTTTATATTATAACTTACCTTCCTGCGTAGTAGAAATTTCGCCGTCGGAAGAATTTGTTTCAAGTATTTCATCATCTGAAGAGGGAAAGTAGTTAGGATCGTCGTCAGAATCGTCTTGATAATCGTATAATACCTGATCTTCATCAGACATATCGTTTAGAATTTCTTCTAGTTCTTGGTCAGTGTAATATTGCGTTCGTTTACTCATTTTGTAAAATCAGTCTCTTGAAATAAAAGCTCGTATTATACGAACCAACATACACTAAAGCAGACACGTTCTAACTGGTCTACCCCGTTACGACTACTTTACCGCCAATTGCATAATTATGCATATGCGCATATAAACACATATTTGTGAAACGGACCAGCACAGAGTCATGTCAAAAATTTTACATACAGCGCCGCGTCGGTCCTATGTGACCGGCAGCAAAAAAACTAATTTTTCTTCAATTTGAAATAATTTTTTTGAAAACTAGTTATGTGATGTTAATTGTATTATAGTGATATACTCAAAATGATATATGGCTTCATGGAACATTTTTTAAATATGACTCGGCGATCAACGTGTTAAAAATATATATAAGTTCCGGCAGCCAAGTATAACCGACTTGTAGTGAACCCCTGTAGGCTATTTGCAGTCACACCAAGCTTAGAAAAATTATAATTATTGGCATACCTACAGTTGTAAAAAGATCGAATAACTCGGCCTTAAGAAGTGTTAAAAAATAATTTTTTTTTAACAAAATACATTCTTAAAATAACAAAATCAAAACATTTTAAAAAACGAAAAGAAAATGAATGCAACACAATAACCTAATCGATCATAAAAGCTTCTAACATTTAACATCAAATCAGGATTAATTTGTTGAAATGCATTTATGATGTTCAGCAGCAATTCTTCAAGATTACTAACCCTACTCATAAATTTGAGATTTTACGTGTTCCCATAAAAAGAAGCAACTTGGAGCCGGATTAGGGGATCCAGCTGGCCATTTGCTCAATAAACGACCTGGGAATGTATTATTCAGGAAATCCGACACTATTGTAAGGGTGACAATAATCTTGTTGATATCATCAGACCTGGCTTAATCTTGGCCCTGCGTAATTTACTGAAGAATTTGCTGCTGCAACAGATCAAAATACTTAGGGCCATCGTTGAAAAATGGACCAATCATATATGATCCTCGGCATATCACTCTATACATTTACTTTCTGGGAATATTGAGTGCATAATGCAAAAAATCGATGCAGACATATGATTGAAAGATTGTATCGACCATGTAATTATAATTAAATGTAATTAAAAAGTTCATTCGTCTAATACTGTCCTCAGGAAGTATCTCGTGCGTTTTTTTTTATTTTTTATGGTCAATAACCATTTTTTGAAAAAAGAGTCGAGTCACTTGAATCTACCGCCTCAGCAATTGCTGTAGCAGAAAAGGTCGAATTTTCATTAACGGTGGCCAAAGCCATTATTTCCCTCATTTCATTTTATTATTATTATCCGGGACAGATTCCCTTTTGTTTTCTGAGAGAAATGCCATCTATGTTTTTCGAAATTTTTTATGATTCATTGAATGATCACTCATGCTGCTCCCATAAGAAAGAACCCTGTATGTGGCATTTTGAGATTTTAGTTTCAGCTAACAAAAATACATCAATTACATCGAAACAACCTTGTAAAATAGAACATTATTTTCTAACATTTTGTCGACCTCGTATCTGGAGCGAATTTATCATGTTACTACACATGAACACCGTATTTATTCATTTCATAGGCAAAACAAGGCATATTTTTGTGATATTCTTAGGAATCTTGAGATAAGAATGCTAAACAAAAACACAGTACTACTACTACTACTCCAATGTTTAACCTTAAATATCTGCATTCTATGTTTTTCTAACATGAGGGGTTCTTCCTTATGGGGGCAGCATGCAGTTTGAAATATGTCTTTAATTTTAGAGAATATTATTTAGGTATTATGCAAATCACAACTTACACACTTTTTATTTATTATGAAAATACCTACTTTCTGTATATTGTTGCCCTAATCTGGGCACGCTAATATACTAGTCAGGTAAATACTTTAAAACACTCATTATTGGAGAATCAATCAAAACAACTACTCTTCTAGCTAATACTGACGAAGTATTGAATTACATGATAGGATTCTTAGCATTTTAAAGAAAAAAAAATATATTGAAAATACTTAAATCGTTTATTCAAATTTAATCATTTAGTTGTTTTGATTGATTCTCCAATAATGAGTGTTTTAAAGTATTTACCTGACTAGTATATTAGCGTGCCCAGATTAGGGCAACAATATACAGAAAGTAGGTATTTTCATAATAAATAAAAAGTGTGTAAGTTGTGATTTGCATAATACCTAAATAATATTCTCTAATCATGATCAAAGCAAATAAATAAAAAATAATTAATTGTAAAAATGTCTTTAATTTCATGTATTGAATGGCCGTGATAATATACCACTTAATTATTTGGATTTTTTCAGTAACCTTATAAACATTCAGTTTTTTAGATTAACAATGTAATAAACGTCTATACAGTATGTCCACGGATAGGGTTTACAGTAGGTGTAATGGCTATTTTTTTTTACTTTTCGAGAAAATGTTATTCTTTATAAAAGTTTTTGCTTGCCTAAAAAATAGTAATGACGTTGAGAAAAATTATATTTTTTACACATGCACAGGATGCTCAAGAGTTACAAAAACTTAAAATTCTGTAAGAGTAAACTGGTTATACTTTTTATTTTGGAACAAAATGTGGAATAAAAAAGTTGTTTCAAATTATATAGTCTGTCAAAATTCAAAATTGCATTTGAATATTGCAATGTTTCGAAATAAGTGGATTTTTATTAAAATACTTGTCTGGTTTTGTCAAATTTTTATTTATCTTTTTTACTTTTATTTTATTTTGACAAATACTAAAAGCTGTAGAAATTTGGAATCCTATTTCAGAAACATTTTATATAATTCCTGTAATGTTCTATTTGATTGTTAGGTGCGTGCCTAGTTACGTCTACATATCATGACATATCTGCAATACAAAATTATATTTAAAATGTTTACTGTCAAGCAAAGAATTTTTTTAATATAGTGCTGTGGAGACGGTGGAAGTTCATACCATTACGTTCTTCAACAATTTGGGGGAGGAATTTTTTAATTGTGATAATTAAGAAAGTCATAACCTTCAAATATGTATTTGCTTTTATAAATTCAGAATTTTTTTTCAGATATTTACTCGCCTTGTTCGAATACAATTAGATAAATAAAAATTAGACAAAATCCGACGGGTATTTTACTAAAAATTCACTTATTTCCAAACATTGCAACATTCAAATGAAATTTTGAATTTGGACAGACCATGTAATTTGAAACAACTTTTTTATTTCACATCTTGTTCCAAAATAAAAAATATAACCAGTGAACCAGTGTATACTTTTACGGAGTTTTAAGTTTTTGTAATTTTTGAGAACCCCGTATAAAAAATATAATTTTCTCAATGTCATTACTATTTTTTAGGCAAGCAAAAACTTATAAAGAATAACATTTTCTCGGAAAGTTAAAAATTTTAGCCATTACACATATTGTAAATCCCATCCGCGGACATACTGTATATATGTTGCCCGCCTTGATTGAGTTAGTCAGCCCCAGCAACTCAAGTTGCTCCGTACCCTTGGATAAGAATGTTTAATTACCCACAAATTCGTTTTATAGCCCTACTTTGCTACTGGGACTTGTATAATTACATGATAATATTTAAAAACAAGTGACAGGGCCCCTTAGATCAGCCAGGTTCTGGGGCGATTCCCCCAGCTGATTCCCCTCTTATCAAACCTAATAATTCCTATCTTGTATATTAAAATAGAAAATTGCATTAAACAGTTCAGAAGAAACATAAAAAAAATAGTTGTCAGTATTTTAACACTATGTATTTTAGAAATGGTCAAATTCTGATATTAAGAGGGTAAGTTTTGTAGTAGTTTCGTGTAGGGGATCTACATTTCACCATTTATTTATTTTTTTACCAGTTAATATATTACCTATACATGTTTATTATTTACATTATTCCTTCATAAAATATTTGATTTAAGATAATTCCAGTTCCCAGTGGTTTAAGTATACAGATTCGGCAAATGTAGTTTTATATATGTACCCTACCCTGAGATAAATGAGTGCAAGAAAGAAAACAGAAAAATTAGGAAAGGAAAGATGAATAGATCATCTTTGCATTGTGCGGATTGAAACGTAAGGTACCGATGCCCTGCGTTGATACACGACGAGGCAATACAACTGAGATTTCACGAAGTGTGGAGCGTGCTGGCGGGGTATATCCACTTTTCTTTTGCTAATTTCCCTGTTTTCTTTCTGACACTTGTTTATCTCAGGATATATAAAACTATATTCGCCGAATCTGTATATACAAATAACAGTATTTTTTTAGGCATATTTATTTTATGGCAGTCGTATTGAGAACAGCGATTTTCCTTTACCAAGAACTAATAAGACTTTATGGGCAGTATTTCATGAAGAATCGCCAAAAAATTATGCTCCATTTTTATTCAAGGAAATGCAGAGTTTATTCAACATAACATCGACGTTTAGTCGACATAGTGATTTTCCGGTTACTTTACAGTATTTAATAGATATAAGTTTGATAACAGGTAATATATGCATTGAATGAATTAATTTGCTTATATTAGCATGTTTGCAAGAAAAATCTCTCTTTTCCTAACTTAATGCACAAATAACTATTCATACTTATTAATGACTTTAGTCAGTATAAATAGAATGAAATATTTCTATGAGAATACAGTAATAAGGCTATTTATATGAGCACACTATATTGTGAGAAAATTCAGATAACTGATGTTAACGACAAAGACTTAAGTAATTGCTTTTCTCTATAAAAGTGTTGTTTTTCTCAAATCATCATAATTAAAAATAACACACTTTCATTACTATTATTTATTATATATTAAGTGTTTTAGTGTATACGTGGATTTAGAAAGGTCTTAAAGGTGGTTATTTACAATTTACAATTTTTTTTTTATTAAAAAATTAATACTAAGTACTAGAGAATTTAAGATGATTAAGAGACATACCCACCAGATTTGGTTTAAATATAGTAATATGGTGTCACTAGTGTCGCTACATGTCAATTGTGATGTCACGACGTTAAACTTGTTTTTCGGCATATGTAAAATTGCACTATTTCAGATTAAATTTTTTGCCAAATCCAACATATTTCAATGGGACTAATAATTAAAACTGATATTATAACATGAAAAGAATATAACTGTATCATTATTAAACAAATTAAAAATTGTGCACGTTGCCTATGTTTAAAAGTGTGCCACACACATAGTTTGTAACGTTTTGGTTGTGGATCGATGCATTATTTTCAACTTGATATGAAACGGAAATGTTGCACTGATAAAAGTAAGTGAACAGTAGTACAAATTAAGTCAAAAAAAGATTTCCAAATTACTGAATATAACCTTACACGCTACTGATATGTTTCCATGAGTTTGACGTCTCCGGATGGTTCCCGCAAGTAAGGCACGTAAAATCTGCATGATGTCCTACCACCTCTAGTGGCCAGGGTACTACTACCAAACATACACATACAGGCCCCACAGTTAACCCTTTTGGAAATCGTTGTTTATACACGTCAATTGCCACTTTCCACAGCGGCTCCAGATGGTTCCCGCAGTAAAAGGGTTAAAATCAGAATAGAACTTTTACATCAATTTTTTTTTTTTGTATGTACCAAATTCTTTGTTTTACCATATTATCTTGCTTTCTTTTTGTATGTTAAATATATCCGTGGATATAATTCAAATAACCGTTCCTGGTACCATATTCTTTCAATTTTTCAAATGAAAGAAATCATAAAATTTGGCACAATACTGCAGTAAGAGGAAATTATGCAAAATATTATTATGCTCTTCGCAAATATGAAAAGTAGAGAGTATATTTGCATTTGATCGGCATATTTCCAAAACAGGAAATATCTCTCATATCATTGTGACTAAACGAATTCTGAACAACTTTCAAAAGGTCCATCTGTCCCTATTGTTTTTGAGCAAAATCGATCAGTAAATAAAAAAGTTATTTAAATTCGAAAATACTTTTTTTGGTTTTTATAATGTTTTTGTAATTGAATAGAAATCTGGTGAAATATTTCCTATTAATACATATTTATATATTTTATTAATATGCGTTTCATAATATAATATCTAACCGTGAAAATATGGTTTCAACTCGTCGCTTATTATAATGTAAACATTTACAGTTTTTATGTGGCAGG
Source organism: Rutpela maculata (assembly GCA_936432065.2). Classification (NCBI taxonomy): domain Eukaryota; kingdom Metazoa; phylum Arthropoda; class Insecta; order Coleoptera; family Cerambycidae; genus Rutpela; species Rutpela maculata. The sequence continues at coordinate 58,696,866 of OW386288.2, forward strand.
TGGTGGTGTGTTCATACGTTTTTATAAAATTAAAAATGTAGCATTATTTACAAAAAACTGCGAAGAGTATCTTATAGAAGTGTAAAAAATATATAAAAAATTCAGTAAATCGGCGAAGAATATAATACTTCCTCTAGTTCTTTCTATATAATACTTTTTAATATATCACACAGTGATGGCAGCTACTTTGCAAAATTCTTATATAAGGCAAAATAAAATAGTTCACAAATTTGTACCACTGAGTAATGTTATATATATAGAGGTCATATATTAAAGTAAAAATAATATTATGCAACATTTTTTGATCAAGTTATAATGACCTAAAAATAAATGTGTTGTCCACTTCAGTGTTTACATAATTTTATCTGGAATGTGATTTTTAAAGGGCAATATATTTTATTTATAAATTATTATATAAAGCAATCAGGTTGTAAATTCGTTAATATACAAATATATAGATGATTAATTTAAGTTTAATTATTAATGATAATTTGGGAAATATAAATGTTTGCTTTTTATCTTATTTTTGTTTTTAACAAATATATTTTACTTTCCATACATTCTAAAGTATTTTAATATTAGCAATCATATATTTTATCTAACTTACATAATTTTTACATGCTAATATGATTGGAGCTTTTTAGAGACAAAATAAGGCCGAATTATGCATGTTTTGTTGTAAGCAAGATATTTTGCATAATGATAATATAGGTCAAAAGTAATAATTTCCTCCTTTATAACAAAAAATAATAATAATAATAATAATAACGTTTATTGTGAACATTGAGACGTACACAAATGGGAGATAGTTCGGCATAGCCGCTCTTCCACTTTCCCATAAAGAATAACAATATTCGTTACTTAATTAATTACACTTAACTATGCATCTATAAAATGCACTAGATTAATATTAAAACGTACAAAATATTAATTAGTTTATATAAATACTTACACTAAATACAATAATTTTATCCAATAATGAAAAACAATGCTTGTTACTTAATTATTTACTGACTTAATTACACTTAAAAAAATATTTAAAAAAAAATAGTATTAAATTGTACAAAACAAATAGTTTATCAATGTGCACCAAATTTAATAAATGTTATATTTATGTAGTTTATACACTTATATCATTCCCTAAGAATAACAGTTTCGACTCTTTCTTAAATGTACCTATCGACTTGTCTAAAAATTGTAGGACATAATTTAATACTGTTGGCGCGGTGTATCCAAAGCTCCCCTCAAATTTCGCAGTTCTATGTCTAGGTGTGGTATAACTATCCACTCTAACATTCACATCGTGTATATCTGATCTTAATATTAATAAATCTGAAAGATATTGTGGTTGTTTATTTTTAACAAGTTTGTACAAAAATATAGTATAAAGGTAATTAGTACGCTGCTTAGCATTCAATTCACCTAAATTTTGCAAGTATGGTGTTACATGCTCACCATATGGTATTTTACAAACAAATCTTAAGCAAGCGTTTTGTATTTTCTGTATTTTATATTTATTGTACTCTGTTAGCTGAAAATAATATACTGAACTTCAATATTCGATTCTTGGATAAATAATTGATTTTACTAGTTTTAGTTTTGTTTTTTCATCTATTTCATGTTTCAACTTGTAAATTGATTTTAATGTAGCATATGAGCTTCTGAATATATTACTAGTGTGGTGATCAAAGCTAAGATTCTCGTCTATTGTTACTCCTAAACTTTTAGCTTTATTTACCCACTGTATTTTAGTATTATTTGCTGTGATATCAAAATTATCTAGATGGAGATTAGACCTTATCCTTTCATTTCCGATGCAAAGTGCTTGTGATTTTTTTGGATTAAGTTTAAGTCCATTTTTGTTACACCATGTACAAATACGATTTAAATTTTCATTTACATCTTTCACTAAATTTGGAAATTCATCAAGTTTTGACGACTTATATAATTGGATATCATCTGCATACAAGTGCAAGTGGCAACTTGAGGCAACATCTGGAAGGTCAAATGTAAATACTGAAAACAAAATAGGCCCCAGTACACTGCCTTGAGGTACACCACTTAACACCTGCTGCATGGACGAGAAATTATCTGTGCCTATTTTAACAAATTGTTTTCTATTTCTCAAATAATCTCCAAACCATTGCAATGCAATATTCTCCACTCCAATATATTTTAATTTCGCAATCAGTAAATTTGTATTGACCAGATCAAAAGCTCTACTCTGATCAAGTAAAATGAGAACAGTAAGCATGGAATTATCCATTGCACTGCTAATATCATTTACAACCTTTAACATTGCTGTATTGGTACTATGCTTTTGTCGAAACCCTGATTGAATTGAAGGAAGAATGTTAAAATTTTCTAGATAAATTTTAAACTGAAAACTTACAATTTTTTCCATAACTTTAGATAAGGAGGGTAAAATATTTATAGGACGTAGGTCGTCACATGTTAGAGGCCTATTATTTTTTTGAATCGGTAGCACGGCTGCTGTTTTCCATATGTTCGGGAATGTACCGGTATTTAAAGAATAATTGATCAGATGAGTTAAAATATGTATGCAGTACGGCAAAATCATTTTTAACATCTCAGCATTAATATTATCCACTCCATACGCTCTTGATTTTATTGAAGAAATTGCTCTACAAATATCGCTTTCTGTTACCTCATTAAATTGAAAACTTGAATTGTTTATTTTGTTATTTTCATAAAGCTCTAACAGGTCTTCATCAACAGCTGTACTTCCAGCGATATTTAAGAAATGATCATTCAACAGTTGCGAATTTTGCAAGCATTCAGGCAAATCTTTTTTATTTTTTAAGTCCCCGACACCCATATCCCTAAAAGTTTTCCAGATATCATGCGGATTTTTTTCATTCTTTTTTAATATATAATTATAATATGCTTTCTTTTCTTGACGTATAGCACTATTAACATAATTTCTTAAGTCTATATAATAAGCTCGATCTCTCTCTGTTTTTGTCTGTAAATATTTTTTATGTGCTTTGTTTTTTGTCTTGATCATTTCTTTAATATTATAAGTAATATAGGGCGGATTATGTTTTCTAGGTTTAACTAATATTAACGGTGCATGTTTGTCAAATAGTTCCGTTATATAATTATTTAAAATTTCAACTTTGTCGTTTATGTCCTCTAGTTCCAAAATTAAATTCCATTCGATGCTGGTGGCATCTTGTGCAAACTCTTCTACATTAAAATATTTATACGATCTACAATAAAACGGTTCACTTTTATATTTTTTAATATCTATGTCTAAGCAGCTATATACCAATAAGTGATCGGTTATATTACTTAGGTCTAAAGTATCAGATTCTAGTACAATTAAATTATCACTTACACAAATAACGTCTATTAATGATTCTGTTGTATTAGTAATTCTAGTTGGCGAACTAATTAGTTGTTTTAGTTTAAAATTAGACATAAATGAGTCGAATATTTTTGTATTATATGCATTTTTATCTAATAAATTAATATTAATGTCACCTGTTAGAATTATTGAATCCACTACTAAGCTTATTTCTTCAAGCACTGCACTAACCTTCTCCAAACTAGACACTGATACTCTTGGGGGTTTGTATACGACACCAACACCAATTCTTTTATTTTGAATTTGAACTTTACCCACAGTTGTTCTAGGTCATAGCTAACTGACAGTTGTGAATAGACAACTTCAAATTTTAAATTAGCTTTAAGATATATGGCTACACCACCACCTCTAGTATTGCGATCTGCTCTAATGAGTGTATAATTTGGTAGGAAGAAACTGTTGTCTGAGTCATCTGGCGTTAACCAAGTTTCAGATACACATATAATATCATAATTTTCTTAAAATTAAGTCTTTAAATAAACCAAAATTAGAATGAAGTGACCTTATATTAATATGCGAAATTGTTAGTCTTTTTAGTTTTTTGCAACATTTTCCTGATTATTGTGCACCTCGGTTGACTTTGCTATAGCTGGAGTACCATTAATATATCTAATATATAAATTGTCTTCTCCATTTCTCACTCTTGCTTCCAGATCTGTTCTTACCTTTTTATAATATGTTCGCTGTTGTATTGTGCAGTCTGGAGATATATTGACTCCTAGGTTTAGATTTTTTAGTTTGCTTTTATTTTTAATTATTTTTAGTGCATCTTCCCGGGAGTTCAGACATACCTTCAGTGGCCTCGGACCTTCACCTCTCGCTGTTTTACCCAACCTTATTGTTTTTATCCCAGTCAGATCCACATCAGATGCAATTTTGTGAATTATTTCTGAGGCTTTCATTGTCTTCTCTTCATCAAGTTTAAATATTATATTATTCTCCCGTTTTCTTCTTTCGGCAATCTCGCTAATTACCATCTCCATATTAATTTCTGGATCAAAGTTTCTATCTTCTTTAAGGCTCTGAATTTCCTTATGCAAGTTTACAACTGTTTTTGTAAGATCCTCGATTGCTTTTAATAAGTAGTTTTGATTGTTTATTTCGAGATTACCTGTTCCACTTAAAGGAGATCCCTCTTGTTGGCACTTGGGACATTTCCAATAAAAACCTTCTGGTATTTTATGTTTTTGCAGATCAACGCACTTATAATGATAGGCCACTTGGCAAAAACCGCATTGAAGTTCAGGCAATTTATCATTTAGAGACTTGGTACACGTATTGCAAATAGCCATCTTACTCATTCACTATTGTTTTATATTATTTAGAATTTATATAATTTTATAACACCAGTATGTTTACTATAAGTTCAATATTATTTTATTTTATTTTATTGATTTACTTTGATATTTAGAATAAGTATACTTTAAACTGTCTCTGCTTAAGATCACTCCCTTTAACTCGCGATAGTAATTTGTATGATTATCTCTTCTTTCTATAAACATTCACACAATACTTTAACGTTAGACACTTTATCTCCTTTTACTGAATATAGCTCGTTGTATTGATTTATAAACATATGTCATCCACTTATGAAACTAGACTATAAGCACACTTGGTATTTAACTTTTATTTAATAGCAACCACTTGAAAGGGTTGTAGGAGCTCTCTAATTGCAGGTCTAACCTGGTCCACGTCTGAACTAAAACTACTAAAATGACAATCAAAAGCCTCACTACACAATTTATTCTCAGTGAAATTTCGGCTGTAAACATAGACTATTTTTTAAAGTTGATTTTTAACATTATATCATATATATATAATACAGTATAAAAAGCAAAAAGCAAAACTCAATTTTAGCTTTGTGGGTACATTTTATTTTTGAAATATTTAATATCTATTCTTCCACCATTGACAATATTCACAATTTAATTGCCAATGAATAGAATTGTGAATTGTGTGAATTTTGACATATCGTGAATTTTGACTTATCGTCAATTATATTCAGTTAAATATTTTACTTCTAATTTCTAAGAATGTATAGTTAACGCCATAATGTACCATAGTGGTTTAATTGAATGAATTGATGTTTGATACATAATTATGAAACACACACTGTGAATTTGTGTGCATACACAGGCGCATTGCTTGAAAGGACAGTCCAGTTGGAAGTGACTACCACATTATCCTTATCTGGAGTGGAGAGTTGTCTACTTAGTTCATAGTACACTAACTTTGTGCAAGTGATTTATCTCTGAAAACAGGTAATTTTGTGACTGATTCCCAAGAGTACACTATTGTGTAGTTTTCTAGTACCAAATTATCGAAAGAAATTAAAGAATAAGAAAATAATGTTGAAAAAGCGTAGAGCTTTCTTCAGTTCCATGCCTATGATTAAAATGTTTTCTTGTTAGTACTATATGAAACAATAACACCTATTAATGTAATCTCATATGCCACATTTCACAATATTTTTGACAACCACTTTTATTTTAGCACTCACAAGAAACATTTTTACTTTCAAGAGACATTAGAATGAGCTAGCGAAGAAAATATTGTATTCGTCCAAAAATTCGACTTCAAATTTTTGACCTTTCATTCTAGCATTTCCATATACTGAAAAAATGTCTGTGGATATGTGTATATGAATGACCATCGGCGAGTAGTGCTGAAATCAATTAACTGATCTCATTTAAGTTCAGTATCTAGACCTTTTTTTAAATTTTTACCTGCCCTTAAAATTAAGGGTAGGTCACATTAAAAAAGGAAATAAATTGATTTTATCAAAACCGATCTTAATCATTTTGCTCAAATTTTGTATGTCAATAGTACAATATGCCATTATTTGTTTTTCCAGTAAAATTCACATAAGGATATTTTAGTGAAGAAATAAAAAATCTCACTTGAGAAAGGTGTGGGCATACCATTTATTGTACGTGTTATGTGAACTTTTTTCTTATTCCTTCTTGTAGAATTATCTACTGCATTTCTCGAAAACAATTTAGAAATACCTAATAAAACACCACCTAGAGTCAAGTAAAATCTAACTTGGCAGGTGTATGAGTTTTTTTTAAATCTATTTATCTAACATCGGCCTATTTCCGCTACCAGGCCTTATCACCGACGCCAGGAGATGAGCTACCCCCCAACCTGGAAATTCTCTTTGGAAGATTAGGGATCTTTTACTTGCCTAACATTTAATAGACTAGGGACCGCCTGCTTTACATCCCCTCCGATGGTATATCTACTATGTAATCCTCGTCTCGAAACTACATAGCTTCCACGTATACGCTGATATACAAGCGCTAGAAGGTGGGAAGAGACCGCTGCATTTCCCAAAATGGATTTCACCCATCCAAGTACTAACCGCACTGAACGTTGCTTCACTGGAGTATCGAAATATATGCACAGTCAATAAGTACATAAGTTGGTAACACAAAGTACGATTTGATTTGCGATGTGCACAGAGCCATTGCAATGACGCAGAAAGAAACTATGTATGTCTGATCTTCTTAGTTTATATGTGATGAAGCAACTTTTGGATCTGCCAAGTTAAAGTTTACCCGACTCTAGCATACAGTGTTCTCTTTCTTTCTATCCTAATTTGAGTCGTCTTTAACACGTTGCAGCTTTGCCATATGCATGGGAATAATATCTCTCAATGTATACAGAGCATAATTAATTTGTTGTTGTGTATATTTAGATTTCTCAAATAAAAATGTATTATTTTTCTGTTTTAGATACAAAGTATTATATTCCAGTAGATATTAAAAATAAACATTTAAATGTTATTTCACCAGTATTGTATATTCAGTCAGACTGTGATACACCCATTAGCAGAGATTATTTTGTGAAAGAATTGGGAAAATATGTGAGAATTGATAGCTATGGAAAATGTTTGACAAATAAGACATTTCCTGAAGAGTATGTATAAGAGTTTATTTTTAAGGTGATTTAGAAATATGTCGGATATGTTCACATTTTAGTGATTCCCCAAATTCCATTACCTGTTTGTTAATTGTAATTAGTTGATTTGTAGTAAGTTGACAGCAATCAACAGCATACAGTTTTAGAAAAAAAATCCAGGCATTTTTATTAATTCAAAAATAATTGTAGTTAATATGTTAAATTTTTATTGTCATTTTATTTTCTTTTAATGTTATAACAAATACTGAACTCGCACTGAATTATATAAAATATTTTAAAACATGCAATTTGTTAAAAAAAAAGCTAGTCATATTAATTATGATGTTGAGAAAAGCATTCTGCAAAAAACAAAACTAGAAAAAATTCTGTGGAGTGTATAAGAATTAATTTTATAAAATTATTTATTTCCTAACTATTATTTTATTTAAATTTAGACCAGGAGACCTGGTTGGTCATTTAAGAATTTTGAAGCTAATCCAGCTTGAATCCATGACCAAACCCACTGACTTAATGCCAGTCATGCACAACTTTGACTGCCTGTTTGTTGTGCTGATTGAGAGCCGCCAGGTGAGCAGGGTCGAAGTACTTACTGCAGTTGGAGAAAGAGTCACTCATCTGGTACACAGATATGGATCTAAGATAGACGAAGGGATTGGTGTAGGCGTAGCGGGGCCTAAATGCAGGCTATCTAAAGCCCTTGGTAACACCCCAACCATCTTCCAGGCAGAAATCTATGCTATAGATCTCTGTACCCAAGAATGCCTTAATAGTATGTGGGGTACATGGCTATATAAGCCAAAAAGCTGTACTTTTTGATTGGGATGTGGCACTTTCTGTGGTCATAGTTGATGCCAAAAGGTAACTTTCCAGGACCTCTATTCTTGACCGTGATAGAATAGAACGTTCCCCGGGGAGCGTTCCCCGGATTTGTTCTACTGCCATTCTATTACAAGCATTAAACTGTATTCTTGAACAGAAAGGAGGAAACAACATATTAGGGAATAAACCGCAGCGTTGCCAAACTTATTCACCAATCATAGACCAGCAATTTCTGACAATCGACATCGGTTATCTGCATAACCATAGTTCATAACAATATTAACAAAATCATATTCAAAGACACGCAGAGCTGTTAGAACCTGAAAATGAAGCAGTGTTTTGAAAGATTCGGTGTAATAAAAAATAAGCGGCAATATAATTATTATATTTTGAAAAGAGATGAGAATGTCATAATATGTGCCGGGGTACCAATATGTATTCTTAAGAACAGAGTTGAGCCCAAAGCAGTAGGTATTATTATTTGAAAAATAATGCTTACCCTAAGAAGACCACAAAACCCCAATAATATTATCATCAACGACGAGGAAATAATATGAAATCCTGCAGACAGTGCAATTAAATATCTAGGAGTATACTTAGATAAACGACTAACATGGAGTTACCACATCGATAAAAAACTTAATGATGGTTACGCAAGGTTATCAATGCTATGTCACAGATCAAACAAACCAGATGTTTCACTTAATAGTATTCCCTATGTAACCAGTTTCATTTTTTGTCGTGTGACGTTTACCTTCCAGGATTCTGCGCAGAAGTCATAAACAGAGCAACCTAGCGGTTGACATGGAAGTTAAGATCAGCGAGCGTAATATCACAGGAGAGAGTGTTTAGTACTGAAATCTCAGAGATGGAAGTCGTCATCAGCTACACCAGTGATATTAATTATTTTGGAATGCAGTGTATTCTAGAGTTCTTATTGTTATACATTTAAGTGGTTTTTTTGAGTATTTATTAGGTGACTTTTAATTATTGTTACGTGTCATCACCTCCCTCCTGTGTCTATACTCGCTGGTTAAGACTGCTTGGTATATGCGCAGATCACTACACAAATTCGTACCTTCCAGGAGTTGATTTATTATCTAAACCATGAAACGTCATAAGTGAAACATCTGGTTTGTTTGATCTGTGGCTATGTCCCATTATTAATAGAAAATCGAAGCTCAGAGTTAAGTGCCCGACATTAATATATAAATCGATCTTATTAAGATCATCGGTAACTTACGGCTGTGTAATAAGGGGAACTGCTAGCAAAACTAATATTAAAAAGGTGCAAACATTTCAAAATAAAGTGTTGAGATCTGCTATAAATGCCCATTGGCTTATAAGAAACAGTCAAATCCATCGAGAGCTTGACGTGCCACAAATTGAAGATTTTATGAAATCATGTGCAAAGACATTTTTCAAAACTATAAACAACTGTGCAAGTGCCAGAAATTTAAACCTAAATAAAAAGACTCGTAGTAATAGGTTAAGAAAAAGACTACCACAAGATATTTTACTTCCAGTAGCGATTCCGATTGATATTAATATCAACATATTCTTCTATTGTTATGTTAAACCAAATATTTTGTTTCTGTTCTTTATTTTATTTTCAATTGTTATGTACTGTCTTACTACACACTACCATGTATAACATTAATTTGTTGATCTGGTATTTTTAAATAAACAAAAAAAAAGAATGCTACCTATTATTACTTAAAATATATTTTGTACATAGTTTGTATAGACAGGGAAGATTTCTATTTATTTAACGTCGGTCTATTTCCGCTACCAGGGCCTATCACCGATGCCAGGAGACGGGCTACCCCCAACCTGGAAATTTTGCCGAACCACTTCTCGTAAGAAGAGTAGGGATCTTTTACTTGCCTAACATTTAATAGACAAGGGACCGACTGCTTTACATCTCTAAGATCTCTATTAAATCCTGGCAAACGGGCTTAGTCAGACGGAACAATGTCATAAATTTTTCATTTGATAATAAAAACTGATCTCTGTGGAAGAATCTCTCTCAACCACTAGGAGTTCTTGAGAATCGTTCACGTTGTGGATTATTTCGTCCCAATATATTACTTCAGGCAGATTCATCTTTATATTAAGTCCAAAAATCACAAGAATATTAATCAAAAGTGAAATAAAACATTCAGTTTTTGACAACATTCACTTTTCTAGGTTAGAAAAGCAGAAAATGGCGGCATTCCCCGACTGTTCCCTGAAAATAACCAAGAGAAGCATCAGGGATCAGTTTTTGATAGAAGCGACGATAGAAATAAGTTCAAGAATACCGTTTTGTGAATTTCAATAGAGACACCCCCACTTTCTCTCGATTGTTCTATTCTACTGCCATCAAGAATAAAGACCCAGATAGGGAGCCACTTTAAAATCCGTGCAGAACACCAAAATGGCGGCCATTAAAGATGGCCGCCACTAGCCACACTAAATGTTTTTGTATCTCAGCTCCTAATGGTCTGATTTCTATTTTCTTTTTTTTTGTTTGAAAGCTCTTGCAAAGAGGACACTTTTTTGTCCCTATACATTTATTTCTACACCTTGAAGGTTCTGCCCAATTTAAAAAAATAATAATTTTTAATTTTTCAGAGTTCTTTTTGTAATTTGACGATTTGTGAATTATTTATTTATTTGCACAGTAGATACTGATGTAGTTATTTTGGCAATATCTTTCTTTCACGTTCTCAAAACTGCGGAGATGTGGATTCTCTTTGGTACTGGGAAGGGTCAGAGATACATGAGCATTAATGCCATGTTTGAAAGTATGGGTGAACATAAAGCTGTTGCATTGAGAGGATTCCATGCATTCACTGGATCAGATGTAATATCATCATTTGAAATCAAAGGGAAACAGATTGCCTGGAAAGTGTGGAAATCGTTTCCTGAAGCAGAAGACTTCTCAGTCAATCATGTTAGAAAGCTTCTCTTTGCTTCAAAAAGTCGCAGTCTACAAAGTCTGCATCCAACAAAAGAGATACTAAGGCAGCATGGTCTTCGTTCAGCATACCAGGCAGGACAAATTTGGGGTCGTGCATGCTCAGTGATGGACAACATTCCAGGGCCAGAAGGATGGGGATGGACCATGGTGGATGGGGATAGACCATGGTTGATGGGGAGTAGACGCCGCACAGTGGAGTATTTGCCCGATCTAGCTGGCCAAAAGTCAATTTCAAAAAGTCATTATCAATGAAAATTAAGTACCGCCTCTTAAATTTGAATAATGGGGGGACATAAAACCACCACTCTGTGTGACATAGAGTCAGCAGTAGTCTCATAGTACTAGTTTCAACTTGAAGTTTGCTTGGAATGCATATTTCTGGTGTTTGTGTAATTGAAAATTGCGTACAATATAAAAGTGATTTACATACCTGCAAAACAGTTATATATTATTGGAACCATGGAAAATCTTGTATATTTATACTATTTTTGTTGCATATAAGCTCTAAATTCATAGTGACATTAAAGAAAGTGAATTTTTGAGATATTTTTAAAGCATATTTTGAAATTGAAAATTGTTTTTGTTATCTTTCTCAAGGAGTCCTGCGACTTTTTTTCATAAAAGAATACTGAAAGCTTTCAATATCTGCTGAAAACGTTCCCGGATTCTTCCGATTTTTTAAATATTAGGCCCTAATAGTCCACTCAAATTAGAAAAAAAAACCGCCGTTTTATTGAAAAATATTAAACAGCAGTTCCTCTGCACAAGAATTCAACTTTTAGAACAATTTTTTGCTAATGTGCAGAAAAAAAAAGACATGCTTTTTGAGATATATATATACACATTTTTTCGTGATTTTTTTTTTCATTTGAACGTATATATCTCGAAAAGTACGCATTTTTAAGGCTAAACGAACATAGGTAAACTTGTTCAGAACACGATTTCCTACAAAGAAGGTTCTATACATTTTTCTGATTATTGAACATTGGTTTTTCCGGAAAAGCGGCTTGAACAGTATAGGTATATTTTCTTTTTTTTTTTATTTTGAATTCAAATATCTCGAAAGCTACACTAAACGAACATAGTTAAACTAAAAAAATAAAATTAAAAAAAAACACGAAAAAGCATATACAGTGTGTTTCAGTTAACATTCCCACAGCCGATATTTCGGAAACTAATAAATATATTTTTATTCTGTAAACGGTAATAGATTTCTATGGTTAATGCCTCCTTCAGGAAGTACAATTTACTATTATAACATTATCACCAGAGATGGCGCTGCAGTTTAAAAATACTTTTCAATCAAGGAAGGTTTGAAACATATGCCATTCGATTAAGAATTAAATTTTAAACAACATTGTTCTTATTCCAAAAAAAAAAAAATTGTATGGCTAATGGCGACCATATTTAATGGCTGCCATTTTGGTGACCTGCACTGATTTTCAAGTGGCTCCCTATCTCAAAAGTTACCTTTTGACATCAACTATGACCACAGAAAGTGGCACATCCCAATCAAAAAGTGCAGCTCTCTTTGATGTACCCGACGTACTATAACAGAGGCACTCGAAGGGCAAAGATCTATATACTTTCAGTTAGCCAGGCAGCACTCACTCTCAGGTCTTATACCTTCGAATCTAAAATTGCCTAGGAAAGCTGACAATCCCTGAAGCAACTGGCAAAAAACAATGAGGTTACCTTGATGTGGGTACCGGGGCATGAGGGAATAGAAGGCCATGAATTAGCTGACAGCCTCGCAGGAAAAGGGGCTAAAGCCACGTTTTTCGGACCCGACCTGCTCTGTGGCTTATCTAAGGAATACATAATGGAGGAGGTCCAAAAATGGGAAAAGGAACAAAAGAAGTCCTACTAGAGGAATACTCCAGGACTCCAGGCCAAACACAAGCGACAAGGTTTATAACCTATTCAACAAAGAATGCCACAAGGCTTCTCGAACTCGAAAAGTTCGACCTAAGGCTGATCACAGGCTTTCTAACTGGCCATTGCCCATTGAGATATCATCTCAAGAACATGGGCATGGCAGAAGATGACAAATGCAGATACTGTGAAGCTGCAACTGAGATTGAGGTACATATACTTTGTGAATGCAAGGTTTTAATCCTCATTAAGCTAAAGTACCTAGAACAAGCAGAATTAACCCCTGAAGATGTAGGGAAATAACTTTCAGGAAAATCACAAGCTTTGCAAAAAGTCCTGAAATCCTGAGCAATAACTAAATCTTTTAGGTCGAGGTGAAGAAAGGCCAACTCAAGGTCAAGCGACCCCTTAAACAATGTACAATTATTTATCTAGTATAAAACAGTAATAAATATAGCATACAAAGTAGCTTTGTGGCCGAAATGCATTGACCAAGAAGAGTTAGACTGTTGTTAATAAGAAATGATCAGACCATTACTATGCCGTGCACAATCTGTGGCAGAAATATGAGTTCTACAAATAGTGGTATCCATAATTAAATCAGTACAGATATTTTCTCCTACTGTAACTGATTTGCTACTGTGCAAGCAATAACCAGCTACAAAGCTACTTTCTGTGGACTGTATTAATTTTCTTTTTTTACATTAAAGGTTATCTAACATATATTCTTTGGATCTCTACAATGAAGACATTTTACATTTTATATCAAAGTACAAATTTATTATAGCTTTCGAGAATGCAATATGTGATGACTATTTAACGGAAAAATTGTGGAGACCTCTCATTGTCGGTTCCATTCCCATTTACTTCGGATCGCCAACTATAGAGGTAATTTTTTAGCAATAGATTTAATGGTTATGTGGAATCTATAGACCAACTACAATCTTCAACACCAGAATGACAAACGTAACTTAGTTCCTTTTTAATTGCTTCCATTAATTCTTTTTATTGGAAAAACTTGAGTGCATTTGAAGTGACTGCCATAACTTTTTTATATCTATTTAATTGTAAATTGTGGCAATATTAATGAAGAATTAAAGTCTTCTATCAAAAGAAAGAAAGGACATAAAGAAAGCTCCTAGTCCTAAAAATTGAATTTGCAATAAAATTTCTTACTATAGCTAAAAATGGTCTGCCGAATTTTTTGCACTATTTTATAAAATCACTTTTTTTAAGATTCCGTAGTCAAAAGTAAAAAACGGAACCCTTATAGGATGGCTCGTCTGACAGGTAGTTCAGGACTCGATGCCCCTAAAATATTTATTACACTCTTTTGTGCTTCAAAATATGCTTTTTTTTTTTTTTTTTTTTCGTCCAGGCCTGTGGGGCATCATCCCTTGAAAGGATGAACTGTATGTGTGTCAAATATGTGTTTTTAAGTTTTAAAATACTCATTCGAAGTTGTCATAATTACTATGTCACTCCTTTATTTATGAAAGTATTGTCAAAATTTCTGAAGAAAAAAAATGAGGGAAAACTATAGTGAACTTTCTATTACTGTTAAAAATTGTATCTATTAAAAATTTATTTTGTTGTAAAATCAATTCAAACTAGTACAACACATTATTCTGAACAAAAAATGAAGAATACATTTTTTTCATTTGAGAATCCGTTTTACACTATAAAAATTATTTTTAGTTGAAAAAATTGTTAAATTATGACCTTCTTTGGCCAATATCTCTGTCATTAAAATTTTTAGTGCCCACGGAGACTTTAGATCGACATGTCATAAACTACTGTGCAGTTTCAGCTCGCGGGAGTGAAAGCCAAATACATATAAAAGGTGCGGGTCCTTTGAAATCTATATGATATTTTTATTTAATGAACAAAATTCTATCTGAAATCTGGATTTTAAAATGTACTTCTAATTTTTTAGGATTGGCTTCCCAACAACAATTCAGTCATTTTAGTAAAAAATTATAAGAACATGGAGGCTGTTGGCAACTTTATTAATACAATCAACGAAAACGACAGAATGTATGAAAGCTTCTTAGAACACAAAATAAAATCAAAAATATCAAACCGTCTATTAGAAGAACATATTCTAAAAGACCATCCGATAGCTGCTTTTGAATGTTTTGTGTGTCAAAATGTGCACAAAAATAGTTATAGTTATAAGCAAAGAAATGTGTACAATTGTCCAAAACCGAATGTACCGCATAAAGAAAATACTTGGAATCAACATTGGGAAATAGGCAAATGTCAGTCAAAAGCATTAAAATTACTTATAGATAGAGACAAACCTTATTCAATCGAATTATTTGACGAAACTTGGAAAACACTTCTACACAATCATAATTGTTAATTAAGTTTTGTCTCGTCAGAGGTTCTCAAACACGCCCTGCAAAATATTTTACCAATATACTTGTAAATATATTTGTAATTAATTATGAACTTAAAATTTTGTAATTTATAAAATAAAATATGTAATTTCTGTTTGCAGTAGAATTATTTCGAAATTATTCAGGAAAACCTTTCTTCCACAGAAAAATTTCTAGAGGAAGTAACTGAGTTAGGAAATATTCTCGAAATTATGTATTGTGGCATGTTCCGTAAAATTTCCACGTCCTAGTTTAAAATTCCTCTATATATTCTTCATAAACAATCAGACTTACTGATTTTGGTTGATCTCATCAACTAATTACAATTTGATATGTTTCTCCATTAATACTTGTAGTTTATTTAAAAACTGATCAGTTTTGTAGTGTAAAGAGTGACCCAAAAAAAAACATTTTTCGCCCCTTTTGGAGACCTCATGAATTTTGTTTAAAAGTGGTCTAAATGATAGTTTATGATGATACTTTAAAGTAGGCGAAATTTCAAGTTGAGCATGGTTTTTGTTTTGGAGATATGACGAGTTAAACTCGTAAACAAATTTTTCTAATCTTTCATTAGATTTTACCAGAAATATAGTACAAGAAAGTTACAAAATATTTCTACAGAAAAAAATTATCATATTATTGAAATACATTTCAGTAATATAACCAAACCTAATCTTTCATAGAAATATACATTTACTATTTAATTCAAAGGCCATCGGATAGAAGGTTTGGAGTATCTATCGAGATTTGCTAAGTCTCCAGTATAAAAATACCGATTAATCGAATAACCTGATTTTTTCCTGTAAAATCGGCTATACCTCACTTGAACAACGTTTTTGATAAAATACAATGATAGATTCAAAAAGAACGGAAGATTTTACATAGGAAATGATCTTTGCGTATTTGAGAATCTTGAACATAATGAACGAGATTGCCAAGAATGTTGAATATTGATGAAAACACAAACTATGCTCAACTTGAAATTTTGCCTACTTTAAAGTGTCACCATAAGCTATTATTTAGACCACTTTTGAATCGAATTCATGAGGTCCCCAAAAGAGACGAAATTTTGGGTCACTCTATCCATTTTGCAGTGATATTGTATATTTTGTATTATTTGATGTGATGTTGACAGTCAAACCATGCAGCAAAGGGTGGCCGGCTAGATTAATGCACGGATCACAAAATGTCTGTTGAGACGCTGTGAAGAAATCTTGGAATAGCAATCATATGATCCAATTGGATTCTATATGGATTTTGGAAAAGGAAAGCAACGGACCTAAAAGGAAACTTAACAGCAAAATACTTTATTTCCAATTTCAGTAGTCGACAAGAGCAATGTCAGTAACTTAAACTAAATTGGTATAATAGCATTTTGAGAAAAGATTTGATATATATAGGTTTTTACATGTTAAGCTAATAAGCGAGACTAATTCAGCAGGGATATAAAGAAAACATATATGCAGGGTGATTCACATAAAACTCCCCAGGCAGTAGTATACAATGGAATACAGCTTTATTCATCACAAGAAGTTTTATTCAGAAATGTTCAATACTTATTGGACTAGTCATAAAAGAAATTACAATACACATATGAGTACATTTAACCGAAATAAATTAATTCACTCAAAAAAAGTACATATATTACACATTCACACGGACAATTTTACCACGATAAAAATTATATTTAATAATTGTATCAAACAGTACACTCGACTAATACTTATGTATGTAAAAATTCGTCTACAGAATAAAACGCCTTACTAGCTAAATTTATGTTTTTAGATTTATTAAAATTGCTAAAATATTTGTTATTGCCAAATAAACTGTTGAAATTGTTAAAACAAGCAATATACCTTGATATAAATTCGAGTTTTGGCCAATACTTAATCTTGAGTATGGTTGGTGAATATTCTCACAGTAATGCGAATTGTGCTCGTGCAGTGCATTGTTTCTTTCTAATGAACATTCCTGTTTTTTTATATTTTTGTGATACAAAATATATAGAGAGAAGGGATTCTGGATTATTAATATTTGATTACTATGACTTGATTTACCCCAAAACATCAAACCACAATTTATATTTGACTGGGCTAATTCATAAAATGCTAATTTAAGAGTTTCCAGCGATACTGTATTATGTAACTGTCTGATGATAAAGCAAATGGTGCTTAACTCTTTTGAAACAGCATCCATCGATGTGTTATTCTCAGGTAAATTTTTGGTCTACTCTCCAAGAAATTTTATACAATTTATTTGTTCAATGGTCTTATGATTCACTTTTATGAGTTTATGTTCTTTGGCAAATATAAAAAAAATGTCTTAGTTAAATTTAATACTAATCCTTTACCCAAACACCACTCAGGAAATTCATTGGTGGAAATGCTAGCCTTAGTTACTGCATTTGAAAGATCATTTTCACCTATTAAAATATTAGTGTCATCAGCATACATAATTACTTTTTGGTTGTTGATGCAAGAGTGTATAATGCTATTTACAAATATAATAAAGAACAGTGGCCCCAGAACTGAGCCCCGTGGAACACCCATCCTAATAGCTGTTCCCTCTGATTTATTAGTGTTTATAACCACTGGTTGTGTTCTGTCTTGTAGAAATGAGGCAACCCAGTAATTTGCAAATCCTGTGTCCTTGGACAACAATTCCTTCAACAGAAGATTATGATGAACAGTATCAAATGCTCTGCTTAAGTAAAAATACAGCAATTGGACATTGATTTTTATTTAGATAATCGTATATACTATTATAGAAATCAGTTAGAACAGTGGATGTCGATTTTTTCTGTCTAAATCCATCTTGACAGTTATGTAATAGATTATGAGTTTCGATAAAGTTATTTAGTCTCGAGTTAAAAGCGAAATCTATTATTTTTGCTAATTGACTTTGCAGACAAGCATTTCGATTGTTACACATATCTTCTCTGTATCCTTTGTTCTTAAATATAGGTACCGATTTGGATGTCTTAATCGATGTCTTGGATATTGCCCTGCATCAAAAAATTCGTTTATTGTGTATGGTTCACTTATTAAATCGTTTACAGCTTTAATTGCCTTTCCTCAGATTTCATCAATACTTGAGGACGGTTCCAGCGTGCTTCTCATAATAACGCTAATTGTGTAGTGATACTTAAAAGTTATATAAAAAGCATCAAACTTTTCATCCAAATTAGTGAAACTATACATTTCTATCTACCACTCGTATTTTATGAAGTTGGATATAGATAAAATGAATGATGGTAATGTGGAGATAAGTTTAATTTATCTTTTAATCTTTTATCCTTTTAAATTATTTGGCTTATAATTAGGCATTTCAAAAAAAAAAAGATTAAAATTGTTACATATATCATTTCATTTAGTTAATTTTTTGCCATCAGAGCTGGCTCCAGGTATTTTGCCGCCCCGGGCACAGTTTCATTTTGCCACCCCTCTCTTATATAAATAACATTATCTTTTCAGTTCGTTATTTTTATAACATTTTAAGAGTTACCTACTGAATATTCTTAATGATTTGTTTTTTTAGTTGTAAGGTTTACAGCAATATGATTACTGTATTTAAAAGGGTAAAATAATTGAAAAAATTAACCATATTGAAACTTAAAAAAATACCACACCACAGAAATTAGACAAGAAATAAAATCACATATAAGAAACAGAATGTATGCATATGTAACCTACTTTTTATACAAAAAAAAAACTAACAACAAATTATTTATATAAAGTTAACATTACTATTATTATATTAGTGAAACGATTGTTTCCTAGCTTTTATTTCTGTAAAATCTCTTATTAAATCGTCCATATTCAATTTTGCACCGATTTCATGCTCAATAGCAATCATCGCTAACCCACTCAATCTTTCCTGAGCCATAGATGAGCGTAAGTACGTTTTAATTAGCTTGAGTTTTATATTTTTTGGTAACTGTGGATTTGAAGAATTTGCCGCCCCCGCTTCGCCCCCCCTAGAGCCAGCCCTGTTTGTCATTTATATTAAATTGATGCACAACGCTTTTGCTTGATGATCCTTTTGCATCATTAATAATTTTCCAACTTTCCTTTACCACATTTTGTGCATTGCGTAATATCTCATTGTTAGTTATTTTTAGCTTGTTTTATCTTCTCCTTATACAGGGTGATTCTTTTAAGGCGGCCATTAGAATATTTCCCACTTGCAGATGAGATTGAGATTTGAGATTTGGTACACTACCATAGTCGACCATTGCGGGTCCGAAAATAATAATTTCAAGATGGCGGCACTTCCGGAAATACCACTGAACTCTACTATTATAAATGGAAGGCCAATATAGGTACATGCGCGTGAACAAAATACGGCAATTACGCCACAGATTAAAACTCAAAATATAAAGCCACGCGTCAACGCAGTAGAGAAATTGATGTCTGCGCTTGGGCCAAACGGCTGTCTACGCAAGTTATGCGCTGACGCGAGTCTGTGTTTTATTCGTTTCCCATAGATTCTGTAGCGTAAGTCTTGGATTAGATGAAATTTCCAGAGTCGGTGTCACTCATTTTATTCTTTGTTTATTTCTGTCATTTATGTAAAGTTGTTATAAATTGATTATTTTGTGGAATATATTTTGTGACTGTTATAAACAGTTAATTGAGACAATATGGTGCAATCTTGTATGGTACTGTGTTGCAAGAATCGTTGCAGTCTCGGGTTTTAAACAGTTGCAGTAACAATATAAGACCGGCTCTGGCGTATTTTGTAGTGCGATTGCGCTCCGCTTTACGGTCGCCATACTTGCGCGAGGTTCAATTTCACGTAAAAATTGGTATGGATATTGACCTTCCATTTATATAGTAGAGTTCAGTGGGAAATACCGGAAGTCGATACCAACTTGCGTATTTTAAATAGAACACCCTATATATTTTCGACTTTTCGAAATTATCATAAAATTCTGAGTCAAAACATGTAGCACACTCAGAGCTGGGCAAATATGTACTTACAAATACCTCATAAGTATTTAAATACTAAAAAGTATTTAAATACCAAGTATTTAAATACTTCTTGCAACAAGTATTTGTATTTATACTTGCAAATACTTTATCTGAAATATTTACTACTTAGTATTTGTGAAAATGATCTAAAGTATTTATAAATACTTAAACTATTTAAATAACTGAGAAGTATTTAAATACTTCTAAAAAAGTATTTAAATTCTTTTCTGACAGTATTTAAATACTTTTAGAAGTATTTGAATCTCAAAAGTATTTAAATAAATACAACAAATATAATCAAATACACCAGGGAGACAGGCAGATACTCGTCAAGAATCAAGACATGTACCATACTATGTAGTTAATAAACACATTGTATCATTCAGTCTTCAGTCATTCACGTCTTAATTCCCAGAAAGTTGGTTGAGAGCAGACATAGACAGTAAGTGTTAACTGTTAAGGTTAGGCTTTTGCAGAGGGAAATATACGTTTATTTTCGGTTTATTATAAATAATTAAATAACCAAATATACTATAATCTTTAAAACTGTTTTAAATAATTTCTATTGTTCTAACGAATACAAGTATATATTTTTTTTATTGTAAATTTCTGTTGTACTTGAATATCGTAGTTTGTCAATGAAAATAGTTCCTAATTTCATTATTGAAGTATGGCAATTAACTATATACAAAGTTTATGATAAAAACTGCATGTGGTTGTATTCCTTAGAGCAATGGGGAGTATTTGAAACTATTTTAAGGATTATACTATTTATGATTTTTTAAATATTTATAATAAACCGAAAATAAACGCATGATTCCCTCTCACTCTGCATGTATATGTTTTGTGATTGTGACAGAGAACAGTTGAACTAGTGCCATAATCTCTGTGCTTTATTTGGGTATTTGCAGAAGACGCAAAGGTATCTAGCTCTACGGATAAGTAAAAGTCCAATACCCAACTAGAACTGATTAAGTATAGAGGTATTAAAAGAGTGTTGTAGAAGTTCATGAAAGTCATGAAACCTAAAATTTTGACACCTCAAATAGTCAAATAGTATTTAATATAATAATAATAATGATAATAATAATATTGATTTCTACAAAAATAGAAAATACAATTTGGCGAAGTTTAGCCATTAAAAACTATTTTTATTACACTTAACTATGCTTCAAAATATTTCAGTGTTATCAAAGTATTTAAATATTCAGAAAGTATTTAAATACTAAGTTTAAACTATTTAATTACTTTTGTTATTTATTATTTAAATACTTTTATCTTTTGAAAATAATTAATATTTAAATACTTTCAATTTTCTGAAAGTATTTAGTATTTAATATTTAAATACTTTTTCAAAGTATTTGCCCAGCTCTGAGCACACTCTATACCTAAACCGAGCATTTTTGGAGATATATGACATTTTATAAAAAATTGCAACGGTTTGCAAGAACCGTTATAACTTTCTTTGTATAGGAGATCCTTATTTGCTCTTTGGTACGTAGAAAGAACACAAGATGAGCTACTCTTTACAAAAAAAATAGATTCCAAAATAGTATACCAAGTGTTTTATTTTTCTCGTTACATTTTGTAAAATTCAAACCTCAAAAACTTTTTTATTTCAAACGGGACACCCTGTATTTTTTTACATCAAATTATGTTAAATTAAATTCCCTTTTTTCTAGTATAACATTGCAGGGGTTAAAGTTACAACTTTTCGAAATATTGGCGATTTTCTTAAATGTCCAAGAATTTTTAGTAAAAATTGCCATCAACTTACCCATAATTAGAAACAATCATTAATGTCAGTCATTCTCTTTTGTTAAAAAACACCAGCATGTTTAAATTACACCCAAGAAGACTTTTAGATTTGTTTATTATTTATGGAGAATGTGATAAAGTAATAATACCAAGAACATGTAACACATTTGCTAATCGCTACCCACTTTATTGTTTCAATTGTTTCATAGGCTTCTACGTTTTTTTGGATAAATTATAATTTTCAACAAAAACTTGCGAAAAATTCAAAGTACATGTGTTAGATATAGGACATGCTGATATAAGTCCACCTCAAATTTAATTCTACACCGATTGCCATAAAAAAATTTAGCACATGCCATTTGACAGAGCCAAATATTCTAAAATTATCCAATACGCGGTTTACAGTGGATGGTTTCAGTTCTTGTGGGTATCGAGTAGCAAATGTGTTACATGTTCTTGGTATTACTTTATCACATTCTCCATAAATAATAACAAACTTAAGTCTTCGTGGGTGTAATTTAAACGTGTTGGTGATTTTTAACATAAAATAATGACTGACATTAATGATTGTTTCTAGTCATGGGTAAGTTGATGGCAATTTTTATTAAAAATTTTTGGACATTTAAGAAAATCGCCAATATTTCGAAAAGTTGTAACTTTAACCTCTACAATGCTTATACTAGAAAAAAGGGAATTTAATTTAACACAATTTGATGTAAAAAAATACAGGGTGTTCCATTTGAAATAAAAAAGTTTTTCAGGTTTGAATTTGACAAAATGTAACGTGAAAAATAAAACACTTGGTATACTATTTTAGAATCTATTTTTTTTTTGTAAAGAGTAGCCCATCTTGTGTTCTTTCTACGTACCAAAGAGCAAATAAGGATGTCCTAGACGAAGAAAGTTATAACGGTTATTGCAAACCGTTGCACCTGTCAAATTTTTTATAAAATGTCAAATATCTCCGAAACTGATCGGCTTAGGGTGTGCTACATGTTTTGACTCAGAATTTTATGATCATTTCGAAAAGTCGAAAATATATAGGGTGTTCCATTTTAAAATAAGCAAGTTGGTATTGACTTCCGGTATTTCCGGAAGTGCCGCCATCTTGAAATTATTATTTTCGGACCCTCAATGGTCGACTATGGTAGGGTACCAAATCTCAAATCTCTATCTCATCCGCAAATGGGAAATATTCTAATGGCCGCCTTAAAAGAATCCCCCTGTATAGTCTTAAATTGCTTGTATCTAAATTTAAGGTTCACATTAGTACTGTTTTTAACTATTTTTGCCATTTCACAAAACAGTTTATGCATTTCTTTAATTTCTGTAAACCAAACTTCTTTACTGTTATTTATTTTAATTTTTTTATAAGGAAAAGCCTTATTGTAGTGATACTTAAGAGTTATATAAAAAGCATCAAACTTTTCATCCAAACTAGTGAAATTATACATTTCTGTCCACCGCTCGTATTTCATAAAGTTCTTAAATGTTAGTAGATTTGCCTCGGAAATATCAGGCCTAAATATCACTTTATTTACACAACTTAGGTTGGTTGGAAAGATACAAGAACACATTTGATCTGACGTGGTTATCTTTTACTAAAACAGACGAGTGTGTTTCTAAGTTGGAAAATACTACATCGATACAAGTAGAGCTTCTATTGGTAATCTGTGTAGGATCTTTTATATGGTTTTCCATGCCAAATTCATTTAATAGGTTCATGATTTCTCTGGAATGATTATTTACAGAGAGATAATTTACATTAACATCACTTCAGAGCACATAATTGTGATTACTTTTATATATTTGGCACATTTGATCATACAATTTGTCAATAAAGATGCGAACATCACTGTCTTATACTATGATCCATACTAATTATTGTTGCTTCAAAATGTTTTTCCACACTACTGTCATAATACACAGCTTTAACATTAGAATAACAGTCTACCTTTACAAATATACATACTCCTCCACGATTAAACTTCTCTCGACAATAGCTATTATTGCGGAATATGAAATTATTTAACTTCAATAATGGTAATTTGTAAGACTTAAACCAACGTTCAGATATGCAACAGATATCTATATTATGTAGAAGAAATATTATTTCCAGCTCTTCAGCTTTAGCAAATATTCCCTGAATATTAAAATGCATGATATTTACAGTGTGTTTTGTTGCAAATTTTTTGCTTGGAGTTATACACTTTCTGTCTAGTTCGTTTATAATTAGTTCACCAGTTCTAAAAAAGAGTTTGGTCTCTCCACAGTGTTATTATCAATAACTCTCCTCGTGTTATACTTCTCGTTTTTTTTTAAATCAAATCTTCTGTAATATACATATCTTATACTTAAAATCTGCTGCAATCCTGTAAGATTTTAACCTTCCTGGTTCTTTGTCCTTAATAATAAATTATTCGACCGCGTTGCCAGATTTTCTTTCCAAAAACTCTTTTGTCTTCTTCTGTTACTTTCTGGAGCACCTTGAACAGATGGTTTTGTACCTTTTAAAATTTTCTTCACTATCCTCTGCTTGTCCTACGTTCAGTACCTATGTTTGCCCATTTTTTCCTTTGCATTTCATTATCATTTTGATGTTCTTGTGTGGTATTTTTATTGTGTTGTTCCACTTGTAGCCCAGGAATTTTAGTTTTTGACCCGGAATTAATTATTGTAAAGCAGCAAATTTGCAATTTGGTCCAGGACAACGTGTACCTAAAAGTCCCCTACTCTCCCCCGCCGGCTTCCCTGTTTTTGCGGAGAAACAAGGGATTAAGTCGCAGAAATTGCAGAGCTATAAAGGTTATAAAGTACAGCAAAAAGGTTGTTACTGGTCCAATTTGGGTCGAAATGATCATAAAAGCTTCGGAGAAGCATATCCGTTGGTATTTCAGATGTTCCATGTATATTTTGTTCATAATTTTCTATTTTAGTGCTGTCAAAATTTCAAAAATTGAAGAAAGTCCGAAATGGCGCCATTGCGGATATATGAAGACTCAGAGGAGAAAACTTACCCGAAAAAACATTTCTCTTCATACTTTGGGCTTTCCATTGGTATGTCTACAAGGCAGTCAGCTCCTGATAGCCTGCTACAGCTAATTTCCTGTGCCTGCAAGGCGGACTGCGATGTCCGGTGCGAGTGCAGGAATTCTGGTCTAAACTGCAGCATCATGTTCAGGAGCTGTAGAGGATTCAGCTGCACCAACAGCCAGTCAGTATTATGGATGATGATCCGGACGACCCTACTTCCCAGTAGATCCATAATGTCAATT
Source organism: Rutpela maculata (assembly GCA_936432065.2). Lineage (NCBI taxonomy): Eukaryota > Metazoa > Arthropoda > Insecta > Coleoptera > Cerambycidae > Rutpela > Rutpela maculata. The sequence goes on from OW386288.2 coordinate 58,722,227, forward strand.
GTCTTGCCGAATAGTCATTTTCTGAGTCTGACAAGTTAAATTTCATTAAATAAATCTTATGAAACACCAATAATATATAAACAGGAACTCGCAACAAATCTCATCAGCGCAGCAGCCAGGGCAGTTCCACCGGGCACAGGATGGGCGGGTCCGCCGCGTGGCGACACTCGGAGTGGTGTAGCTCCGTAACGAGTGACGCTACAGAGAAAGTAGACATACCAATGGAAAGCCCAAAGTATGAAGAGAAATGTTTATTCGGGTACGTTTTCTTCTCCGAGTCTTAACTTATCCGCAATAGCACCATTTCGGACTTTCTTCAATTTTTGAAATTTTTACATTGGGAAAAAAATGTTTTATGTTGCCAGCAGCTTATTGGGTTTTTATATTTAATTAATATGAAAATAAACATAATAAACACGCCACACATATTAAACAAAACAGGAATGTATGTTTGATTTAAAATTGGTTTTTTTATTTGCTAGATATGCATTACATGTTTTTGTAAGAATCATTACCGTTTTTAGGTTAAATTTATCACCAAAAATACATTGTAGCTGGCAATGATGCATATTTCACCATTTTATCGTTTTTCTGAATGTTTCAGTTAAATCAGATAATTTCCTGAGCCTTGTTTATAACGCAAAAAAGCAGCGAAATTTTCCGATAATTAGCTTAATTACCATAATTATGCACAGGATTCGATTAGGGCCACCTTGTTGTCCTCTATTATGTTTACTTGCCAATTTGTTACTTATTTTGAGGGTGTTCGCTCATGGGTGCAAAGATGCCATGGGCTCTTGCACTAATAGTAGTCAGAAGTATCCAAAACCAACCTGTCTGATTCATTTGGCACAATTTTATAGAAATAGCAAAATGTCCAATACAGAAATGGGCTGGGGATCCATATTTCAGAGCCTGTCTTGAATCTTGTGCCGGCTCTGTTTTTTCACTTGATGTGCTCATAACTTCACAAGGGCAAGAAATGATATTTTATAACTATTTTATTAATTTGTACAGTGTGAACTAAAAAGGAGTCTTGTTAAGTAAATAAAATCTTTATTGCTCAATTTAGTACAAGTTTTCGTATTTTGAAATTACATTTTTGTTTACTTGCAAAATAAATCTGAATAAGTAATAATTTCTCAATATAATAAAATTAATAATTTAATAATAAATAAAATTACATCTGTAACTAAAATTAAGTCAGATCATACCTCTAGTGTCTGTTAAATAAAATGAATGAGAATTAACAAAACTAATTCCAGAGTTAATCAATTATAGGCCGTATATCACAATACATAATATATACAAATCTTTTTAAGGCTTAATATTTTGCACACACTGATACCCTTATCACATTAGATCATTTGAAATAACTGTGAACAAATGTGATATTTACATGCGAGTTGATGCAATGCATTTCTTGTTCAACTCTCAAGAATTCGACACTAATTTAAAAATACATGTTATGTGCCGCTGTATACTTAATTTGCTTTGTATCACATAAAAAATGTCTTAGTATACCCATATTACAACACATTCCTCCGGATATTAAGTAAAAAAACTACACTTTCAAATTGTATGTAAATGTAGTACATTTAAAATTCTAATTAAGTGTATATTCATTAAAAAATATAACATTTAAAAAATTCTATTAAAAATCTCTATTTAGTCTGTCTCTAATTATAAAATCACTTAGTTTTAACAAAATCTAAAAAATACATTTTGTCTTTGTGCATTTTCAACAAAACAAAATGCTAGAGTTACTTCTCATCTGGTTTGTGATATTGACATTCTACAAAAATCCTTAAAGAATACAATCGGTTGGAAGAATCCTCCATATAGCACATTAAAAGCTCTGAAGGTGTGGAGAGCAATTTTTTGTCATATAGTGTTTGAGTAAATTTTTACTTACATTCTTCTATAGATTTGTTTTTTTCAAGCGCGCCGGCAGTTATCTATATAATTTACCATCTTATGATTTTTAAATTATTTTGACTTAAAGTAGAACATACAAAATGCGTTTTGGTTGTGTCTTATGTAAAACTCAACACTCTTTCTTTTCTACCACTTGTTTTATTCTGAAATGAATGCATAATGTATAATAATCAAAATAACGCAAATCGTCGCCTCTTTGACATTTTGAGAGGGTGGATCCTCCGATTTTTCTAAACTTGTAAAGGTTCATTTTCAGCTAATGGCTATTTAATTAATTTAGACAATTTAAATTATTTTGTATTTTTCTATGAAAATATCTTAAGCCGACCCTGTCTATTCGTTGCCAATGTTTAAGGTTATGAGATTATCACCTCTTCCTGGTTTCGAGATTAAGAATTAAGTAATGATTCTGTACACAAAGTACCTACGTGAAGAAATGGAGGATTTGAGAGGATTCAACAAGAAAGCAACAAGTTGGGAGTGCCTTCGTGAATTTTACCAGTTCATATAATTTTTCTCCCAGTAATTTTATAGCATTTGAAGATAACTGATTATAATGTTATTTGTCATACTGTTTTAATAAATTTGTGAAGTGACTCTATTTACCTGGACAACTTGTAAGTACAAAACTTTTAATAAAATTCGTTAATGCTCGAATAGGGGCCGGGTTATGGAAGTTAACTTTCTAACCCACTACTAGTAATATGGTAGTTCTCCACGAGTAAGCAGCCCAAATATTTAGTGTAAAGTATTTCCTTTATCGTTTTTAAACAATAATCAGACAGCCCAACGTGGAGCATTAGAGCATGAGTTAAACCTCAAAGATGGGCAAATATTTTTGTCTTATAAACAAGAACAAAATAATTGTACATGCACAATAAAATATAAGCAATAAATGAAAACGTTCAGCTGGTCATATTATTAGCAGTGGATTACGCAGTTAACGTCCATAACCGGCAGCCCCTACTCGACCAGTAACAAATTTTATTAAAAGTTTCGTACTTACAAGCTGTCACTTCACAAAGGACCCCGGAACAAAACCCATGAAAATCGGCTGAAATTTTGGTATTTTGTAGTGCAAGTCATTCTGATCAAAAGTTCTTATCACATCGAGCCAATCCTATGGACAGTTTTTGAGATACAGCTTGTCAAAGCTGGGTAATTTGCGCCATTTTAAACATTCAAAAACTTTTTCCTCTTAAACTATTAACTTTTAGCAAAAAGTTGCAAGAGTCGAAATATTTTTGTTCAAGTCCAATAAAGCTCAAGAATTTTTTTCAGAATTTTTTTTATCAATCTTTAGGTTAGGTAAATATATATATGTCATATTCTGACATCCTTCGGTGGGACTGGCTGAAACTTTGCTATTTTGTAGTTAAAGTCATGCTGATCAAAATATCCCATTGGACTGAATACTGAATCTATCCTATGAGTGGTTTTCGCTCCAAGAGTGCCTGAAGGTCTTAACAACGAGGTAACGGGTAATCTATATGTACGTGTTTATGAATGGCTTCCAGCATGTTTGTGTACTGTGTGCATGCGTTTGTGTGTATGTATGTGCAATGGTATACAAGGTTCTCCGGAAATATCGATGATAAACTTCTGGTGCAGATTCTGCATGCAAAAATATGTTTGCAAATACCTTGAGCTACGGCCCTTTGAAAATGACACCCAAAAATTGATTATTATTTTATATTTCAGAAACCTTTTGATTTACAGAGAGGCGACTTTATATACATATTGAACAATAATACAAGCTTATTTTTACATTATTTTTTAAAAATATTTTTTACAGTAAGTGGGTGATATTTTGCATTAATTTCTTGTTTCTATTTTTTTTTCACTTTGGTACAAGAATGTCATTCACTAATTAAAAATACACAAAAAATGTCCTCTTTCATTTTAGTCGTAGGACGGTTTGTGAGAAAAATCGTTCTAATGAATTTGATGCGAAACCGCTGAAAACACAAGCGTATTGTGGTTTTTGGGGTATGCACGGCATGAAAATCACATAAGATATCCATCAGTGATTCTCCTTCAAACGATGCATGATGCTGGAAACAGATCACTTGTTCCTGAAAATTCTATGGATATTCTCAATATTTAAAAATTAAAAAAAAATTAAAAAACAACAAAAAGTAAAAATAGACAGATAGAAAGTGAAACCAAAAAAATGGGATCACCCTCGTTGGCAATGAGAAGAACGCTCTCATAATAAACATAGTGCCGGTAAAAGCAGGTTCTTTGATAAAAATAATCACACACACACGCACGCAAGTACACAGACACGCTGGAAGCCATTCATAAACATGTACATATAGATTACCCTTTACCTCGTTGTTAACACCTTCAGGCACTCCTGGAGCGAAAACCACTCATAGGATAAATTCAGTGTAATAGGAATTTTTGATCAGCATGACTTTAACTACAAAATAGCAAAATTTCAGCCAATCCCACCGAAGCATACCGAAATATGACATATATATATTTTACCTAACCTAAAAATTGATAAAAAAATTCTGAAAAAAATTCTTGATCTTTATTGAACTAGAACAAAAATATTTCGACCCTTGCAATTTTTTGCTAAAGTTAATAGTTTAGGAGTAAGAAGTTCTTGAATGTCTAAAATGACGCAAATTACCTAATTTTGACAAGCTGTATCTCAAAACCTGTCCGTAGGATTGGCTCGATGTGATAAGAACTTTTGATCAGCATGACTTGAACTACAAATTACCAATATTTCAGGCGATTCCACCGAATCAACATTTTCATGGGGTTTGTTCCGGGGTCCTTTATTAAAACAGTATGTCAAATAAGATTATAATCGGTTAAATTCAGGTATCATAAAATTACTGGGAGGAAAATTATATAAGCAGGTAAAATCCTCTCGAATCCCTCCAATTCTTCACGTAGATACTTTGTGTGTCGAAACATTCCTTAATTTTTAATCTCGAAACCAGGAAAAGGAAATAATCTCGTTATCTTAAACGTTAGCAACGAATATACAGGGTTTTAATAGAAAAATAAAAAATAATTTAAATTGTCCAAATAATTAAATTTTAGCCATTAGCTAGACATGAACCATTACAAACTGTAACTGTTATAACTATAATCCTTGTGTTGAATCGTGTAAGCAACGAATGATTATAGAGGGAAATTTTAGAGACAGAAAATTTGACTTCGGAACTTTGTTTGGATTAGTCTGGAGATGAACATATCAGCAGTCCCCACTCTTAGGTGGTTAGCGGGGTGGAGAGGGGCACTTTAAAGGTCCCATTTTTTTGGTTTTTCGCTTATATCTTGGAAATTGCGTCGTATGGAAAAAGGTAATCTATGCAAAATTAAACATAATTAAATTTCCTACAAGAATGTCTATATTCATTTTCTTCCTATGTGTTATAGTTTACGAGATATTCGCCAGCCAAAATAGATATTTAAAAAAAAGTATTAGGTACCTTGAATAATTCTATCAAAGCAGTTACCGTGGTCTACTAATAAATCACAGTCGCAAAACAATCTTTATTTTATAACACTCCTATTTACTAACGTAATATTTTATAGAAATCTATACATTTCATTAAATATACAGTGTGACTCACTTAAAATGCAGATACCCTTATAACTTTTTTATTTTGTTTCCGATTTGAATCAAATTTTACTCAAGTATAGAACAAATTAGTATCTACTTATGACCAGAAAAACATTCGCCTGCAACAAAGGCAAAGCCACCTGTGGTACCAAAATATGCTGAAAAATATTAAAAATCATATTGACGAATTTCACGTATCCACCACAAATTGCGGAAACCGAGGACCCCCTTTGAGAGATGAGCTTATGTATGAAAAATCCCCCATCCATAACCAAATCAAATTTTAGTATATTTACGGTTGTGGCGGTGATCCGATGCGTTTTTTTGAATTTTTAACATTCAAAATGTTTTTATTTTTTTTTCAGCATATTTTGGTACCACAGAAGGCTATGCCTTTGTAGTAGGCGAATGTTTTTCTGGTTATAAGTAGATTCTAATTTGTTCTATACTTGAGTAAAATTTGATTCAAATCGGAAACAAAATAAAAAAGTTATAAGGGTATCTTCATTTTAAGTGAGTCACACTGTATATTTAAGGAAATGCATAGATTTCGACAAAATATTACGTTAGTAAATACGTCGAGTGTTGTAAAATAAAGATTGTTTCGTGACTGTGATTTATTAGCAGATCATGGTAAACCGCTTTGATAGAAATATTCAAGGTACCTAATACTTTTTTTTCTTTAATTATCTACTTTGGCTGGCGAATATCTCGTAAACTATAACACATAGGAAGAAAATGAATATAGACATTCTTGTAGGAAATTTATATTTAATTTTGCATAGATTACCTTTTCCATACGAAGCATAGTTTCCGAGATATAAGCAAAAAACCAAAAAATGGGACCTTTAAAGAGCCCCCCCCTCCCCCCGCTCACCACCTAGGAGTGGGGACTTTTGATATTTTCATCTCCAATAGTCCAAACAAAGTTCCGAAGTCAAATTTTCTGTCCCTAACATTTCCCTCTACACCCTTTTTTGAGCATTCGTTGCCTGGCCTAAATAACAATTTAGAATTAACTAAAAATTATTTGTCATTTTGTTGTCTGAGAAATATGATTTCAAAAAATTAAGTTGGTATCTGAATTTACAGAGCGAGGAAGGCATCTGGGATGATTGGTTGGCCGTTCATTTTTAATCAGTTCATCAATAATTATAATCGTTATCAAAGTAAATGAATATCTAGCCTAGTCTTCTTTAAACCTCTATCCCCCTAAACACATTAAAATATATCATATTACCCATTGGCATAGCAGCGCTATAGGTCTAACAATATGTTTGCATAAAAAATGAAAATATATTATTTAATTTATAGAAATTTGAAGTTTTTCGATCTATGATAAATGCAGAAGATTTTTGAACAAAATGAAGATGATTTTTACTTTGAAAATTACATTAATTGTTCTGAAAATTTTAGGAATAAACATCTAGACCCTACATAACCGTCGCCATGGTTATAGTGCATTACCAAAAGGTCCTCAACAAAGAAGCGGGGTGTCTTCTCTCTATTACTTCTCTCTTCCAACTGAATCTACCGGCATTCTCCAAGTCACTGTAGGCTGTTTTGCTAGTAATCAAGGCAATAAAATTACTTTATTACAATGGACTGATGTAATTTAGTTGTCCCGAACAAATTAAAAGCAGCGTTTTCGATAAATAGTCAGTGTTTTATTGGTTCATTTTCACAACCGTAACAACTAATATTAAGCAGTCTTTATAACACCAATTTTTGTACTTAGGTAAATTTCCTAGATTTTGTAAAACTCTGTTAAGAATTAGATAGAAACAAACTTGATAGTTTTAAGGTTATTTTTAAGTACGTCATTATAGCGAAATGAAAATTTAACAATGGGAGAGGATAAAAACACTCCTTTGAAAAAAAATATTGACAAAACATAGTTATTCTTGTGAAATTGGAAGACGGTGTATGTATTGTGTTCAACTCTCCTTTTTGAGATACTAATCTATTCTATACCCAAGTAAAACTTAAAAATATTTGCCTCTGCTGAATTTGGACATTTTTAAAATGCACATTTTTAAATATCTTTCTCTTTATTCAACAAAGGATTAACACAACTAAATATATTTACAACACTATAATAAAATGTCTCTATAGAAGATATTTAAAAAATGAACATTTAGAAAGGCAAGCTTTTGTGACAAATTGATTTTAGAGTTTAAGTAACGATTAAAATGAATTTCCTATTTCAATACTAAAAAAAATCAGTCACCTTTGTTTTTATTTTTTTTACTGAAAGTAAAAAACTTTCGTTTTTTCATCTTTACGTCACTTTCGTCTTGTACAGATGAGTCAGTAGAGCAAACGTCATCCTCTAGTGATACGGACGGTTGCTCTTTAATTGTCATTGGCCGGATAGGAACTGGCTTAACTTTATTTGAATCTAAACTAGTGTCAGACAGAGAACTTTTTGGAGCCGTAGTCTCGGTATGAGAAGGATTAATATCTTGAGAAACTGAACGAGTCATCGGTGATGTTCTTGGTGGAGGATTTATTGCTATATTTGATTGGCTGATACTCTTTGGATGAGAAGAAAGCCTACCCAAAATCATTTTGGGATGATTTTGGATTTGATTACTCTCTTCAGGCCACTGTGATCTAAAAAATATATTGTATTAATCACATTTATAATAACTGCAGTTATATGAACCACATATTTTTTTAACTAAAATATTGAGGCTCTGCCTCATTGTAATACATCCTATTTCGAAAAATCACCTTATTACTCTAGTATTAGTTTTTACAACAAATTACCTAATATGATTAGAAACATCAATAATTTTAATAAATACAAATCTAATCTTAAACAAATTTTACTTGATAAACATTTATATTCATACAATGAATTTTATTCTGTATTTGTTCATATTATATAACTACTGTGTTTCATATTTTTTTTTATTGTGTCACCTAATAAATCAAATTGTTTTTTTTGATATTTACATCTGGGTGGCTATTCTTGAGCTTAAGGGAGTAGAATGAGTAAGAGAAAATAATCTTTTTCTACTCCCTCATGTAAAGTTTGTATTCCTGAATTTATTTTCCCCAGCCAGGTAGACGAAAACACTCCCACTAATTCCCTTACTTTTAGTGAGAGAAATTCGGGGAAAAGCAGAAAAGAAACATTTTTTAAGTACTTTATAGGTTATGATCGTGCGTGTTAAGACGCACCTTATTAATTCGGTTTTATTTAAATACTGGATATCGAAGATTTAGTGGCTATACAAGTTTTGGATGATTTAGAACATGCGAAGGAACAGTTTGAAAATGCGAAAAATATTCGAATTTTAGGAAAAACGGATCAAATTTTTGTTCGTTTATTTAGGTTGTCCAAACCATTAGTGAGGTATCTTATAGATATTTTAAACCCACTGTTTGCCATCCTAGCCGCAGATCGGCACTAAGTATTGACAGAAAGATAAATTAAGGAATAAAATGCATTATATATTGTTTAGTTTTGTAGGTTAGGTATAAGAAATAACGTATTTTTATTTTATTTAAAACTAAACCGTATTTTTAGATATTTGTTACATGACATTGGCTACTGGCAGTTATCAAGAAATAACTTGTAGCAATTACTATTATAAATGTACTTAACTAGTACATCTTTTTGGATACTTGTGACATGACACGACTTTTTTTAAATAATCGGTGTTTATTTTACTATGTATACAATAAACAATACTAATTGGTTTCGTATGAGATGAACTGTTTTACCCCTAGAATAAATATATGTTTTTAATCTGTCAACTGTCTCGCCACCGCTAGTTGACAGCTGACAAATATCAGATATAGGAGAGTTCTCATTGGTTATACTGTGAAGAACAATATGACAACACTGTAGACTTCTCCCTCAAACTTTCACCGATCCTTCGTTATTCCTTTTGGTTAAGAATACATGTCTTTTGAGTAGGGGAATTTCAAGTGAAAGGCGAGGGAATTAATTCGCCGAGGAGTAACAATTTCACTCGCTCTTAATAATAGCCACCCTGTATTATAACAGCTTAGGTGAATATATACAGCGTGATCCCCCCCCTTCCATATTTCAGTTATTATAGTCATCCAATTTGATCTAAATTTGGATTGGTATTAAAGACCTTTAATATGCCATTTTCGAGTAAAACAAAACTTATTTCAGTCGGCTTGCATTTGTATTAGGAAAAAAGATTCAGTTTTTCGAGAAGTCATATTATAGGCATTTATTCATTGAAAAACTAATGCAATATTATTGATCAGCATACATTAAAATCCCTGTATCTAAAATTTAGTAACATTTTGATTTATGATATTCGAATTACGGCCCCTTAAAATTACGTTATTTAAACATTAAATATTCAATAACTTGGAAACAAATTGTTTTTCGAAAAAAAGTAATTCCTCATTTTCTCCTTAATGCCTGAATAATCTGCAGATCTACTCAAAATTTTTGGTAATTTTTCAATAACAATTCTTGATCTACGAAATTTGAAAGTATCAATGGCATTAGAATTTAAACAGAAAACGAGGAATCACATTTTTTCAAGAAACAAAGAAAAAATGCACTTCGAAAAATCGACCCTTTTTTTCTTAATAAAAATGCATGTCAATGATTGAAATAAGTTTTGTTTTACTCTAAAAAGATGTATTAAAGGTCTTTGATACCAATTCAAATTTGGTTGAAATCGGATGACTAATAACTGAGACATGGAAGGGGGGGGCATCAAAAGTGAGACACACACTGTATATAAATTAAAAAAATAATAATGACACCATACCGCATATCGCCTTATCGCCTAAATTATGAAATATCGTAAAAAACCTACTAGGTAGATTTGAATTTTTTCATTTTCTCATATTACATATCCAAGCAGCATTCAAAGCATCAGAGGCATCGGAACTTTATAATATAGTAGACATGACTGTTTTGAGTCGATGTTTTTTAAGTATTTTAAGACATTCGTCTAGAGTGCTTTGGAATACCATTTGTTCTATGGCAGATAAAGTTCAAGGGAAAAATATAATTTTTCATTTAATTTCAGTAATAACTATTTATAAAGCCTCCAAAATTGAACAAATCACTTTTTTATCGAAAACTTTTTTTTTTTTCAAATGGGAAGGTGGTGGCTCATACTGTTCAATAAATTATAGATTTTTTTCTGAATTCATTGATATCCATTTCAAATCTATGCTATTTGTTTTTCTATTTTATTGAATTTATTTAAAAATAAAAAATCACTTTGAAAAAAAAAGTTTTCGATAAAAACGTGATTTGTTCAATTTTGGAGGCTTCGTAAATAGTTATTAATGAAATTAAACGAAAAATTATATTTTTCAACATGGTAACGGTAGAAGTACCGAAATAATAATAGTAATTTGCTACGTAATTGCTATTCCCCATTTTGGTGAATGCTTGGTAGAAGGATGGTTCCTATTACGTAACAGTCCTTAGTTGCGGAAACCTTTAAAGTTCCACTAATAGTGACTACCATGTAGAAAATACTAAAATTGCTGCTTGGGTAGACATAAAAAAAAAATAATTATAAAGTTTTCACGTGCTCCTCGTTACGAGGCAGATCCCGAGCCTTCTCACTGGTTGTTGTTTGTCATCGACCGATTCTTGTAAAACTACTTTTATGTGTAAATCTGTTTTTATGATAACGTGTCTCACTAAATGTAACATTAACATTAATAATTCAATTTGAATAATTTTTTGTGGGCACCAATAATTCTACATTACAAATCTTTGTTTACAAAATTTCAATTCAACTCTGAGAATTTTTTAGATCTCAGAAATAAATTACTTTAAACACCCTGTATAAGTATGAACATTACTATGATCATTTTTTTAAAATTATTATTCTTTCATTTACAATTCACACTGTAGAATAAAAATGTAACTACATATCTGTTAAAAACAAATATGAAAAATTTTAATAAATAACAAATTCTTTAGGTGACATCTACAAGTTATTATCTGAATACCTATATAAAAAGAATAAAATAGCAGATTTCTACTTACACTTCTCCTCCAACCAAAAATTGCACGTTATTACGAGTAGGCCCCTTCAAATCGATATGTCCAGAAGTTATTTCATCATCTTGTTTACTAGTCTCGCTACCTGAGGAGTCTCCATCTTTCCAATGCGACGACAGATGACTTGATTCCATGTACCCTGCACATATACAGCGCCATCTTACACCTTGTTAGTAAAATAGCATGCAAAATGAACATTCATTAAAACCATTTTGTTTTCAATTTATTTTTTATTCCTTATTGGAACCCTCTAATATTCTTTAATTGATGTGCTTGCAAAGCATTAAGCAGTTAAATTAGCTCTAGATCATTTCTATTAGCAGCTGTGCAAAGTATTTTAATAGTATTGGTATTTATTATCCCATATTTGAATTTAATAAAGCTTTATAACAATAACAAAGACTTATTAAGAAGTAAGCAAATAATCATACTGAATGAATGGGAGTTATAAAGATAAGAATGTTAATTGTCTATGCTAATAAAGTAGAGTAAATAAAATTTAATTTCTAAAGTGTTTATTAAAGTCACCAAATGGGAATCGACCTTCAAAAGAGATATCATTTAAAACGAACACTTTGAATAAACTTATGAACAGATTTAAAAAGCATTATTTTAGAAAGTCCATTTAAGATTTTTTTTAATTTTTACACCATATAATACAAAGCTAAAAATTATGGACACTTCAACTAATACATGAAGAATTGAATAAATTAAAATTTAATTTTTTTACAAAATTATTTTTTAAATAGTTCTTGGATTCCGAAGGGGGTGGGGACCATATGTAAAAGCCAGTGGTATCTTGATGGTTTGTTTACTTCTGACTAGGTATCAAACAAACATATCTTAAGAATTCTATATGTGTTGAAATTACACCATGATGAAAGTACAACTGCTATAAATAGTCCATGGAATTATTTTGTTTTTTATATTAAGAATGAGCAAAGTGAATAGATCAGTGGTGATGAGGGAGCAATGCCCAAATGAAAAGTAACTGAGATGTTTGCACATAGCACAACAGGCCTGAATTTCCACTGTTTAAGAGGAAGCAAGGCGATCAAATCAGAGGGGAGCAGGCAGCAATGAGTCAATATGAAGAGAGATCTTCGTAATAAACAAATTTTAGCTAAAAACTTTTTTCAATAGAAGTGTAGTTTTCATTTACTTACAAGAATATCTTTTTTTCAGTTCAATAACGCCAGCCGTTTGGCTAAAAACTGATTTTTCCCAGTCAAGATTTTTAGTACCGTGCTTTTTAATAGATGGTACCACCTACAGCACTCCAATTGATCATTTTCGATCACGTGACTTTGACGCCGCTGTCTGGAGGGCGCACAAAACAACCTATTGTTTAACTGTTATTTGTAAATAGCATTAACAGACTGGTATAATATTTCTAAGCCTGTAGCTGCTGTCCTGTATAAAAGCTGTGAGTTAAGATTAGGTAATTTACCATGTCCATTATCCCAACACTTGCTAAAAAACTTAGGTCCTTCAAAAAATCATCGTAACTAAGAGTGTAAGGGTCGATACCGTCGATTATTGCACTATTTCTTCGTAACGACACTTGACATCATCTTGTAACGCTGAATAATACTCATTGCGAGACATTATTGTCAAAATAAACACTTTACTTGAAATACTAAAGTAAACCTGAAACACACTCTGAAAACCTTGTGCACACAATGATAAACAAACAATAAATGAGGTTTTGTATGCCCTTCAGACAGCTGCGTCAAATTCACATGACCGAAAAATTTGCATACTACAAACTGCGCACTGCGATATGCGAATGCCAGTACTTCCTCAGCGATCTGTTATTTTTAAACTGATATTTCAAAACAGCAGGAGCAGTTTAAACCTATTATTAAAAAAATAACAGCTTGTACCCATCTCTAGAAAACAAAATAATGAGTTGTGTGCCCTCCACGCCGACAGCGTGACGTCAACCGAAAATGATCAATAGGGCATCTGCATCATATAATCAACATAACTTTAAATTTTAAGTTTTTCAAGTTTATTCTCATTTTTAATGTTTGTATACTACGCATTTTTAGCTTGAAGCCGTACTGGCTCCAGGCAAATATTTAAAAATTTACGTAAATAATTTTTCAATATTGTTGATTAATAAAAATAGACTGCTAATTACAGGTTAGATTTCCAACCTACAAAAAGAGTCCTATTTCATTAGGAAAGAATTTAGAACTTCATAAACATTACACTGAATTAGATTTTAGTTAAAAATACGGGAAGACATTTTAATAATAACTGCGTAATACTCTTAAATCTTAAGAAACACATTTTTGAGGTTAGCTGTGACGTCACGTTCAGATGTATTACAATAGCCACACTGCCTACCCTTCGCCCCACTTCAGCTTTAGCTTTACCAATGAAACTTTGTGATTGGCGTTGTTTCATCTTAAAGTAAAATTAAATTTTCAAATTTTGTCCCATGATTAACTAAAAAGGTTAAAAATTATCCTCACATGCAGTGGAAGTTATGTACAAAAAATTTTTACTTCTTATGTGGTAATTCAAAGCTACAATATACAGTATGTTTCACTTGAAATTGTAACACCCCAATAACCTTTTTATTTTTTTTCCAATTTGAATAAAATTTTACTTAAGTACGAAACAAATTAGGATCTACTTATGACCAGAAAAACATTCGTCTCCTACAAATGTAAAGCCACCTGCGGTACCTAAATACGTGGAGAAAATCAAAAAATCATATTAGGCATATTTTTATCGGAAAATTTTGTTAATGAAACTTGTTCAGAATTTAAGTCCAAAATTTAATCAAAATAAAAAAATATATAAATTCTGATTAAAATATATTAATGGGTTTTTTTTGTTTAGAAAACTGTACTATGACAATTTTGTTTGAAATTAAACCCAAGCTGCCAGGTAGTTGTCAAGCAATTTACAGTTGTTTTTTTAATTATTTTTAGAATTTTTAAAATTTTTAAGATTTTAATTTTTTCAGTTTTTTAATTTTTGTTAAATTTTGGGAATAACGTTTTTGGATAATTCTGAACAGGTTTCATTAACGAAATTTTCCAATAAAAAAATGCCTAATATGATTTTTTGTTTTTCTCCGCATATTTTGGTACCGCAAGTGGCTTTGTATTTGTAGGAGGTGAATGTTTTTCTGGTCATAAGTAGATCCTAATTTGTTCTATACTTAAGCAAAATTTGATTCAAATCGGAAAAAAAAATAAAAAAGTTATTGGGGTGTTACCATTTCAAATGAAACACATTGTATATGCAGCGACAAAAATTAGGTAATAAATGAATGAATTAAGACATCAGATGTGATACTTGGGTTGTTATAATTCATATATTATCAGATTTCGAAACTTTGTAAATTATACTGTAAAAATTATACCTCCTCAATGACTCTTTTTAGTGAAAATTTAAAAATTGAGAAAAGTTTTGAAATTTGCCAGTGTTTTACATTCTACAAGTTTTAGGTAGGGTTTGAAACATACTGAAAATATGACTCATTAAAAAAAAACAACTGAATATTTTAATATTGAAAATTACAAAACTAAATTATTAAATATTTCGGGAACATTTTTTAATTTCAAAAAATGCTTTTCATTCTTTCATTCTTTTCATTTGCTTTTGGTTCTAAATGAATTAAATTTATACCACTTAATATACATATTAATACACCAAGTTTAGGTCCTTTTTCAATATATATCCTGAATGAATATCGCCTTAATCGAGACATCTGAATTAAATTTGACAATTGAACCTAACCTCAAATTTTTGCGCCATTCGGCCATCGGTAGTTAGGAACTACCAAGAATGATAAATGGGGGTGTTCAATTTTAACATATGTTAGACAAAGACAGCTAACAGATTGTAACATTACTGTAGACAGTATTTAACAATATGGCTGAGAAACACTCGTAGAAGCTGTCCCTCTACAGCTTCTATGAGTGTTGATTTACAAACTTGTGTATTACCCATTAGGTTTTGTTGTAGAATGTTGTAACTTTAAGGCGGCTACAGACGTAACTGCATACTTGAACGGTATGCATGTGCAAGTTTATTGTACAAGTATACTGGAACGTGTGTTTTATAACACTTGCACAAGTATTGTGATATTGTGATTGTACAAGTGACACGAGACTTGATGAAATTCTATATTGTATACTTGTACATGTTGGGTTTGCGCAAGTATACTTGAGCGTGAGAGCGTGTGTACGGCAGGTCGGCAGACTTGTGTAAACATGTGCCGTTATTGCTGGTCTCATTATTGCATCTCTTCTTTGAATCAACGGGGTGACAAGTGATAGAAGGTTCAAGTAAGTTTCTTCATCAATTTGTAAGTAATTGTGCCAATCACGAGGATAACATCTCACCTCATTTAAGAGATTAATGTGAGAATACTCCTTCCTTTACTTTAACCACTCCTTACACCACATACTACGTTTTTTTCGTTGTATTTTGAGAATTAAAACAAACGCAGTTAAAACAAGCGTGTCGTCGTCTTCATCCGCTGATGACATTTTTATTCATTATTCGTTCTTAACTGTCACTGCACAACTGTTCAAGTATATTTTTGCGTGTGGCGGCAACGCAAATTTCAGTATACTTGTACAATAAACTTGCGCATGCATACCGATTAAGTATGCAGTTACGTCTGTAGCCGCCTTTATGCTTTTATTTTAATAAAAAATTGATAATCGCGGTAAATATATCTTTATTTGATATAA
Organism: Rutpela maculata; assembly: GCA_936432065.2. Taxonomy (NCBI): domain Eukaryota; kingdom Metazoa; phylum Arthropoda; class Insecta; order Coleoptera; family Cerambycidae; genus Rutpela; species Rutpela maculata. The sequence continues at coordinate 58,738,509 of OW386288.2, forward strand.
GTTGTAGTTATATTGGTTGCAAAGTTTTTTTTCAATCATGTACAAACGACGTTGTTGGATAATCAAAAGAATATTTTAAATATTTAAAAATTTAATTTTGACATACTTTGCTTTGATTGGTTTTCGACTTATTGAGCACTCCTTGTTTATTTTTCTTGAAGCATTACCAATGCTATTACCTATTTGGAGAAAATAAAAATAAACATACTGTGTGGGATGAGTTGGAGACTTATTATTACCATGCACCAATGTTGGATATTACAGAAGTGAGGTTAAGTTTTGTTTTTGGCAAAAAAGTTGTTGGGTTGGCTAACTGACAATCAAATTTATAATCTGCATTTGTAAAAAACAGGTAAATAAGTTCGAGTCACATTTCCTAAATTTGAAAGTTAGAGAATACGCATTTCAAAACATGTACAAGAATGCATGAACGTTGTCATAGTAACCAATGTCAAACTAATACATTTTTAGAATTGACATTGTCAATCTAAAACCGATGATATTGTGTTCGTATTTACATTAACTATGTAAAATTAGTTAAGACCATTTCAAAATATGTCTTGGGCAAGCATAAAATTGCCAACAATATACATATTCTTGTTTCTAAATTCCATGCACATGTCTTATTCAGTGGCACAGCACAGCCAGGAATATAGCTCAAAACTTTTATTATCCCTTAAAAGCAGCAATTCGTGGAACATTAAATCTCTTTAATGGTGATTTCATCGAATTGAACATACATTTACAATAATCATTACAATCAAAGCTGAGTAATAGCTCTAGAATTATCACATTTAACCACATAAAGCGCGGTAAAATGTAAAGATTAAATGAGCCATTCACTGTTTCACATTTATTTGACTTATACTGAGGCACTCATGGCCAATCTTTAAGACAAGCTTTGAGTACTGACATGATTACTGTTCTGTAATAGATTGATCAGTCATCAAATATATAAAACGAATAGTTACATGCATTTTTTACTCCCCATAAAGGAAAATTTTCGCAGTGCCTGGTTTGCATGTGTACCAAATTCCATATATCATGTGTTTACATGTAGACCAGATCAGAAGCAGAATATATTCCTGCACTAAGTCATGCTGTGATCTAGTCAGAGTTTGAATATCTTTGACCAAGTGGTTTAAACACAGATTAATTTAGCCCACAGAAATTAGCATTTGACCTGGACAAAATTAGTAAAAAATCTGAATTTTTGCACAAACCCAAATCCACAAAAATCACAAAAATCCCAACATGGCCACCCAAGATATTGAAGGTCAAAGTTTTTTGCAAATATCTCTCCTCCTATGCATCAGATGCCCATGAGGTCAATGTGAAAGTTGTAGAGAATTAAATTATCTACAGGTTGTCTTTTTGGTTTTTTACCAAACCGCACCCCGCTTTCCGAGATATTGAAGGTCAAAGTTTCAAAAATATGATTTTTCGCAAATATCTCGCGCCAAAAAAATCGGGCAGCAATAAAGTTAACACAAAAGTTGTAGAGAATTCAATTATTTACAAGATTGGTATTTTACATTTTTTCCCAAAACCTCGCCCTTTTCGAGATATTCAAGGTCGAAGTTAAAAAAAAAAAACGGTTTTTTGCATGTAGACTTCGTCGCGGTCTAATGCATAGGGAGCGAGATATTCGCAGAAAACAGTTTTTTTTTTTAAACTTCGACCTTGAATATCTCGAAAAGAACGAGGTTTTGGGAAAAAATTCAAAATACCAATCTTGTAGATAAATGAATTCTCTACGACTTTTGTCTTAACTTTATTGCTGCCTGATTTATTTGGCGCGAGATATTCGCGAAAAACCATGGTTTTGAAACTTTGACCTTGAATATCTAGAAAAAGGGGAGGCGGTTTGGTAAAAAATAAAAAAGGCAACTTATAAATAACTTAATTCTCTACACTTCACTACACTACAAAGAACGTCTGTGCAAAAATTCAGATTTTTACTAATTTTGTAAAGGTTTCCTCATTTTTTTGGTCTAATTTCCCTGCAGTATTTGGCTACAGTTTCACTACAAAAATTTTCACTCAAATTATTAATGTTCTAATAGAAAAACAGCTTTCTAGACCCTAACTGAGGTTTATTGCGAAGAAAATCTTCTGTAACAGAATGATTGCAGCAGTATCACTTAGTTTCAATAACCTATTAATATAATAATAATCTTTATTGCCAATAAATCACAGCAGTAGACAAGCAACATCAGTAATTTAAATTAAAATGACAAACGAAAAGAAGAATTGAAAAAAAAATTGAATTACTGGATTTATATAGTGATATTGATGATAAGAGGCTACGAGCTAGCGGAGCAAGACTATTAGAACAGAAATTTAAAGAAAAAAATATATACATAGTTATAAAACTTAAGAAGTAGGGATTATGAGTAGATATTCAATGGAAATATTCAGTTTAATGAGTGAAGTAACCAGTGGCCATTGAAGATTTACCCTCACAACCGTGAAGTGAACGAATAATAACATTTTTAATTAAAGACACTGATAACACATTCTCTGAATTGCTTTATATTAACAATACTCACAATATCAGATGGTAGCAATTAATAAGCTTCCTTTTTAGCAAAATGCTGTGTTACGATTTGGTATTCTCGACTCATCACGATTTCTGGTGTATTTGGGAAACAGAACATTTTAGAGAGATGTATACTACATTGGATGATCAATGATCACTTATGCAAACAGAAAGTTTTTTGCTTACAAGCTTAAGTGTGATTTTTTAAACGGTTCTTATTTTTCTTTTATATAAATTATACCAACCTTATATTACCATGTAGAGGAACTAACTTCTTTCTTGCAGTACAATAGCCTCCCCCCCCTTTGCTGTGCCACTGTTAGGCAAACAGCAAAGAAATTCCTAAATATTAAGAAAGTTTTTGTGTGTTAAAAACATACTTTGTTTCAAAAAGTTTCAGGTTTTTAGAAGTACATCAAGGTCATTACTCAAATGTAAATGTAATTAAATCTGTTGATTCCCTTTTTCTATCTTAGAGTTAGTTATGCTCATTAATAGAAGTAAACGTCAAATCAATCAATATATCTGTTCCAAGCCTCCACCCCATCATGCAAAGCAAAGCGTGGTGCTGAGTTCAATCAGGGTATACAGTAAAATGAATTTAATTGGGATCAAAGAATAAATTCATTGATTCATTTTTTTTTTATTCAAAATTAAACAATGTCAAGAATGATAAGTTTGTGGGTACCAAACAACAAATTCGAATGAAGAAATTGATCAATTTTTTGGTAAAAATATTTAAATTTAAAAGGGAGTTACATACTTCTAACAAAGAAGTGACAATTTGAGAACTGACTTAATAGAATAGAGCTTTTCAATTATAAATGTAGTATCCACAAATGCAATGCCATTAATCACACCGATTTAACTCTGCTCCTCACTGTTTATAATATTGCTGAAATTAAGTATATGCCCTAACCACATTTTCTTTAAGTGCAATGTGCAATATACTTCAATCTTACCTGTGCCGATAACTTTATAAGTGCGAAAATAACCAAGGAAAATGGGTGTAAAAATGAATAACAATGTAAAATATACCTATATATTTAAAATCAAATGTCTACATAAATACAAGCTAAATGCCCCAAGCTTTCAGTACTAATATAGTATATTTGCAAAAATAATAATATATCAGCAGAAATGTCTACACTAGAAAACTAAATTACATTTAAGTTTAAGTATGCATTTAAGTACTTTTAAATGAAGTACTGGTGGAGAACTTTTAACATATGACAACAAAGTTTACAGCCGCATAATAAATATGTTTAAGAAGTTAGTATCAAAAAAAAAAAATAAAAAAATATATATCTAAATGTTGAATTTAGTTTAGGTTCAGGAATTATTATAGCATTCAACCCTTTCAAAGAAAAACGATGAACAAACATACCACAGTAACTTAAAGACTACCTTCACAAATCTTAAAGAGAATGAACATACGAACACTAATAATATAGTCTAATAGAGAGAAAACAGTCTAGAAGAAAATATAGAAGTAAATATTAAAATCGAGTAATATCATAAGAAAATAAAGACCCCCTTTATACACACAACAATATTACACAATATCATTGGGCGTTATGCCTTCTACTGCATATCACGTGCAAGTATTGAGTATTAAAAATGATGTGTGGTGCAATTATTAATCGGTACCGTTTGTGACTCAACGGTGGAAATTCAAAATTACGTATTTATTTGGAATTTATACACGAAGGTCAGGTCGTATAAGAAAAGCTTCCTATAGTACTTTTACTTTGTCCTGGCATACTTTAATTACATCAGTTATACAAGCAATACTGGTGCAGAGTAGTCGCCTTGAGTTAGCTCAGTGTTTGGTGTTCCGATTAAAGAACTTATATGTAGATACATAATGGCATTGATTTATTTGTTGCTGAAAGACTCACAATCTAAGGTATTTCCTCCCATAAGTTTCTGATTGGCCCATCGGCCTATTCGTGGCTGTTTTCTACACGATCGGTTCAGTTTGATTATCATAATCTCAGTTTGACAGTGTCCGCCATTAATGTCAATAAATGTTTTTTGTGTTCTCCGACCAAAAAGTGATGAAAAAGTAATTTTATTTTAAGTTGTGATTTGCTTAATACCTAAGTAATATTCTCTATTCATATTTACACAGTTTAGTGAAAATTTAATGCTACATGTTGAAGTGCTGTGCGTTTGCAGAAGGCAGTTTAGAAAAGAAGAAAATCGGTCGTTTCATAAGTAAGTAGGTCATAGTCGTAACATGATGGCGTTCAGTTTACAGTTGTAATAATAATATTATAAATAATATCCTTTCAATACATATTTCCCTTGAATAAAACATCTCTACCTATTATATTTTTTAAATCCGCCGTTATGTTCATGGAGGTTAACCAACAATTATTACATAAAATATGTACAATGTTGTACATTTTCCCTTCTACACATACCCGCCACTGTTGCCTACGGGATGTGATGTTCATCTATTCATTTTAATGGACATATAATGTGACTATGTTAGGAGCAAATAAGGTATATGAAGAAAAGATAGCCATTATGTATCTAGATATAAGTTCTTTAATCGGAGGTTTGGTGTTATTTCAATCTTTCAGGCCATTTTTAAAATGACATGTACAGTAAAGTACATAATTTTAATTTATAGCGGAGCTAAATGCATTGGTAACTTCTCATTTGTATGCAGAACAATTTCCCGACAGACACGTGCCAAACAAACAAACTTTTGCGACAGTCATTTAACATGAACGTGATGGTTAAAATTTACAATCAAATCGTAGACGAGATGGATGTTCTGGGTGTCCGCAATGTATTTTAGCTTCTGAGACTTTAGAGACTGAATTCACATATAAGTACAAGGACGCTTGCCTGACAGGTGCCCGAAATCTCCCAATCAATGACTATTGACGACGCTCAGTTATATTTCTATAAGTAGAAAAATACGAGAATTTGATGGTGTTCAACAAGTAAAACTTATGTTATAATTTCCGAACGAGCTTTCATTCTTAGACATTTTAATTTATCTGTTCCCAGAACACAACTGTCTGTGCAAAAATTTTGAATGTATAAAATAAACTTGTAATATGGCACAATGAATATTGTGTAACACAGTTGAGAAGGGCCATATTGTCTCTTACTACTTCCAAAAACAGATCTTTATATGAGATTCTTAATTTGCATATTTCACAACCAGTGTTGGAAAGGAATTTATTTACAAGGAATAACTGCAATGACGACCATTTAAAGAAAAATTAACTTGTAATACTGATTTATCAAAGTTAATATGTCGTAGAGAAAATCAGAAACATGAAGTTCAGTTATTTTTATTGTTAGTATTATGCGGATATTCAATAGGATTAATATAATCCATAAGTAATACTTCTTGGTCAGAAATATTATTAAAATATTTTTATATAAAAAGTTTTTTTGGTAATGGATTGTATATATTAAAAAAGTAAAATAATTGTCTATTCTCAAAAGATAAAAATTAAGTACTAAAAATTCAAAATTGGGAGAAAATAATAAGAGTACTCTAGTTTTGTCATTTTTTGCGTTTAAAAGTGAGAGGGTGATCAAAAATATGGGAAAAGTGTGTTACGTAATTTATGGAAGGCCCCTAGTTTCTGAGATATAGTTATCTGAAGAGTTCCCACTACTAAGAAAATTTGTAATGGAGTAAAGTAATTCCAATATATAAAGCGGTGCATGTCATCACTAGCGATATTGTGGCGTCATAAAGTACCAACTCAAAATTATATCAACGTGCAAACTCTATGCACATACGAAATATTTAAGTTGGTATTGCATCCAACTATGTTTACATGGTATATTGCCACGTGTTGCTTTACTCGGCTTAACTTGCATCATATTGTCACTTTATATCTAATTGATGTTTTAGTTTGTCGGTTCAATTAATCAAAGTTTTAAAACTAGATAAAGTTTAGTTAGTGTTTTTCAATATTAATATTTTTGAGAATAGGATAATTAAACATTATATGGTAATAACTTTGTCATCACGTAAACAAAGTAAAATTGTGACGTCGGTTTAAGAGTGATGTGGACTGCTTGATATATTGGAATGGGGTATTTTCCTAATTTTTTTTTTATTGAATAATATCATAGAATATGTACAAACAAGCCTTCCAATACAGATTTCCGTGAAAATAATTATCAATTTTTTGAGAAAACAGAAGTTATAATAAGTGGAGCAACAGGTGTTTTAAATTGGTGATGTCGTTAAACTTGCCAATAACGTAGTTGAACTGTATGGATTTGTCGATAGAATGGTTTTATACAAAACAGTGTGGTGTTGCCAAGTTGAAATTCCTTCTCTAGTTCTAGTGAGGATGTTTGAAGAAAACAGGAGTATAAAGCTTATTTATTAAATCAATTTTAATATATGTATTCACGAAATTTAATTTTCTTATGTAAAAAATAATAATAGGCATGAATTATTAATATTTTAAATAATTTTTAATGCGCATTAGATTTTTGAAAACATATTTAGCAAAACATGACAACAATGTCAACGGCCAGTCAAATGACAGATGTGTTCTAACGGATCGTGTTGATTTAAAACATTTCAATTTATTTTATCGAGGTATTTGCTGCTATTTAAAAATAATAGATAATGTCGTCGAAAAGATGTTTTACAAAAAGTTGTGGAAACACATGTATAAGTGCGTCAGAAAAATTTTTTGTAACTGTTCCAAGAAATATGGATATTCGAAGAACTTGGTGGCAAGCTTCAAATAATTCTGATCCCATCCCTTCAAGTTCGTTTATATTTTGTTGTGAAGATCATTTTGAAGTAAGTTTAAACCAGTTCTACAGATCCAAAATACACTTACTAATAATAAGTGTACTTACATACATGAATAGAAGTGTTTACCTTTCGTTTTCACATTTTTCACGTTTGCTGACAAAAAGTCCAAATTTTGTTTATAGAAAGAAAAACGCTACATAAACAAACAACAAGTAAATCTAACCTATGTTTCTTTCACTTATATTATGACAAGAATTGACAACTGACAGCAAGCAAGCAACGTTGAAAGTTGGAAGAGAGCCGTTTTTATACAATGGTGCGACATAATACTCGCCGTGAATTTTGTTTACCTTTTCAAGATAACTTCTAAATAATAACAAATATAAATAACTTTAAATTTCTTCTAAATACATGTATATAATATTTATTGATTTTCAAGATATTGAGCAAAATAGAAGTGTTATAGACAAAATAATGTAAAGAAAATACACAATTTGGCATTCAAATAAGATAGTTACAGTCTAAGCGAAAGTTGTCTGTTATTGGTTAAATTATTTCCCGCCAAATAAAATCGTTTGAAATCTGCGTCTAGACGGGCGTATTCTTATTTCTTATTTTTATTTAAGAAATTATTGTTTTGGTTTAAATTGATTATGCAGTAATTGCTAAAATAATAACATTACTCGATATATATATCACCAAAACTGAATTAAAAAAAAAATGGAAACTACCCCATTACTTTACTACATGATATGTACATGGAAAATTAAAATCTGATGACATATTATATCAAAATACAATAACCAGTAGTATTCCTTTATATGCATATAGTGTCCCAGCACTTTCTTGCATAAGTGTTTCTGTTTGTTCTTTTGCAGGTTTCTTTAGTCAATCTATTTTGAAACCATGACATAGATATACGCTTGAAGAATATAAATATGGAGTTATGGTTGACCACTCAAAATGTTTGCAACTGCTGCATCAATTTTCGTTAACGCACTGGACATATTTATAAAATATTGGTGCAGAAGTGTTAAGTAATATATTTCAAAACTCATACTATACTAAAAGATGAAAACTGGAGATGAAAGAACTTATAGATAACAGCAAAGCTAAATTAGCGTACATTAGAAACATTAAAGATAATCAAAAATAACTGCAAGCAATTTACGAGAAATGTGGCTGCACAACGGTGGCTTGTAAATGTTGTAATATACAGAGAGATCCAGAATAACTGAAAGTGATGTCAAAAAGAACATTCAAAACTGACTTCCATTTTGTCAAAATTTGTTTCCATTTCATCCTAACCTGCTAAGTCGAATGAAAGCATGTACTGTTTATAATCGTGTCTCTTTTTTTTTATTTCATGCCACCATGCTTACATACGATATCAGTGTCGTTTGACATGACAAGTGTAGTAATCTAACTTCAGCTGTGTTTGTTATTCACAGATTTATGGGTCGCAAAGTTTGTTTTGTTGCGAGGGTTGCACAGTATGGTTTCATGAATTATCACTCATCACTGAATGTAGCTCTCACTATAAAACAAACTTTATAGCATTTAACTGGTCCAGTTTATGTTTAAAAACAAAAAGTAGATAAAATGGCTGATACCCTATGTTTGTGGGACCAAACATATTATACAACAAGCCTTTGAAAGTGTAAGCATCTCTTTCGATCAAACGGTTAATCAGAGCAACTATTTCAAATATATTAAAGAAGAAACCGACAGGCGTAAACTAAATGGAGAAAATTTATTTATAAAATTTTACAGTGGTGTACCAGTGGTTAAAAAAATAGTGCAATAATGTGTTTACAATACAAAATTAAATTAAATCGATAATTGCATAATTTTCATATTTGCATTAAGTATTATTATTGTCATGGTATATTGACTCCATTACTTTTTATTAAAACTATTGTTTCACTATACAGGATGTCCCACTTAAAACTGTCGGCGTCATTTTTTCGATAACCAAAAGCGATATTTGAATTCTGTGGAAGGTATACACTAGAATATATAAATGACTTCAGTTTTGAGTATAAATGGTTATTTTACACATTGAGGTATAGATGCAAAGAAATTGTTCGATCCTAGGAACATTGAAATGAGGTACATAAGATGGATAATTATATTCTAAGTAAATTTTTTAATATGAAAAATTTTCGAAAAATCACTTGTTTTCGAGATATTTGACTTCAATGTAATTTTCTAAATAACAAAAATATTGCATATTTTTTTCATATGTCTACAATTTACAGTGTAAAATTCAGTCGAACATAAAACATAAACATGACGCAAAAATTAGACAATACACAATAAACAGAAATGTCAAAAATCTTTAATTTCCAAATAGCAGTTGCAGCCCCACCTTCGTTTTACTTGAAAAAAAAAAAAATGTTTTGAAATAAATATGTTTCATTACTATCTAAATCAGTCTGATTCACTATGAAAAATGTCCCAAAGGACTTATCGTCTAAAATCTATTTAAAAAAGAGTTATGATGATTTTTATATTTAAAAAAATTATATTGAAGTTTGAATATCTCGAAAACCGGTGATTTTTTAAAAATTGTTCGGATCATAAAAGTTGCTTAGAATGTAATGTCCCATCACTTGCACCTCATTGCAACATTCCTAGGACCAAATAATTTCTTTGCGTCGCAACGCCATCTATTCCCCAATTTGTAAAATGACCGTTTTTACTCAAAACTGATATCATTCATATATTCTATTGAACGCCTTTTACAGAATTCAAATATCTCTTTTAGTTATCAAGAAAATGACACCGGGAGTTTTAATTGGGACACTCTGTATACGTAAGTTTTGTCCAACTACACAGTCTGTAACAATATAATTTTCTTCTATTTATTATTTCACCACTCTGTGTTGTGGTTATACGTATGTATAAAACAATAGAATCTGCATCCATAAATTTAATATGTCTATAAAACTTATGCACTTGAAAATTCGGTCTATGGTACCTAAAACCGCACTTCTTAGGAATTTTGTAAAAAATAAAGATTGACATTATTGTAATTACTAAATTCAAATAGAAGTGAAGATGTCATAAATTTAAATGGTTATACTGCCATTAGAAAAGATAGAGTTTCGTGGTGGAGGTATTGTAATCTATAATAAAAACAAATTTACCAATTCATGATACGGAACAGTTATGGATATCATTTAATAAAAACAAAGAGAAATTCTGTGTCAGTGCAGTTTACAGATCGCCTTCATATTCAGTTAGCAATTTCCCAAATATTTTGCAAGAATGTCTCTCAGAAGTAATATCGGAACATCAAAATATTGTTTGCGCAGGTGATTTTAATATAAACTGTTCTGATTTGGATCACCGCGCCACCGATAAGCTATTATCAATACTTAATAGTTTTGGGCTTAAGCAGATAGTAGACCAACCTACACGAATCACTGCAACTTGAATATTACTGCTTGATTTAATCATTTGTTCTGATACTTTGCCATTTTCCGATTGCGTTATTGATAACAAATTTCTCTGATCACATTGTAACCTCTTGTAGAATTGGCTCAAAGAAAACTTCTAATAAACCACTCCTTTACACTTACCGATGTTTCAATAATTTTAATTTGCAGCAATTTTACTCTGATTTATGTAATTTACCGTTCAACTTGATATTATACTCAGATAATGTGCATGACAAAGTATTTTTAGTAATCTATTACTTGATTTGTTTAATGTTTATGTGCCTATCAAAACTGTAGGGATTACAAAAAGAAAAGCACTAAACTAACAGGCTAACCGATAATTTAAAAATTATTATAAATTTATGGAAAAAGGGTCATAACAAATTCAAAAGAACTAGAAATAGGTATGACTGGGAGTACTTCAAACAGCAAACAGCTTAGAAAATATGTCAATTCTGCCGTTGATTCTGAGAAAAATGCATATTTACAATTTAAAATTGAAAATAATAATCACAAGACCCTTTGGAAAGACTTAAAATACTTAAATATATATTCAAAAAATACGGAAACAAAACAATAACCTGATCAATTGAACGATGGAAATGCTTTAAATCAATATTTCACTACGTCAAACATAATGTTGAATTTCTATAATAAAAACTAATGCTACTGGTGCCGATGGTCTTAATTTAAAGTTATTATGATATAATAAGTTACATAACACATACAGGGTGTTTCGAAAAGATTGGGGTAACGCTTAGCCTTAGATACTTGACATCAAAAAAAGTCGATTTAACTCAAAAAGTAGTGGTCTAACTATTTTCGTTTTCAAGATACAGGGTGGCAAAGTAAAAAAATTGTATTCGTAATTTGTCTCTATCTTGGAGACTATTATACATATCTACTTCAAAGTTGATAACATGTTTTTCAGATCGCTAATTACAATGGTGATATTGCCGATGCCATATTTTATAGATGGCGCCAGTTACAGGACTTTTACGTGACACTTTGAGCCATAACTTTTTGAGGTTAGGTTTTGGACATCGTCTTCTACTATAATCGAAATGCAAGAAGAGGTGTACTTGTTTAAACGCGATAAAATGCACCCTTTCAGAGAAATACGCGATTTACAACTTTATCACACACCAGTTCGAGGAAATTCTAAAAGCAGTTTTCTTATCTAGTAGGTGTACGTCAAGTATGATGTCTTGAAGTCGTCAATAGCGTTTGTTGTAGATACGTATAATATTCTCCAAGATAGAAACAAAATATGAAAACAATTTTTTTACTATACCACTCTGTATCTTGAAAACGAAAATAGTTAGACCGCTACTTTTTGGGTTAAATCAACTTGTTTTGATGTCAAGAGTCTATGCAAAGCGTTGTCCCAATCTTTTTAAAACACCCGGGGTGTTGAATTTCTTCGAACTGGTATGCGACAAAGTTGAAAATCGTGTATTTCTCTGAAACGGTGCATTTTATCGCATTTAAACAAGTACACCTTTAGGAAACCAAATTGCATTTCGATAATAGTAGAAGACGATGTCCAAAACCTAACCTCAAAAAAGTTATGGCTTAAAGTGTCATGTAAAAGTCCTGTAACTAGCGCCATCTATAAAATATGGCATCGGCAATATCACCATTGTAATTAGCGATCTGAAAAACATGTCATTACCAACTTTGAAGTTGATACGTATAATAGTCTCCAGAATAGAGACAAATTACGAATACAATTTTTTTACTTTGCCACCCTGTATCTTGAAAACGCAAAGAGTTAGACCACTACTTTTTGAGTTAAATCGACTTGTTTTGATGTCAAGTATCTACAGCTAAGCGTTGTCCCAATCTTTTCGAAACACCCTGTATAATAAATTCTTCTTTGCTAGATAATATTTTTCCAAACCAATGGAAGATCTCTTATGTGTTACCGGTACCAGAAGAAGCTAAAGATTTGCGACCATTAGCATATTAACTGTGCTGTCAAAAATTTTTGAAAAGGTTATGTATATACAAATTTCAAGGCATGTAAATAAGTGCAATGTTATACCTAGCACACAATCCGGGTTTAGAGCAAATCATGGGTGCGCCACTGCGTTATTACATGTTTGTGATGATGCACTAAGATCCTTAGATTCGAGTAAATTAGTAGCTCCTGTGTTACTCGATTATACAAAAGCTTTTGACACTATAAACTATCTCATGATGTCTGCAATTTTACATTACATAGGATTCAGTGGAAATTCATTATTATTGTTATCCAATTATCTCACTGACCATTGTCAAATTGTTAGAATTAACCAAATATTATCTGAGCCTTTATATGTTAACAGCGGAGTACCTCAAGGCTCTATATTAGGCCCACTATTATTTTTTATATACTCTTCTTTTTATGCGGATGATACGAAAATTTATCATCCTTTTAAACTATTCAAACTTGATAAATAATGATATAGAGAATCTTGTTACTGCATCACAAAACCATTGTTTGAAAATTAACCCATGTTAATCTACAGTTCTCCTATTTGGTCCTTTAAAAGATCGAGCTAAGTCAGTAAATCAGTTAAATATTAAGATAGAGAATTCAGTCTGGAAGTTGCAAACCTTGCGAAAAATTTAGGTTTCCATGTTGATCTTAATCTAAGTTTTAACTATCATGTCAACATTATGATAAAAAGATCATTCTTCTGGATCTGGATCTCTCTGTATAATATTGGTAACTCGGCAATGTTTAAGGGATTGGTGGCAATTAGTAACAATATTTTCATTTGATTTGTGGGATAATTAAATAAAACATGACAATTCATTGAAAAAATAAATAAATAGATGCAAACAATTCCCAAGACACAACTACTAACACAAAAAAAAGTTGCACACACAAATACACACCCAAAGAGGACAGCAAATTGAAAGGGTTGATTTTACAACTAACCTAAACTAATGCTTTCAAAAACGTTTACTATAATCGTTAAATGATCAACATTCCTATGTAGCACCAACTAATGTGATTGTACTAAAATGCAGGTCTCAATCTGAGCACTCATGGGAATCATCATCAAACGAATTTGTCTTACCTGGGTAATTACCATAAACCGACCCAGTCTCATCATCCAAGTCATCAGTGCTGCTCATGCGACCTTTGGAAAAGAAATATGGTTTAAACATTTACCTGAAGTATATAAATCACACATACAATTTGCAAAAGATGTAATGCTAAGACTCATCCAGAACAAGTAGCATAAATATGCAAAGACCTGAGACATATAATAATCAACTTGTAGTCGTAGAACTACGTTTACAATCGTTGATATAAAAAAAATATGTAACCTTCATCGTATTAAAAATGTTGTTACTAACTTCCTTTTGCCCATACCCAAAATCTTCTAAAGATGCATTCAAGATACCTACCTTTTAATCCGAAACCACGTCCATTAACATTGCGATACAGTGCATTTTCTAAGAAGGAGAAACCATTGTTGTTGATAATGTTAAATCCACAAAGCATTTCGATTTGTTTCCATCTATGTGCTCGCTCCTGTAATTCCTGAGTAACCTCTGTTAATGACGTGCGTGCTTCAACAATGCTTCTATCGACTTCATCAATCGATTTACCATGGGTTGACACAAATGCACCCACAAGGCTGGACCTTTTCTTTCTCAATTTTTCACACTAAAATTATAAAAATGTAATCATCTAACAGAAAATGGTTTATTATTTAACAGAAAATGGTTTATCAAGAATATGATTTGACCCTAAAAAACTAAAATATACCATACATTTAGGTATAAGCTGGCCTGCGACAGCAGCCCAAACAATATTCCGAGAGCGATAGACCTTGTATACTCAGTCCATTCGGTACACTGCACTTGTATTCGCTTCCCTTCACGCTATAGCATATCCAAAAAGTAAGGGGGCTTGCCATCGGTTTATTTCAAAATACCAAGTAGCTTGAACCACCTTGTTGTAGTTTTACCAGGCCTGTATTCAAACAGGTTCGGACCGCAGAGTAAGTAGGGTGTTTTATTTTATTCTTGTGGAGAATCAGTTCATACATTTAAATTAATAATAATAATAATGATAACTTTATTTCACGTAAGTCTTACAGAAATAGATATTACTGTACCTTTAATAAGAGAAAACACTGCTTATTTCTTTTTAGATTTTACTACACCATCGTAAAAAATTTAAAAAAGATACAAATTGACTTACAGCCTCCCTAGCTTGCTGCAACTGCCTCTCTGCGGATAATTTCTTTTTGAGGTATGCTTTATTCTCAATCTCATAAGTTAACTGCAACCACTGTTGTAAACCAAGAGGTGGAGCCCAGCATCTGTCTTTTAATTCGCCCTCAGCTAGTTGTAATTCTGTTCTCAGCATCTATAACGTCACAGAAATAAGTTTTGAAATAATATTATTATACATATATAGGTATCCTCAATATATCAACCAGTGCATGTCATCAATGGTGATATTCATAAAGTACCAACTCAAATATCATCTCGCAAACTCACAAAACTTTGTTTACATGATAGATTGCCACAAGTTGTTAGGAAAAAGTCGGCTAACCTTGCAATGTATTGCCAAATAGTTGAATGTTGGGCACCGATCACCCAGAAACCTCTATAAAAATGGGAGAAGTTCTAAGCTCTTCTTGAATGTATGTCTTTGGATTGGACTATTACATGCACACGTAGACGATTTGACAGAGATTCCAATACATTGCATTAATATTCTTCGTTTTAACAGTGGTTGAGTGAATCTAATTGCTTTATATTCATAAGGGCGTGAATCTTTCTATTTACCATTTATAAAGTTGTCTTATTTTTAGTGTTTTACCTTTCCACGTTAACATTTTGAGGTTATAAGTCCCCCCAATCTCCGTCAAATCCGCTACAGTGCACACACCCCACTGTGATTTCATTAACATATCAGATTGAAAGTTAAAAGTAATATTTAAGTTAAAAAAATGTATGTTAGGGCAGAATTTGAAAAATGGCTGTGGTTACTTGATAGTAAACAACAAAACGATATAAATGATGTATATTGCAATTCTACACCTTGGGTAATAGACCTATCCAACAAGCTGTCAGATGTAGTCAAACGTAAGTGTTGAAGTATAAATGATGTAATTTCTCACATTTGGATAAATACAAATAACAGCCGGAGAGTGAGACCTTGAAATATGTAAAATAAATGTGGCCTATGCAACTCGCAAGCATACAAAAACTGACTGAGGTCATATTCTTATGTAAAATGACCTGCCGAATTCGATTATGGAGGTCGTGATTCGATTCGGAATTGCGAAATCGGAAAAAATCGCACTTTCTTATGAAATTTCTTGGAAAGACAGTATTTTACATTTACTGTCTCGTAACTTTGTTTTTAATTGTTAACTCGGCTTGAAAATTTGGACACAAATATTATGACATGATGAATCGATTACCATACATATATATATTTTATAATAGTATCTATTTATTTATTTGTGTTTATTGGTATTTTTTACTTGTGTATATGAGTTACTACTGTATAGCTTATGCTAAATAAAGAGTGTTATTATTATTATTATTATACATACAATTGTACCAAGGATAAAACATCTGGTACAAAAAAAATATTTTCATTCAAAATCACATGAATTTTTCAATAGCGGCATTGAAAAAATCTGTATCGAGGAAATTTTTTTATTATTGAAGATAGAATACTATAGTCTGTTTTTAAACCAGAAGGACTGAATATAGAAGTCCCATTCACACCATAAAAGTAACCAGAAAATACACTAGAACCTTTTTGGCATTTTGAGCAACCAATAATACACCACTACAGTATATTTGTGTGCATTTTATTACATTATATAATGCATCGACCTCTATTTGACCTCTATATATTTGATACACCATCCATACCATTTACACAATATAAAGGCACCAAGTAATTAGCCACTTTTACCTTCAGATTTATACAAAAGGGATTAAAAACTGATATATAATGTGCAAACGATAAAATAGAAATTAAAACAAAATAATTTATGACATGACATTAAAATTTATTATATGTCAAAATTTACGACTATTGCCCTTTGTAAAACTGTCGAAGGCGGATCCAATCACAGATGTATGATTTAGCGCGGTAAATTTGAAACGTTCCTCCTGGTTTAAAAACAGACTATAGTATAAACGAGAAATGTAGTTTAAGATCTGAATTAAATTTTGAAAAACAAAAAATCCTTGTTTATAGCAGTTTTGTGGTCATAGAAGCATAATAAGTTTGAGCATTGTACGTGCCGCAATAAATACTGAGTTACTGATGCAGCACACCCTCAGTTTAACAGTCAATGTATCAAAAATGGTAAAATTGAAAAAATGATGTGTTCATTATGTATCTATTGTAAACCACCCTCTGAAATTTGAATAACTTATGTTAACAGTTAATACCTAAATAATATTCTCTAAGCTGTTATATCAATGAATAAAATATTCACATAGGATGCATATTTTTCGAAATATAAGGATTAAAAGCCAGTATGGTTCGAATATCCTTAAAAAGTGGCATATTTTTCAATATAACTTAGCAGATCTTCATAACTGTTCAACGTAAGTTATTCAAATTTCAGTGGTTGGTTTGAAATAGACACATAATGAACACCTAATTTTTTCATTCCTTTTTTCAATTTAGCAGGACTTCTATTTTTGATACATTGACAGTTAAAATGAGGGCTATTTTGTAAACAGTGTGCAGCACATTGTAAATATGCTTTCAGAATATGACAACGAAATGCGCTTTATGTAGATGGGAAGTCTCTAATAGTAATGCATAATTAAAAGGTGATATTTTAAATGAATACACATTATCGGCAATTATATACTGATATTTCTTCGTTATATATTTTAGTTTTGAAATAAATGGGTTCCTAAATGGTCCATACTTTCCGTGAATCTTGGGCGACCATATAATAAAGACTTTTATTAAGCAATCTTTAATAACATATGCGTCATTTGTATTAATTTCATAAACTAATAACTTTTTTAGAAATTAGTAGATTCAATACATTACGTTTTCCTGCATATGTTTACAGTAAGAATTTCTCACCTCATCTCTTCATGTTATACATACACGGTTAATGATAAACCAGTTAAAAATAAAACTATCATTTTTATTATGACACTATATACAATAATATATCCTAAAAAACAAACAGTAGTGAACTAAACACTTCATATTCACATAGAAATATAATAAAATGAAAACTGTCTGTTGCCCGATACGGTTAGGGACTGCACGCCAGCATGGTGTGCTTGAAGCAACGATAGGTATGAAAAAAATGACACCAAAAACGAGTTGTGTGGTTTAATAGATAAGTATCAGTAGTTTATAAATCCGTTTTAATTGAAATCCTACTCGTTCATATAGTCGAAATATCGCAAAATCAAGTTTTTACCCAGAAAAACATGATAAAACTATGTATAATACTTTCCTTTTCATTTTCATGGAAATGTTTTTCATTCTAAAGAGTTATAATTTATTATTATAATTTAAAGAAAAAACATTCGAATCTATTCGTGTTATGGTTGGCAACGTGTTGATCGAGGTAGTGTTCCGCATTTGGTTTCAATTGAATCTTGGATCATCCAGTCAATAACAAATAAAACAGTTACACTTATCTCCATTAGCTCTTGTTCCGGCAGGTAAAACTATAAATGCGTGCGCGCGGCAGGTAAACGAAACTTAAAAACCCAAAACACGGTGGTTTATTGGTTACATTTTAGTATCTAAAAAAAAACGGACAAGTATGAAAAAACGTCTAATATTATTTTATCAATTGAATTTTCTGAGATTTGTTTTGACAGTTTCATCAACAAAGTTAACCTTCCATTGCGCGTTCCCAAGCATAACACACTTCCTTCAAATGTTTTTTCTTCTTTGAATTATAATAATAAATTATAACTCTTTAGAATGAAACACAATTCCATAAAAATTAAAAGAAAAGTATTATACAGTTTTATCGTGTCTTTCTGTGTAAAAACTTGATTTTGCGATATTTCGACTATATGAACGAGTAGGATTTCAATTAAAATGGATTTAGAAACTACTGATACTTACTATTAAACCATGCAACTCATTTTTGGTGTAATTTTTTTCAAACTTATCGTTGCGTCAAGCACACCGTGCTACAGCAATGTGCGTGTTACAAGGCCTTTTTCTCATTTCCCATGCATTTTATAAAAAACGTTCCAAATAAAAAAATTCCTTTTATTAGCTACAGCTTACTCGCTTACAGTATATAGTTATTTTGAAAAATAAAAAAGTTATCTCGATCCACTTTTTCTCTATAAATTGCACAAAAATGGCAAATGCTCCAATAATAATAATTTATTTTTCAGTCATATCATAACACATTATTTTTGCATACACCATTGGAAAGTGAAAGGTTTGAATATTGTAATACTAAAATATCAAGTTTCTAGGACAACAAATGACAGATGGTGGGAACATGAAAAATGTGAAAATTGCATATTTCGTAAAAATGATGAAAAGGGGCAATTTTCCCCACTTTTGCAATTCCAAAGAAAATCACGACCTCAAAAATATGTTTTGTTAATAATACAGCAGTGAGGGCATAAAACAGTCGAATAAGTGCTGAAGTTTTGAAACTTTGGGAATTTGTAGATTTCGATGCCCTGAATGAAATAAGAAAAAATGCACATATTGAAAAAATGGCGCACAAAAACAGTTTCTTTGAAAGATCTCACTTCCGGTGCCTCATATGGCAAAAAATGGTCTTATGAAAATAAGAGTATTAAATTTTCGACAAAATATGTCCTATACATTTTTTCTTTAAACTGAACAGTATTGGTGCACCAGCCGAGCAAAGTCGAGCATTATTGACAAAAATATGTTTTTTTTTTGCAATTTCCCAATTTAGTGCGACTTTCATGGAACAGTATTTTTGTGTTTAGAGGCAAAACTTGTTTTCACAGTTAAAAAAATAGTATATTGTTTTATTAGGAGTAAACGTGATAATTCTGTGCGAGTCACAACAAGTGGCTTTTACTTCGAATAAAACATGCTATTTTTTCTTCAAACGTTGATTAGCTAAAAAAAAAAATAAAGATAAAGAATCTCGAATTTACACGACAACATTCTTTCTTCTGACAACGTATGGAGCCAAACATGGAGACAATATCTCTCTGGACGCTTATCGTAAGATCGCTCACAAAAAACAAGTTTAACATCGCACCTCTACCGCCTACAGCTGCAGCGGCATGGCAGCGTTCATTCAGGACATATTATCAAGTCCAGGAGTGGCAGGGGGTTTGTAAAAATATTGAAGAATGAGGCTGAAAAGAGCCAAACTGGCCTTACACTAGTAACAATGCTGAAAGATCCTGCTCCTAAAAAGCTACTTAAATTTCTTTCCTGTAAATGGAAGAAAGGGTGCACTGCAGCATGTGGTTGTGTGGTTGTAGAAAGGCAGGGTTAAAATGTTTTGTAATTTGCAAATTTTGTAATGCACAAAGCTGCGACAATGCACCAGCAACAGTCGACGAGCTTCATGACGGCGAGAAAGTCGACTCTTCATTCGAAACATTTCTTGCAAGCATGGAGAACAATCAATATATAGAATCAGTGGACAGCGCAATGAAAGCAATTTCCGAAGAAAGTATTGTTGAAGACTACAACGAACCTGGACCTTCGATATCAAGCACCTAAAACGTCGCAAGAAGCAGGCTAGTCGTGAATTAGGCCTATAGGGGACAACCACGTAAAAAAAAACGCGCCATATACTCTACCCTCTTAATTACCCATTTTGGGTAATTAATCATCCCCAAAATGGAAAAGTGGCAGTCACATCTAAAAGAATATTTAATTCCCTACATTTTAAGCCAAAGTACATCAAAATTGGTTAAGAATTCAGGGCCGGAGGTAATTTTGTCCAAAAAAATACGTAAATTCCACACTGTGCGGAGGCGCCGTGGCTGAGATCACTTTTTGCATTTTTTCTTATTTCATTAAGGGCATCGAAATCTACAAATTCTCAAAGTTTCAAAACTTCCGCACTTATTCGGGTCAGAATCTACCTATCGACTGACTGTACTATAGGTGTTTTTACATAAGAATCAATTGCCTGTTTTTGTATATTCGAGAGTTGCATAGCATGTGTTGAATTCAGAGGACTTGCTCTTCGACTATAAGCAATTTTGTATAACTGAAGCATTCTGAGTACCTATATAATTATTTCGCAGAATTGTAAAGTGAGCTTACACGATATACAAACATGAGACAAAACAAATATGTTTATGACCCAATGGCAATTTCTATCTGACATCATATTGGACAGGCCTATCGTTAAAAGTACATTATCCCCATGGTAAGCTAGATTTAATTTGACAGTTGTACTACATAAGCAGAAAGACTCACTTCGATTTCGGCTTTAAGCTGAGACACTTCCAAATCCGAATAAGAACTAGGTAGTGAGCTGAAATCACTTTTGGAATCTTGAAGTTTCTTCTCCAAATTCTGTTTTTCGGTTATCACAGATTCTTGAGCTTGTTTTGCTTGTTCCAATTCCTTTTGCAAATTTTCTAGTGCTTTTTCAGCATTTTGAAGGCTGTCCATATCCTTATTCATACGGTTCAGGTGACTCTTAAATTTTTTGTTTTGCTGAAAAGCATACCAGACGCCAAGGCCACCAACGATTGTTAAAAATATTAATGTTAAGTCTTTCCAGTGAGGCACATCTGTCAAACATGAAATTAGTATGAATATACTTTTAGGGGCAATGTTTGTAGGCGTTTGGAGTGTGAAATTAAATTTTGTATTATTGGGAGAGCATGAAATTTCATACACATGAAAGAGTCAGACCAGGGTCATATTAGATTAGTATCGTTATTCACAACTTTTCCAGTTTAAATTTAATATGTTATTTGCAGATTAATAAATATGAGATTTGAAGAAAATAATTTACATTAATCAGTTGAACAACTTCTAGTCCAAAAAGTGCAAGATCATGCAATTCATGGAAAGTATGATTACCTAATTTTTTTGTATACATTCCTACATATTATATTTAAACTAAAATATAATATTAAATCACATACATAATTATCTGATTTCTTCTATTTGTATCTGTTACTTTCCATTTAATAGTAAAATGTGGTTTAAAAAATCAAAGAAATTATATGCTATGTTATGTACTTCCAATCCTAGACAAGTAAATGATATATTTTTTTACATGCAAAAACTAACCTAAATAACAGAAAATGATAAAACATGTTTGCAATTGTCATTGAAATTAAGAAAAAACCTAACATAAAATCTCATTGTTATATAATTACATGTTATGGGTAATAAGCATGAAAATGACGGAACACAATATGATTAATGATTTACCTTTGGGTGGTCCAAAAAGAACTACATCCATTGCCTTCAAGGCAATTTTTTGCTTGTGAATTGGATCTTTGATCCCGAGGACAGCTAAATAGTTTGCATTATTTACGGCCAATCTGTTAAATACAAAAGGAAAAAATTATGAAAAATATTATTAAAAATGGACGCGGTCATTTGTGTAGCAAAATTATTATCCATCCCAATAATTTTGCTAATTATATCTACGAAGACTTATTTTTATTTGTTCAGCTATGATCATAAAGGAGTGGCAATTCAACAAATGAAAATATGGTAATTAAAGAATAATCTTCAATGGTCAATCTTTTACTAATTAGAATTTTTAACTTTCACCTGACATATGATACATTTATACTTGGATAAATACTATGAATATTTAGCTAATTAGTATTTTATCAACAATAATGTAAAAGCCTGCTCACCTAAGTGGGGGGTAAATTGAATTCTGATGAATACCCAGCCACAAAATTTTATAATAGAGTATTTTATTTTGACTAAATAATTGAAGTAGCAATAATACTTTATTTTTAAAATTATATAATTCATGTATAATTATACAGGGTGTATCAAATAATAAGTAAATATTCATTATGTGCTATTATGAATAACGAATTTTATTATCTTGTGATATTTTCATTAATTGTCTGCAAGTAAAAGTATGTACTAGCAGAAAAATTCGAAAAATGAACCATTGTGCTATCAAAAAAAAAATCAATTACTTACATCTAAGTGTGTATTGGAAAGTTAAGAAATAAAAGCCCTTAGATACATGAAGACAAGTACTGAATTAAAAGTATTATAACAATGTTTAAAATTAAATGCAAGAAATAACTTTTTTTAAAGGAAATTATGAACATTTTGCAGATGAATTCTGGCTTGAAAATGGTCAATGTTAGGAACAGAAATCTAAAAGGTTTTATTTTGTTATAAAAAGGCAACAAAAAAAATCGCATCAAGTAATGTTATGAGATCTTTGAGGATATTCACCTGCCACATTAGCGTGAATTAAACGATCTTGAAAAATGGCTAGTATGTTCATTGTTTTGCCTGCTGTATGTGCTTATGGATTGTATCTAGTTGGAAATAACCAAAAGCCATTATTTCATTGGCATCAAGTTCATAAGCTGAGTGAAAGAGAATTAGAGTCTTCAAGATATCTCGTCCAATTCAAGTTGCATGGGAAACAAAATTGGACCAATAATTCTTCTCTTATTAACGGTACTCCAAACATCAGCTTCCTGCGGATAAAGAGACTTTGACATAAAATTTTCTGGCTGTTTGGCACTCCAAAATTTTTATTCTGAAAGTTAACATATCTACTGAGATGAAACTACACAGGCAGCAGACATGCCTTCATCCGCACAGCTCAATGGAATAGATTTCAGTGTGAAAAACAGCCACATTACCACCCAGGTTCGAAGTTATTCCTTTGGATTGCAACTGTATATTCCGTCTCCAGTTCTTTTAGGCGTTTTGGAGTCATCTGTGAACCAACAGCTATTTGACCTTTGTAGATCAGTCTTAATCCATTCCCATTCATCTCTACCCAGAAACAAGGTGTTAAAGGGCAGTTCATAATTGCATCACATCTGAAAAAGTTTCCAGGATGTCGTCCAACAGCCTGTTGCATGTCATGATATGTTGGGGTAGATTAATAACAGCTTATTGGAGTCCGTATGTTGCCCACCTGACCTCCCTCTCCCAATAGATGTAAAGAGGGGGGTAGATTTAGGAGGATTTCCAGATTAACTGACGGTTACTTATTGCACCATAGTTATTGCCAGGCATGCTTGTCTCTGTAAGTCAAAGAGTTTGGTTTTGGTCATTTGTTGTAGCTTCTTTGGCCACCAAACGCTTCTGTTGGTCTAATAATTATGACGCATATCAAATTCATTTGCTGTGAATCAATACCCTAAGATTTTCCACAGATTCTTCAACATGTTCTTGGATTCAAGCAAGGCGATATAGAAATATGTTCCAGATTTTCCACAGATTCTTCAACACGTTCTTGGACGCAAGTAAGGCGATATAGAAATATGTTCCAGTATTTCTTAAAAATAGTATGGCATGTGTCAACTGACTCCAGTTGGACAAATTTCATAATAGACAATGGCAGATTTACATAAGGGCACTTGGGGCACGTGCCCAGGGCCCCCACGTAAATGGGGCCCCCGAATGTATAAAAATAGTAAAAAAATTTAGGAATAAATGAAAAAATTACAAATGAAAAGAGATGAAAACGCAAGAAAAAGTTAATTTACAAATTAAAAAAAATTAAACTTTCCATTCAACAAGAGTAACATCCAAATCTCAAATAATTTTATATGAAATTTATGTTTAAAATTTTATGTATTTAATAAGAGGGATCCCAACATAAGAAGTTCCCAGGGGCCTCTCAAACGTAGATCCGGCCCTTTAATAGAATTAACCAAAATAGCATTACAGACATAACTAAGTAGCCCGAAATGGATTACTGATACTACGCTATAGAAACTGATGAGAATATAAAGTCAGTCATTGGGTGGGATAAAAATCATTACTGAATTAGTTGAAATTATTCTCACCTACCGATAATGCATGCTGTAAAGAGCAGTACTGTGTTGAAGCGAAGTGTCACGGATATCCATTAAACTTTATAAATTATCTTCATTTAATGTAATCTTAAAGTGAGAATGTTTTTGAATGAAAAAAAAAAAAAACTTTTCACTTTACTGAACATTCTACTTAAGTGTACCAGATGGTGAATTTTTTTAAATGTTATGCAGTAAGTAATGTAGATTTAAAAAAAGTAAGGCGAAATGTAACATTAAGAAATATTTGCATTGAATTATATTGTGCATGTAACCTAGTTACTTTATGAAGGGTTTATTTGTGTTTTCACCAAGATAAATTCACAATAAATGGTTTACTTTAAAAGAAGCTGTCTACAGGTCACTGGCTAGTTAATTAGTCACATAATCACTTTTGTATAAACAGAATATTTTTTATAGGATTTCGCAAACAGCAGAAAGAATAATGTACGAAAAATCAAAAGACAATCTATTTAGTAAGGGTGTAACTTAAAGCCTCAATTTTTCTCGAAGAAACCTCTATACATGTCAGAGTTGAAGCAGTTTGCGTTTTTTGTAGAAATGTCCATAGATTCGTCTACCTGGATATGAGATATCCGGTTTATTTCCGTTTTATTGAATTCAACACATCGCTAACATCAAATTCAATACTTCATTTTCTATAGTATTTGATAGTGTCAAAAATACTAGATTTTTCGTTTTATTAAGAGCGCTCCGGATATAAGTCATCAAGAAATCTCGACCTATACCCACATAAATCATTATTTCAAAAAATGGCTTTCACTAAATTTTTTTAAAAAATTGTTAGAATAATGGATGGTGAGAGAAAAATATATACATAAAAAAATATATATTTTTTCTTTCATTTTCCATTTACAAAAATAATTTTCACCATCCCCGGTAGGTATTATTAAAATAAATATTTTTCCCTTTTGTAGAAATAAAATAAAATCAACCCTATGCACTCAGGTAGTGAATTAAGATTTAAAAATTCCCTATAATTAATTTGTACTATCTCATATTCTGTTTCATCTACCGCTCTCTCTCTCTCCAAGGACGCTGCAGTTAGTCGTCTACACAGGTGCCCGTTTATCAAGGGACTGCCTCTTCAATAAAGCAATAAAAACGATCTTTTTTGTTTTCTATTGCAATTGTTATATACATAACAAAGGAGCAGCTGTGGTTTCCGATGGCTGGCAACGTTAATTTAGTTAGTGTGATATTTTTCAGTATTTTTGTTATAGTTCAGTATTTATTGTTATCATTTTGTGTAAATATAAATAAAGAGTGTGATATTCTGACACTTACAGTTTTTAATTTTTTGTGCATACGCTCGGTGTTCTTTTAGTTTTATGTGACTTCTTCGGAATTAAGTTTCCAGTTGGTGTACTTAGTCTGTATAGGTAATTGTTACCGTGCTAGTTTATTATATTAAATAGAGGGACGTCTTACTAAAAGGCAGACTGATACCAAACGTCGAAATCTAACTTTGTCATCTAAAAGAAAAAATCGCAGGAGAGCTAAATTACGGTAAGTTTTACAAAATTAAGAGGGATTTAATTAAAAATTCCTTTTTATTGTTATTAAAGAAATTAAACCCATTGTATTAATTATTATTATTAATACTTGCTGATTTTTAAAAGTAAGATACACACTTTTTGAATTGACCTCATGACATTAAGAAATACTTAGTTACATTTTTTACTTATGAAGAATGTCCATTCCGGTTCTAAAAATATTGCTCTATAATATACAGGGTGTTTTAGAATAACTTTAGTCAGTTCTAGGTAGCAGGCCATTATTATTTGTAATATATTTATTTCTTCGCTGGAAGCTAAACTATTTTTTACTCCTACAGATTTATTGACTATAGGTCTCTATTTAGTAACAGAGGAGAAGAAACAAAGGCATGCACTGCGGTTTCATCCAATTTCCCAAGTTCTGATATGAACAGGACCAGTTCTCTAATTAGTGATAGCGAGTACCAAAAAAGAAAACCACTCGCAGACATAACCAACAGGTAACAGGAGGATGAGAACAGTTCAAAAATGTGTGTTACCTATCTTACTTTTAAAGAGCAGCAAGTGCATTAATAATAATAATTATTACAATGGGTTTAAGGTACTTGTATACTAAAATGAACTTTTACAGTTTTAAATGTAATTTGGTATACTAATAGAGTGATTTTACACTTGAATTTTCAATAAAAATAAAATCGTCCATTTAGTTTCGTAGTAATTGATTCGGAAAGTTTGACTTTTTTAGGCAAAGATGCCTTATTTGACGTAGTAGAGATCGGCTCAAGTTAATTTTCGCTCTTATTACCACAATTTTTGAGAAATATGTTTCAAAAACTAACATAACATTAAGTATTTTCTTATTAACACTGTTAAAATGCTGAAAAAATCGTCCGTCTAGTATAAAAGTTATTAGAACTTTAATCAATTTTAAGACCTACATTTGTGTAAATGAAACAGCTGTTGAAATTGATTGGCAACGTTGCATATTAAGATGGCGTGAATATTTAAATTTTTAAAAAGTATAAGATTAAAAATTAGTATAAATTCTCCTTAAATTTGTTGTCTACAAATATGTCTAAAAAATCGATGAATATCGAGATATTCGAGTAAATGGAGAAAATTTCATGTTTTCCTAGAAAATGCATGTAAATCTTAAAAAAATAATTTTGTCAGAAACTTTTGTTTTGAAGGGCCGAGATTAATAAGGTATCTAGGTAATACATGATATTAAGTGGTCATCGTATATGAGATCGATTTTAATTAATTACCGATTAATTACGGTGACAAAATGGTGAAATTTTACAGAAAAAAGAAAAGTCCCAATTTCCGCCCCCTCTAATTCCCTAATTTTTGTCGGAATCCAAAAAATAAAAGAAAAAGTTTTAGCAAATTTAATTCTATTTAAATTAGCTAGAATAGTCTTTCGGCATAGGAGTCAAGATTAAGAAGTTGTCAACTTTTGAAGCACAAAATTTGCGATTTATTGCCCTACATCATCGACATTTCAGTAAATATCTCCGAAACGAAGAGAAAAATTAAAATTCTGATGATAGCAAAGGATTCACAGTGAAAAACACATGTTTGACCTAATTTTTTATTTCGAGCTAGCTCTTACCATTTCGGACATATCTGCGAAAAATAGTAAAACACAGCTGGCATTTCGGAGACGAAAAAATTACAAAAACATGCGATTTTGATACGTTCATATTTTTCGAAAAACACTAGCGGGACGGCTGTACGATGTCGCGATGTAAAGAGGAAGACTTTCAGTTAAACCTCATCGTAAATTGCATATCGAGATTGGAAAATTCAGCTCGGCATGAACGAAATATAGCCAGATTAATTGTAGCAGGTTAGTATATGATAGTTATGACAATCGTATTTAATACAGTGTCGCCAAATCCTATTACTCTATCTCTCTCGCGCTTTAATTTATTAAATCCACCACTAGAATCGCTCTTATCAGTATACAAGTACCTTAATTTCTTTTAATTAGCTTCAAAGCAAAAATAGTTTTGTTGGATTACTGTTAATAATAATTATAAGGAATTTTTAATTAAATCACTTTTAGTTTTGTAAAACTTACTGTAATTTATCTCTCCTGCGATTTTTCCTTTTAGCTGACAAAGTTAGATTTCGACGTTTGGTATCAGCCTGCTTTTTAGTAAAGCGTCCCATTTTTTAATACACTCACCGGCAAAATAAAACTGCCACCTGAATAGTGCGAAACATTTGTTGTTCAATAACTTTTGTAATATTTCACTGATTAATCAAAAAATAAATTTTTGAGAATGGATTGTGCTTTGGAACAGAGCACAAGAAAATCTGACCAAGTTTCCTAATTACTCCACAAGGTGTAAGAAATTAGATCATCAAAACATAATTTTGGTTCTCCGGGTGTAATAAGTTGCAAAAAATTATTTTTTCAAAGTTGAAAGGACATGAGATATTTTTGATGAATTTCTTTAGAACATGATGAAAAAATAATTAAAATCGGTGAAATATTAAAAAAATTTTTGAACCACAAAAGTTTTCCACTATTCAGGTTCCCGGTTTTTTTTTGCCGGTGAGTGTATAATCAACTAGCACGGTAACAATTATTTATACAAAATGAGTACACCAGCTGAAAACTTAATCACGAAAAAGTCACAGAACTAAAAGAACTCCGAGCGTATGCACAAAAAATTAAAAACTAAGTGTCAGAATATCACAGTTTTATACTTACACAAAATGATTATAACAATAAATACTGAACTATAACAATAAATACTGAAAAATATCACACGAGTACAAAAGATTCTCACACTAAATAACTTAACGTCGCCAGCCGAGGAAAACCACAGCTGGTATGTATGTAACTATTGCAATAGAAAACAAAAAAGATCAATAAGAATGAACTAAAAAGTAAAAAGTAAACATTTGGGTCTGAGCTATCACGGTATTGCTAGAATTTATGTAACTAAAAATAAAAGTGTGGGGTGCTGAAAACAGTTAATCTGTTTGAAGAGTTTTTCGACGCCCCACACTTTTATATTTAGTGACATATATTCCAACAACACTGTGATAAATCCAAACACTTATTTTATACTTTTTAGTGTATTTTAAATTATTTTTGTATTTTTATTGATTTTTTTAAAATAAGTGTATTTTTTAACAAGTAAAATTGGAAATTTTTAAAAACCCCCAACCAATAAATCTGATAATACTAGTTCTAAAGGGCCGGTCCAAGATGGTAGAATCAAAATGGAACCGAAATCATATTCGGCAATCATAATTGTCTGCACATTTTCAATTTTACTTAAATCGGATAATTTGTAGAGAAATTAAATATGGCTGATTCAAAATTGAGACGAAACATAAAATCTAATATGGCCTATAACCTTCTCGGCAAAATACTCTTTCAGATAAAGAAAACACTATCAAAATCGGATCACCCGTTGAAGACATGAAGCTGCAGGCAGACAGACAGACGTCCAGACAGGCATGTATATATGCAAACATATTAGGGTGATCATACGTCCGGAATTTCGCTGGACAGTCCAGCATTTTGGAGTACTATCTGCGATCAAAAAAATTTTTCCTCTCGGTCATCAGAAAATGTTGGGATCAAGAAATGATTTTCCCAGCAGAAGTGTCCAGCACAAAAATCTGGTCACCCTAAAACATATACGAGTCAAGAGTACAATACCTCCTTTTGTGGGACGAAGGTTATAAAATATTTTTTAACTTACATTTTATTCTTTTTAATAAAAACATCCAGATGTCGATTTTGAGTCCAATAGGACCATAAATAACAAAATTCGTTTGTCATCTTGACGCATCCATTTTGATTTCCGAGTTTGGCCCAAAAATTCGTAATCCGCGTCCCCTAAAACCCCCAGATATTAATTTCGAGTCGACTAGGAGCATAAGTGACAATTCGTCCGCCTTCTTGATGTCTGAATTTTAACCAAAAATTCGTAATTCGAGTCCCTGGAAATCCCCACATATTAATTTTAAGTCGAATAGGACCATAAATGACAAAATTTGTCCGCTATTTTGATGTCTGAATTTTAACAAAAAATTCGTAATCTGCGTCCCTGAAAACCCCCACATATTAATTTTGGGTCCAATAGGACCATGAATGACAAAATTCGTCCGCCATTTTGATCTCTGACTTTTAACAAAAATTCACAATCCGCGTCCCCCGAAAACCCCCACATATTAATTTTGAGTCCAATAGGATCATAAATGACAAAATTATTACTAAAAATTCGTAATTCGCGGTCCTGAAACCCCCACAGACGGATTTTGAGTCGAATCGGAACATACACGCCAAATTGGTCCGTCTTCTTGAATTTTAAATTTTTGACAAAATTCTTAATTCGCGGTCCTGAAAACCTCCAGATATCGGATTATACGCGGCAAAATCGTCCGCCATGTTAGAGCCGCCATCTTGAATTTCCGTGATATAAAAATGTTAAAGGATATTAGACATTTAAGATTTTTCAAAATTAACTTGAACAAATCAATACTTATTAAATAAGTGTTATTATATACATTAAAAGAATTTTATGAAAATTATCCGAATTAGCATAAGTTAGTTTGCACTACCTGGACTATTCCTATAAAAATATGTATTTGTCTAAGAGGAAAATAAATATTATTATTATTATTATATTGCCATGTACACATACCAAATTTCAGTTTGATCGGATATGTTATTTAGAAGTGAGTGAACATTGAATTGCAAGATTTTCATAAACATATTTAAAAGTCAAACTAATATAAGTGTGTTAAAAAAAAGACACTAAGTAATATATTTGTTTATCCATTTTTGTTCCATTTATTTGTTAAAATAATGTCTTCAGTGTAAAATATTTTATCTTATTACTATAATAAATATCCGTTGATGATACGCCTATTCTCGCTGCTGTAAACTCTGTGCAGGTAAATATAAACAAGGTCGACTTATACGGTAGCGTATGTGAGCAAGAAAGATAAAATATTGACGTGACGGAAACCATCTGGCTAATGTTTTGATGTGAGGTATAATTTAAAGTAATAGAAATAGAAACCTGGTGATCTCATCGCACTCCGGATTGCTCTTAATACAGTCTCTCAAAACCAAATCAACTTCTGCAAAAAGTTAACTAAACCGCTAAAATATCTGGATTTTCTGAATTAGCCGTTTCAATCATGTCTTCTAAAGGTGAGTTCAATAACACCACAAAACTAAACACAAAATATTAATAAAAGTTCTTTACTCAATTAATATACAACTATTTTATATTAGTGTGCTCAGATTAGGGCAACAACATACAGAAAGTAGGTAATTTCACGATAAATAAAAGAGTGTGTAAGATTGTAAAAATAAATCAAGAATAGGCTTATAAATAATGAATGAATGTTTCTATACTCTACTGATGAGAACTAACGAGTTAGAAAAAACTTGTACAACTTTTCTAGAGTTGAAATAGAATGTAAGGTTCAATAATTGTTGTGAATTACTGAATTTCAACAAGTGATTTAAATATGTTCAATATATTTTTTTTGCCTTAAGATGCTAGGAATCCTATTATGTAATTCAATATTTTGTCAGTATTAGCTATAAGAGTACCTAGTTGTTTTGATTGGTTCTTCAATGATGAGTGTTTTAAAGTGTTTTCTTAAGAGGGAGCAACACGATAAAATCAGAGGGGAGTGGGCGAAAATGAGCCAATAAAGTACAGAGAGCTGTTGTGTTGGTTGTCTAGTTTTGGCTGAAAGGTCAAGAACACATCGAGACCAAGCTTCAAATACACAAAATGAGTGCGCATCATTGAAAATGTAATTATTTTTGCAATCATTTTTAATTATATAGAAGTGACTCCATCTACTAAAACAGCATTGTACTAAAAAAAAATTCCAGCAAAAAGCATTTTTTAGCGAACTGGCTCATGTTATTAAACTGATCAAAAGATATTCTTGTAAGTAAATGAATACTACACTTCTATTGAAGAACATTTTTAGCTAAAACTTGTTTATTAGCCAATGTGAAGAGAGATCTTAATAAACAAATAAAACTGTTCTTCAATAATAGTGTAGTATTCATTTACTTACAAGAATATCTTTTTTTTCAGTTTAATAACGCCAGCTGTTTGGCTAAAAACTGCTTCTTCCCAGTCAAGATTTTTAGTATAGCGCTTTTTAATGTAACCAACATAATCTTTAAATTTTAAGTTTTTCAAGTTTATTCTCAATTTTTAATGTTTGTATATGCATTTTTAGCTTGAAGCCGTACTGGCTCCAAGCAAATATTTAAACATTCACGTAAATAATTTTTCGATATTGTTGATTAATAAAAATAGACTGCTAATTACAGGTTAGATTTCCAACCTACAAAAAGAGTCCTATTTTAATAGGACAAAGTATTTAGAACTTCATAAACATTACACTGAACTAAATTTTAGTTGAAAATACGGGAACCAGGCAGAAATTTTAATAACAGCTGCGTAATACTCTTAAATCTTAAGAAACACATATTTTTGAGGTTAGCTGTGAGGTCACGTCCAGATGCCCTATAATAGAGACACTGCCTACCGTTCGCCCCACTTCAGCTTTGTGATTGGCGTTGTCTCCTCTTAAGTAGTATATTTAGTGTGACCAGATTAAGGTTCCAATATACAGAAAGTAGATAATTTTATATTGAATAAGAAAAGTGTGAATGATTGAATTTAAATAAATGATTTTTGAAAAAAGAAAATATGCCGGGTAACAAAAGGTTTATTACACAAATCGTGAAAAGGAAAAAAAAATGTTTTCCTTGTTTAATACGAGTGAATTGGTAATATATTGGTTTCATCACTGATATTTGCCTTTACGATTTCACTGTATTTAAAATGAGAGCACAGGCCAGCACAAACCCCAGAACGAATTCGAATTTTTTTCTTCATGTTTGATTTAAACTGCTTGGAGGTTACAGGTGACGATCAATCATCAAGAGTAAACAAGACCACTAGATCAGAAGAGAGCGGAGAGCAATGTGCCATATGAAGGGAGATCTTCCTAATAAGTAAATCCTGTAGTATTCATTTGTTTACCAGAAAAATGTTTTTCAGTTTAATAACATCTAGGTACCAATTTGAAAAAGCAGCTAATTACTGATTATTATCGTTTTAGTATAATTACCTTTTGGTAGATTGAATATCTGTTTCTATAGAATCCAATTGTACTAGCTTTATCCATAAACAAAGAACGTGGTAAAATGGTTAGAAAGGGTGTAGCCGGATAAGCATGTGAAAAATGCCCATAAAGGAAATTACATGAAATGGACATCAAAGTATTTCCTTGTCTGTAAAAAATATTTGTTACAGTATTATTCCAGAAATCCAAGGAGGAGCTGAATTTTTGCAAAAAAGGCAATTGTTAATTAAAAATTTGTTGCAACTTACTTAATGGATGAAAAAATTTGAAAAAATTACCGAACATAAAAATTTTCCAGATGAAAGAAAAAATTATTGCGTCGAATTTGGAGCGAAATTCAAATTTAAAAAAAAAGAAAAATCCAAAGTGCCCAAAAGTGCATTTTTTGAAAAGGTGTTATCATGATATTTTTCAGACACACGAGCATCTGTGTTATTAATAGTCTCAATTTTTTTCCGATTTTTTTATTTGGTGGCACATGTTGAAAAGAAATAAAAACTTCAAGACAAATATTTATTACATTTCTTAAAATTTGGCTAACCTTCTGGCTGTCGCTGAGTGACTTAGTATGTGTTGTATTGTTGTATCACAAAGGTTAATTTATATATTGAAAGAGTCAATCAATCCCCAATATGGAACAATAAGTATATGCTACTCTTGTGAATACATTGGAAGATTCGCATGTATGGTGGAAAAGACAAGAGAAACAATTTGACAGATCCATACGTTTTTTGACCGAGTACATAGTTGTAAATGAATAGCACAGGCCCTTACCAACTATTATATTGATTTACTATAAATGATACTCTAGAAAGTACACATTACGTACTTTTATTAAATGATTGCATATGTTTTCTTCAAAACTGTATTGATAGTCCAATTAAATAAGTCGGCAAATCAAAATTTTGAGGTAAATACTTGAATTTTTGATATAACTTACTTTGATGTATTAGAACACGATTAATGAAAGAAATTTTTTTCTGAACCCCCGGGAAGGGGTGAAAAAAAATAAAATAAAGTGTTTTTTCAAAATTACTCAAAATGTGTAAAAGCTAGTAAAAAAAGTTTCAAACAAAAATTGTAAAGCATGAAATTTTATATAAAAATGATCTCTAGACTTTTTTTGGTATTACTGAAATTAACGGAGTTAGGCTGGTTAGAAATTAAGGGATGGTATGTACAACTTTAAAAAATCATAACGTGCTGAAAAAAATTTTTTTTTTCTATTTACTCAGAAAAATATAAACATTCGTTTCAGAGAAATGGATTTTTTTTAAATTCTTAATAAAAAAGTTATAAAAATTTTAATTTTTTTATTTTCAATTAAAACCACTTTGAACGGTGAAACGAAATTTTTTTTATACCATTCTGTTCATTATTTAATATATTGAACATTTGCTTTTGAAATTTTTTTTTACCCATCATTTTCGAGCAGGTATGAATTTATTTACCTGTTTAATTTTTTTCCAAACGTAAGACACTGCTCTTGTGACATCACGATAATTGAAAAGAAATAAAGAATGCGTACGACAAAGATAAAATGGTTTCGTAGCTGCTGCGTTGCCTACAAGACGCGTATACGTCACATCTATACTGCCGTCATAAGTCATAAGGAGAATAGCCCATCTGTAAATTGTCGGTTGGCGAGGAAAGTAACAAAGGCGTTTGTTTTTTTCCCAACTAGTAAATATTAATTAAGAAAATCATGTAGCTGCTTTTTATCCACTTATGTTTTTGTACTTTATAATTTTTTAATAATATTTTTAACTGCAGAACTCTTGGGTGCTCATATATTATTAGAATCTCATTTATGACAAATATCTAGATGCTGCTTTTCACCTTATGACGGCAGTAAGGGCATCTGCGAGTGACGTCACAACTAACCTCAAAAATATGTGTTTCTTAAGATTTAAGAGTATTACGCAACTATTATTAAAATTTCTGCCTGGTTCCCGTATTTTCAACTAAAATCTAGTTCAGTGTAATGTTTATGAAGTTCTAAATACTTTGTCCTAATAAAATAGGACTCTTTTTGTAGGTTGGAAATCTAACCTGTAATTAGCAGTCTATTTCTATTAATCAACAATATTGAAAAATTATTTACGCGACTTTTTAAATATTTGCTTAGAGCCAGTACCGGCTCCAAGCTAAAAATGCGTATACAAACATTAAAACTGAGAATAAACTTGAAAAACTTAAAATTTAAGGTTATGTTGGTTACATGACGCAGATGCCCGATATCTCGGCGCTGTGCTTGAAAACCACCCCCATGGGGTTGCGAGATGCTACCTTGCGAGATGCTACCCCTATATCCGTAGGACACTGGAAGTGTGCATCACGATTTTTGCTAATCATAGCATAAAAATGTAAATCCGGTTAGTTTCTCTCTGTTTTTCCAGCATCCTACAGATATAGGGGGTGGTATCTCGCAACCCCGTGGGGCTGGTTTTCAAGCATAGCGTCGAACATAGTCTAGTTTCTTCTCACTTCCACACAACGCAGGTGTTTCGAATTTTTACACTACATTTTTATACTGTAACTTTTTAGTTTAGGGGGTAGTTTTCACACCCTCTGAGGGTTGACACTGTAGAGCGTTAATGATACGTAAGTTTCTAGTTCTATTTTAGAGTACTACGCAATTTCAGCCAATCATAGCATTCATGAAAATAGAAATCCTGTTGGATTTTACGTTTTTTCTTGTTTTTCTCGTGTCCTTTAAACTTGAAGGTGGTTGTTCTCAACCCTATAGGGGCAGTTTATGAAGATTACGTTGGACCTGATGAAGTTTGTTATCACTTTAGCAAAATTTAGACATTTCGAGCTTTTTCAGTACTCATTGATGTTTTCGATCGATTTCTCACCCCTCCCTGGGGCTGTGTTTCATATCTGTTGTATGTACGCTGCTGTTTAACCTTAATTTGTATAATTCGATAGATTAGGATGTAACAACTATTCTCGTAGCTTAATATTCTTTTTACCCCAGTCCAGGGGTGTTTTTTGGCTCTAGCTCAAGATTTTGGGGGTGTACGAATTTTTTTGACCTCGGATTCGGATTCAGCGACCGAAAATACATAGGGATACGTGGGTCTGGTTCGCTGGTCTGAACTTTTTTTTTTGTGAGGCTGTGAAATCGGTGAAACAATTTTTTTCCAACGGGATATTGTTCCTTTAAGTGTCTAAATAATACCATAATTTTTTAAAATTTTTTAAATTATTTAATAACATAAAAAAATATTTTTACTTATTACGGCCGATTTCAGAGCATCGTAACGGCTTAGTGTTCGCCGCGCAGAGCGATGAGAGATAAAGTTTCGGGGTTCGGCTTTTTTATTGGAAATTCAATCCTCTTTAAGAATCGTTCTTTCAATTTTCTTAAATATTAATAGTTTTCGAGTTATTTGCAAAAGACGAAATTGTTATATTTTCAATTTTCATTTGTTTATAACTTTTGCAACTGTTTATGTGTGGGTGTGAAACTTTTACACTTTTTCTAGACATCATTCCGAATTCAATGAGCCCTCACTAATATTTTTACGAGCTTTATCAAGCACTAACACAGCCTTGAACTTGTAAACTAGTCTGCATCTGCATCATGTACCTAACATAACCTTAAATTTTAAGTTTTTCAAGTTTATTCTCATTTTTAATGTTTGTGTACGCATTTTTAGCTTGGAGCCGGTACTGGCTCCAAGCAAATATTTAAAAATTCACGAAAATAATTTTTCAATATTCATGATTAATAGAAATAGACTGCTAATTACAGGTTAGATTTCCAACCTACAAGAGGCCTATTTTATTAGGACAAAGTGTTTAGAACTTCATAAACATTACACTGAACTAGATTTTAGTTGAAAATACGGGAACCAGGCAGATATTTTAATAATAGCTGCGTAATACTCTTAAATCTTAAGAAACACATATTTTTGAGGTTAGCTGTGACGTCACGTGCAGATACCCTATAGATGTGACGCATGCGCGTCTTGTAGACAACGCAGCAGCTACGAAACAATTTTATCTTTGTCGTATGCATTCTTTATTTCTTTTCAGTTAACATGACGTCACAAGAGCAGTGTCTTACGTTTGGAAAAAACTAAGCAAGTAAATAAATTCATACCTTCTTGAAAATGAAAGGTAAAAAAAAATTTCAAAAGTAAATGTTCAATATATTAAATAATGAACAGAATGGTATATAAAAAAATTTCGTTTCACCGTTCAAAGTGGTTTTAATTGAAAATAAAAAAATTAAAATTTTTATAACTTTTTTATTAACAATTTAAAAAAAAATCCATTTCTCTGAAACGAATGTTTATATTTTTCTGAGTAAATAGAAAAAAAAATTTTTTAAATTCATTAACTTTTCAGCACGCTATGATTTTTTAAAGTTGTACATATCATCCCTTAATTTCTAACCAGCCTAACTCCGTTAATTTTAGTAATACCAAAAAAAGTCTAGAGATCATTTTTATATAAAATTTCATCCTTTACAATTTCTGTTTGAAACTTTTTTTACTAGCTTTTACACATTTTGAGTAATTTTGAAAAAACACTTTATTTTATTTTTTTTCACCCCTTCCCGGGGGTTCAGAAAAAAATTTCTTTCATTAATCGTGTTCTAATACATCAAAGTAAGTTATATCAAAAATTCAAGTATTTACCTCAAAATTTTGATTTGCCGACTTATTTAATTGGACTATGAGTCATACAATTTTATTTACTTTTTTTTTTTTTAGCATAAAGGCCAAAGCAATACAACCAGCCACAGAAGAGAAATTGCAAACTTACATCTAATCTAAACAATAAATTACACGACGTACTATCAGAAACAAAATGAAGGATGTACATAGGTCACAAACTTCTTGCCCAGGGGCCTTTTAGGGCATTTTTCTGACATACAAAATAAGACCACGGTTAGGAGGGTATACAGGGTGGCCCAGAGACAGTGGTCAAAACGAAACCTTGTGAAAGGGGACATCATTACCAACCCCCGGAACATGACATGGGGTTATCCAAAAGTCAATGGTTTAAAAGTTATTCGGATTTTTGTGATTTTTGAGAAATTTACCACCTTCCTTACAAAAATCACCACTGTGCTAAAACTAATCGGTGTATTCACCTGAAATTAAGCACAGATATACTTTGGTAATGTAGCAATGGCATACAGTATTAAATTTTTATGTATGGTTAATATAAACACCTTTTTTGTTTTCTTTTTCTAAAATTTCTGTTTCTGAGAAAAAAAGGCTATTACAAAAAAGACTGTTCGATGACAATGTGAACATAATGTTAAAAACTACCTTGGTTTGTGTTAGTTACATGAAAAAAAATTCAAATTCATGCAGCCTTTGAAACGTTTTAAAAAAGTCATTAATCGTGATAAATCCTCAAAAACCAGAAAAATTAAATTAACCAAAACTGCACAAAATAATGAATGAAAAGTGTATGATGGAAAAATTAGGCGACGAGGGGTAAAAAGGGAAAGTTTCGTTTGGGGTGGAATCGATTAAATATTGTTAGTAGATACTAAAAAAATGTTTTTCGAGTTTTTTCCTCAAGAAATAAATTAGGCCGAAAACCGGCCTTAGAGACCCTCCTCCTTTAGGGAAAAAAAAAAAAAAGGTGTTTACATTAATCATAAATAAAAAGTTAATATTTTATGTCGTTACTACATTACCAAAGTATGTCTGTGCCTAATTTCACTGATTAGTTTTAGCACAGTGGTGGTTTTTGTAAGGAAGGTAGTAAATTCCTCAAAAATCCCAAAAATCCGAATAAGTTGTATAATGTTGACTTTTGGATAACCTAAGTCATGTTCCGAAGGTTGGTAATGAATGATGTCCTCTTTCACCAGGTTTCATTTTGACCATTGTCTCTGGGACACCCTGTATATAATACAAAGATGTACAACATAGGGAACAAAGCTAACCTATAACTTAATTTTTGTCTCTTCCAAGAAATCCATAAAATATTCTTTTTATTTAAGGACAATAATAGATATAGTATATTGAACGGTGTAGGAATATTGCTATATTTTATTATATTGTTATATAACACAGCCCCACAAAAAAAAAGTGGTCTGTCCGACGGACTAAACCAGTGTATCCTTATGTATTTGGACCCGCTGAAACCGAATTCGAAGTCAGAATTGTCAGATTGGCTCGTTTTTCACCTCTAACCCTAAAAAACACCACCCCAAAAAAATGGTCTGTCCGGCGGACCAGACCAGTGTATTCTTATATATTTATAATATTCTCTGTTCATATTTAGACAGTTTAATGACAACATGCAACAGTGCTGTGCCATTTGCAGAAATCGATCATTTCATAAGTAAGTAGGTCATAGTCGTAACATGATGAGGTTCAGTTTATAGTTTTAATAATAATATTATAAATAATATCCTTCCAATGCATATTTCCCTTGAATAAAACATCTTTACCTATTGTATTTTTTCAATCTGCGTTAATATTCCTAGAAGTTAACCAATAATTATCACATAAAATAGGTACAATATTTTACATTTTCCCTTCTACACATACCCGCCTCTGTTGCCTATGGGATGTGATGTTCATCTATCCATTTTAATGGACATATAATGTGACTATGTTAGGAGCAAATAAGGTATATGAAGAAAAGGTAGCCATTATGTATCTAGATATAAGTTATTTAATCGGAGCACCGGATTTAAAGACATAAGGATACACTGGTATGGCCCGCCGGACAGATCATTTTTTTTGGGGGGGTTCGGGGTTGGGGGTGAAAAACGAGCCAATCTGCCAATTCTAACTTCGAATACGGATTCGGCAGTTCAAAATACATGAGGATACACCGGTATAGTCCGCCGGACAGACCACTTTCCTTTGGCTTTGGGGGTGTTTTTTGGGGTCAGGGGTGAAAAACGAGCCAATCTTACAATTCTGACTTCGGATTCGGTTTCAGCGGATTTAAATACCCTGGTATGGTCCGCCTGATTATTTTTTGGGGTGGGGGGTGGTCTAACAATTCTGACTTCGGATTCAGTTTCAGCAGGTCCAAATACATAAAGATACACTGGTTTGGTCCGCCGGACAGACCATTTTTTTAGGGGTGTTTTTTGGGGTTGGGGGTGAGAAAGGAGCCAATCTGACAATTCTGACTTCGGATTCGGTTTCAGTGGGTCCAAATTCATACGGATACACTGGTCTGGTCTGTCGGAGACCTCTTTTTTTTTGTGGGGCTGTGTAATTTATCAATTGCTTCTACGTGTCATGTACATTCAAAAAATATATGATCCAGGTCACCTGTGACATTGCAATATTCACAGATATCAGAGCTGTAAATCTTTATTTTAAATAAGTGTGCAGGATAACATGGATGTCCAAATTTCAAGCGGTTAATCAGTGTGATGTATTTCCTTGTGCAGTTATAGTTTTCATGCCAAAACTTATACGGCAATTCAGAGTGAATAAGAGAATATTAAGTCGGTTTTATGAAAGCTGATTCTTTCCACAGGTAATTATTCCTTAGTTTAGATCTAAATATTATCGTTGCATCCATCATACATACTTTATTTTTATAATTATTTCCTACATCAATACTGTCCTTAGCTAGATCATCCATGTGTTCATTATCCTTGAATCTTATATGAGACTTTACCCACACAAAATATACCTCTCTCCCTCGTCAAAGATAATTTGTACCAAGCTTTTAATGCATATTATAAGGGGATTGGTTTTAATTTTAATAAGGTAGTGGTATTTTTTAAAGCCATGAGAACTGATAAGGAATCAGAAAGAATAACCATTTTCTGATATTTCGAAGTAAATACGAACTTGAGGGCTTCATAGATGTATTCACACTTTGTTTTACTGTACTTGGTAACGGAAATCTAATAAACTGTTTAAGTGCTGGCAAAATTGTTTCGGTTAGCTAGCAACCCATATAATTTGTTTTTGCAGACCGTAGGACCATGTATACAGTTTTCCAGTGACCACCAAACTTTTTCTGATTGGGAGCAAAAAAAATGACTTGAGAATCAAGTGTTTCTTTGTTTAAAAAAAATTGAAAAGTTCACTGTACTTATGCTGAAGATAAAAATATATTTTGTGAAAATGACACATACTACTAGATGTAACAAGATAGGTACCCAAAATTTTGGCATTTTGAGTTTTACATACATTCAATTGTTGACTGTTACCCAACTGGCACAAGTTCGTCTATTATTATTTCCATAGGGC
Organism: Rutpela maculata; assembly: GCA_936432065.2. NCBI lineage: Eukaryota > Metazoa > Arthropoda > Insecta > Coleoptera > Cerambycidae > Rutpela > Rutpela maculata. The sequence continues at coordinate 58,780,124 of OW386288.2, forward strand.
TTAATAAAGAGAACTGATAGGGAATCAGAAAGAATAACCATTTTCTGATATTTCGTAAATATGAATTCGAGGGCTTCATAGATGTATTCACACTTTATTTTAATGGAAATCTAATAAACTGTATAAGTGCTGGCAAAACTATTTCTGTTAGCTAGCAATCCATCTAATTTGTTTTTGCAGTAGGACCACTAAACCAGTGACCACTAAACTTTTTCTGATTGAGAGCACAAGAAATGACTAAAGAATCAAATGTTTCCCTTTGTTTAAAAAAAAATTGAAAAGTTCACTGTACTTATGCTGAAGGTAAAAATATATTCTGTGGAAATGACAGATATTATTAGATGTAACAAGATTAGGTACCTAAAATCCTGGCATTTTGAGTTTTACATACATTCAATTGTCGGCAGTGATCTAACTCGCAGAAGTTCGTCTATTATTATTTCCATACGGCGTAATAATAAAATAACAACAATACTTATCTTCTCTTATGGTGATTATCTTATGTCGAAAGCCATTTGATTACATTGATTACAAAAAACAATATTTACTATTATGTTTCTTTAAAACATATGAATATACAACTACTTAATCAAATATACCCATTCACATAGCAGTAAAACATTTACCTTGATCTAGCATAACCACATTATAAATCATTAAATGTAAAAATCCGCAATTACTGATAAATGTTGAATGCATTCATTGAGTTATTTCATTTTGAGCTTCACAACTGTTGTTTGTAAACAGCTCAAATGATAAGTAAATATTATTTTAAAACATAAGTACTAATTGACATAATGATATACTTACATAATCTTCATTTAAATGTTCATGTTAATACGTTTAGAAAGACTTTCACAAACATTTTTTCCCTAACATTTCTTGCAAAAGATTCTTTATAAAAAAAATAAGACGAAAAGGTAAATGTTTACTTTATTTATTAAAAATTAATTAAGATTTTTTTCGGAAGCATTTTGCATGTTGTTGTTAAAGTGTGTAACGAAACGAAATGTATATAGTGTGATATTAAATAATGAAAATATTGACGTCACAGCGTTTGTTTGGTTATTAGCAGTGTTTTTAATAACATGAGTCTTATGATCACAATTTCAACTAGTACCTAATCAAAAAGTGGCCTATGGTTTTGTAATTAATAACAGTGTTGTATCAATGGAGTTTCTTCTGTGTTTTCTGACTACTTGAGATTTTTTTAAACAATGTTTCTTTATGGAATCAGTTGATTTTTTTTATGACTATTTAATTGATATAATTGAATAACATATTATCATAATGTTCTGTGCTTGATTTACATACAATCTGAAAATAGGAAAATCAAGAAAACTTCTTAAGATCAGTTTAATAATAAATATATACACCACATATAATAGGCGACCATCAAATTCAAAGCCAAGGCTGTCCAGAAGGTGGCTACACATTTGGAAAAATGCAGACATACATCCATACCCACCAACATTGCCAGTGCCCGGGATGGGACTCGAACACAGGATAGAAGTGCTATCAGCCTATTCGCCACACAATACACATTAGCCAACTGAGCTACCGTGCCAGTATTATTGATAATGTTTGTAAACGCTAGTCAGTGGAAAACATTATTTTGTAAATACTCTTATCTAATGATGGACTTTACTAAACAAAACTGGTTACAACCATGGTACCTAATAATAACATTTGATTAGACCAGCTTCGCGCAGGTGAAGACAATGGAAAGTATTTAGTTCATTCTTCTCAGTAATTCTCTGAAAACTAAATTCGAAGCTTATCTATGAGTACAACAACGGGCAAACTGCTCCAATAACTACGTTGGCAAACTAATAATTTAGTTATCTATCTTTTTGGAATACATTTAGTAGTTTTTATGTATTATGGCCTTCTGCCAATAATTCTTGACTTATCTTTTTAAGTACCGTATATATTTACCTTTTTTAGTATATGTAAATCTGTCTATCTCTCTGTATATCTTTCATTCTGTTTGATCTTTGTAACCGTAATCCAAGCACATATTTTATTTACTCACCCTTTTTTTTTTGTCGATTGCTCTACCTTTTATATTTGCAATAAATATTGTTATTGTTAAATTTTTTATTTAAATATTTCCCTGGCATTATATTGCCAACAACTATATGCAAACATTTTGAATATTTAGAGCTAGTTGCACAGGTTTTTCTGAAACGTAAGTTTTAGCAAAGTATTTCTTATGGTAAAGGTAGACTTTTGCAACAAGTGACAGCGACAAGAGACCGCGACAGGCAACAGCGACACTACTGGTACAAAATAAAATGACTCCATTCGAAGAGTGCAACACTGGGCTGTGTGTCACTATGAACGGAGTCGTATTGAATTTCATTGTACCGGTGATGTCGCTGTCATCTGTCTCTGTCAGCTGTCGCTTGTTGTGTAGATTTACCTTAAAAGATCTTAAATTATGTTACACGATCATTTTAAATATTATTGTAGTAAATTGATGAAATAATTTTTGAAATGAATGACGCTAGAATATATCTAGAAGAAAGTTCTATCCGCTAGTCTCATGTTTCTATCCATAATGATTAGGAATTATGAAAAGAAATAGGAATTCGAAAAAAAAATTTGGAGGCAGAATTTCGCTAGCCAACAATATCTCCATTATTGGAAAAGACAAAAAGATGACAGATATCAAAGAGTCCTTGAACCTTTGTTGTTTCTTACAACCTTCAACTTTATTTTCAAACTGCACCCCCTAAAATTTTACATTGAATTTGAATCCCCACTTCATTGTGAATATTCTGATACACCATTTTTAATATTTTATAGCTGTATAATAGTTATAAATAAGACATTGCCAAATAATACAATGCATTTATACATTTATAGAATAGAATAAGTATTTATTGAATAATACAAAATGTATAGAACACGTCAAAATGTGGTTTAAAGTTGTGACATTAAAAAATAGAAACAAAATGAATAAATACAAATTTCTTAAATAAGTATCTATCATTATTAGACCAGTAGAATTAGTAAAAAAAAGTCTGAAATTTATTGTAATTCATTTCAGGATGCCACGCGCCACGTGGATTAAACGATAGTTTTATTGATTACGAACATGACCCTGAATTTGGTCCACTTTTTGACCGCTGGAACATTGTTTATTTAACGATTTATTGTTGAAAAATTTTAAAAAATCGACTTTTTAAAGATAACTCAAAGATCTTTAACGATAGGTTTTTCAATTTGTAGATACTGTTAGAACTTTGGAAAACGGTTAATTTGAGAGGTGTTTCGTTTAAAACGCTTGAAAATTTCTTTAAATAATTGCAAAAAACCGCGAAAATTTTCGTAATTTACAAATATTTTTCATTCTTTAACAAAAGCACTTTAGTACTTGAAATTTTGACAAAATATGTCTTTTGTTACCCCAAAGTTACCCCTAAAATTTCATCAAAAAATTTTAATTAGTTTAAGAGATATTCAATTTGTTTATTAAAAACATAAATAATGTAAAGTGCAAATTCACCCAGTTCCCGTTATCGTAGAGGGTTGATCCGGGCATCATTTTTTTCGTTGAGACTTAAACTTTATGTTTTCATTAATGGAAAACAAATTTGCATTATTTTCAACTTCAAAATGGCGTTTGAAAAAGTGTCACATTTTGAGGTTAGGTTTTTTGCTAATAACTATTAAACAAATGAAGATTTTGCAATATCGTCCTCATATCTTTGTTGCTGGGTTCTTTTCATACATTTCAAAAAAAAAATGACTCTGTAGCCTTACTAGAAGCCGTTTGGTTTAAGGTTATTTTGCAGGTACCAATCATGTAGTTTTTCTAATACTTGTGTTATTTTTTCTTCCATGACTTCCGAGGTTCTTATTACAATGGATGTATCATCGGCCAATAATGATGTTAAGTGATTTGCGATATTTGGTAATTCATTCACATACAAAAGGAATAAAACCGGTCCAAGAATAGAACCTTGTGGTACACCTCGTTCTACGGTATAACCTTCTGATATTATTTGTTTTCCTGTATGTTCGTCTTCTGTCACTATGAACTGTTTTCTAGATAAGATTTGAGTAACTGCGCAATTTGTCCGCGGAATCCAAGAATCTCTAATTTTTCAAGTAGCGTTTCATGATGTACACTGTCAAATGCTCTTGAGAGGTCCATGTAGATACATGCTGTATGTTGGTCTTCGTTTATACCATTGATTATGTCTTCTAATACCTGAAACGTTGCTCTCGTTGTGGATCGTTTCTTTATGTATCCATTTTGTTTATCGTGTAGAATACGGTATTTGTAGAGAAAGTCATACATTCTAGTTGCTATAATTTTTTCTATAACCTTTGCTATAATGGATAACAGAGCTATGGGTCTATAATTTCTTATATCTGCCATATCTCCTTTCTTATGTAACAATTTAAGTATTGTGATTTTTAAACTATCTGGAAACATCCCTTTTTGAAAACATTTGTTTATCAGCATAGATAATGGCTCAGCTAGTATGTATGCACAGTGTTAAGGAGTTTTGTAGGAATTTCATCGTAACCTACTGCATTTGTATGGTATTATATACTTCGATTGCATCGGTTGGTAATAGAACAAATGTTTTTACACTATACTTAATAAGTGATTTGTCTATTTTGTTGTTTTTGTTTATGTCCTGTACCATGTTTATTAACTGTTCATTCAGGTTATTTAATGTTTCTTTAGAAGTAACATTTTCTTTCTGAAAATTTGTTATACTAAACATATTATCTTTTTCTTTACTTTCTGTAATTTCTTTTACAAGTTTCCATGAATCTCTTATTTTATTGTTTGACGAGAGGATAAATTGACTGTTATATTTTTCTTTTTCAGATTCTATCTCTTTCTTCAGTTTATTATTGAATTCTTTGTAAGTATTTTTATCTACTTCTCCTTTTAACATACCTTCATACAGCTGTCTTTTTATTTCACATTTAGTCTTCAGTTCTTGTATTATCCATTTTTTGCTGTTTGAGTTGCTGTGTTTTTGGATCGTTTTAGGACTCTCTTCGTTAATTATGTTTAATAATGTACTTTCAAATGCTATTTGACATATGTTCACATCATCATCTGCTAATACCTCTTTCCAGTTGACTTTTTTTAATTTCTCTTCGATTAATGCAATATTTTTGCTTGAGAAGTTTCTCATTTCTCGTTTAATAAAGATTCTTTTTTCACTTGCTTCTATATAAATTTTTATCTCTTGTGCTAGATGATCGGAGAGTGATGATATTACAACTTTACTTGAAAAGTTTGGTTTATTTATTAATATATTGTCTATCAGTGTTTTGCTCTTCTCTGTGATTCTTGTAGGTTCCTCGATAGCTATTTTTAAATTATAGGATGTTATGATATCTAGAAAATATTTCACGTCCTTGTTTTCTTTATTCAAAAAGTTTATGTTGAAGTCTCCACTTATTATGATTGTGTGCGTTTTGTTCTTCGAAACATCCTCTAGAATTTCATCTAGGATATTAAAAAATTCCTTTATATCCCCCAGTGGTGATCTATATATATTTACAATTATAACTTTCTCTTTTTTTAATTCTACCGCGGCACATTCTAAAATGATTTCAATACTTTTTTGTTTTAGATGTTCAATCTCTACAAATTCTATATTTTTGTTCACAAAGATACATGAGCCACCGTGTATAGTATTCTTTCTGATGAAACAAGATGCCATTTGATAGTTTGGTATTTTTAAAAACTTTTCCTCCCCTGACGCTAACCAGTGTTCACTGAACGCTAAAACACTTACACTATTGCCATAGCTTGTCTCTAAAAATATATTATTTTTTATACACTGAATATTCTGATGTAATATTGTTATTTGTTGGTTTGTCCTCTCTGCGTGGCTGTTTCCAGTTCTGCTTGAAAATTTCTGTTCTCCGTAAAGACTTGTTCACTATTTTCTTCAATGCTTTTTGGAAAGATATATCTGCTAAAACCCACTCCTTTAGGCCAGAATTTAGGATTGTACACACTTCTTTTAGTGCATACTCTACTCCCACTTTAAAAGCTTTCGTTCGAGTTCGTTTTAGTTTTAATTCCTCTACAACAAATGTTCTTTCTTTCATGTTTGGTTTGGAACTTAAATATTTATGTATTTTTTCAGCTGTAACATGCAGTTTTACTCTTGATAAAAATATCCATATTCTTTTCTGCACTCCTTCTAAGTCTTCATCGGTTCCTCCATCTCCAATTTGAATGTTATTAAATTTTGTTTTTTTCGATAATACATCTTTGTAGGAGGGTTTCTTGTTTTCTACTGGGTTCAATTTATTGGGAGTATTCATTTTTTGATTTGATTTTTCCCTAATTTGATGGGTGGAATTTTCCAAATTTATTACTTCTTGCATAATATGCCTCTGCTTTGATTCAAGATCTATTAGATTTGAGTTTGTTTTTATATTTATGGGTGAATTTTTTTCATTTCCTTGTTTATTTATTTTTGCATGGTCTTTTTTGTTATCAGTTATAGATATTAAAGGTGTTTTTTGCTGCTGGTTTTTATTGCTCTCAGACATAATTTTATATTGTTTATTCTGATTATTAATTATTGTTTCTTCCTTATTAGTGTTAGAATACGAATCCACTTTTTTAATCAAATTTATTATCAGTTTACTATTTGTTTCCACATCTGAATGCTCTTCTGACTTGTTTGTTGTGGTTTTTTCCAAGGATTTTACTTTATCTTCCAGGGTGTGAATTTTTTCTTTTAAGAGTTTGTTCATAGCTTGTAATTCTGTGTTGAGCTCAATTAAAAGCTTATTTTCAGATTTGAGGGATGTTATTATAATCTCATTTGTACTTTCATCTTCACTTTCCTCACAAGTTAGGTTATCTAGAATTTCCTTCTGCAATTCTTGTTTATTGCAGCATATTTTTCTTGCTGAGCAACCTTTATGAAATACTGCTCCACAATTAGTACAACTCACTTTTTTTTCTATTTTTAGTACTTTTTTTCACAATATTTACACACAGCTTGTAACTGTGTGTTTAACTCGTCAGCCATATTGGCATAGAACATGTATCTGTTACACAATGTAATGGTAATGAGGCTTTTACATTACAAATTCAAACTGTGCTCCTCTGGACTACACAAAAACTTCAAACCATTGTAACAAATCTCTTGTGCAAGCAACTGTAATGGATTTCATTAGTTGAATTAGGTTTAGTTGAAAAGTTCTTGCAATGAAATTATGCAAAGCCACATTTTGTGATTTTTTTTAAACAAAAATCGAGTTTTTTCTCTCCATTATTTTGATTTTGGTATTAAAATGATTGAGGAATAAAAGGGAACTAAAATCATAAAAAGAATCCCATATATACAAGAACCTTTCAATTAAATCTAGTTCAACCCCACCGTGATACCTGTTGCCTGCCAATCACACTGGAAGTTCACCCTTAACACTTTCACTGCGCATGACTCTCATGAGAATCGGTTCCGTTCTTAGCGCAGTGCGCATGACTCTCATGTGAGCCAGGCCATATTATGTATTATTATCATTTTTATTGTGCCAGTCAGCACTGAACACGAAATTCTTGGCCAGGTGTGCATGGCTCTCTTGAGGGTCAGTCCAACCAACATGGAATACCCTTTATATATAATTTTTATTGACACTACTCGATTTTTGTGACACCTAATTTTACAATATATATTATACACAGCCTGAACGGCCGCAGCGAAAGTGTTAATGCATATGTTCATAAAGGCGTCATTTTCGAAAGTTGGAAGAAACCAAAGACTTTTATTTTATTACTCTCTTGGAAGAAATGACACACTAAAGGTAATAATATCAAAATTCAATTTTTTTTATAATAAAACCTTTCTATTAATAATATGCCGTAATGTAATAATTATTTGTTCTGTATCATTTCAGCAACTTTAATTCCATTGAATGCAATATGACATTTGCCACTCCCAAAATTAATAGGGGAGAGAAGAAAAATTAAATTATAGTCCACTCAAATTAGGGAAAAAAACGCCATTTTAGAGAAAAATTTTGAACAGCAGTTTCTCTGCATAGATAGTAAGTACTCAACTTTTAGAACAATTTTTTGCTTATGCGCAGAAAAAAAAAGACATGATTTTTGAGATACACGTTTTTTCGTGTTTTTCTTCATTTAGACTTTTATATCTCGAAAAGTACCCGTTTTACCGAAACATAGGTAAACGTGTTTAGAATATGATTTTCTACAAAAAAGGTTCTATACATTTTTCCGATTATCCCATTGGCTTTTCCGGAAAAACGACTTCAAAAACATGTATGTGTTTTTTCGTGTTTTTTTTAATTTTGAATGCAAATATCTCGAGAAGCTCGCAATTTCAGTGCTAAATGAACATAAATAAACTTGTTCAGAATGAGAATTTCTACAAAAAAGCTCCTATACATTTTTCGATTATCCCATTGGTTTTTCCGGAAAATCTTCTTGGAGAATTAATATTTGTTTTTCCGTGTTTTTTTTTCATTTGGACTTATATATCTCGGAAAGTACGCATTTTTAAGGCTAAATGAACATTAGTAAACTTGTTCAGAATGTGATTTCCAACAAAAAAAGTTCTATACATTTGAGAGACATATACATCAAAATGAAAAAATACACGAAAAAGCAAATATATACATATTCTTCCAAGAAGCTTTTCCGGAAAAAGCTTTTTTGTACGAAATCTCATTCTGAACAAGTTTACTTATGTTCATTTAGCCCTAAAATCGCGCACTTTTCGAGATATATGCATTCAAAATAAAAAAAAAAAAACGCAAAAAACACTTGTATATATTTTTCAGACACTTTTCCCATGGTGTGTACCAAATCCCGTTCCCGTTTTTTCCCGGACTTTTCCCCCGATTTTGCCGGTTTTTTCCAAGCTTCAATTAACAGACTAGTACAAACAATAAAGAAAAAGTAATGAATGAGAAGCAGATTTTTCTAATTATCTCACTCACAGCTCCAAAAGTACAAGAAAAGAGAAAGCATTAATTTCAATTCATGTTTTTTTTCTTTTCCAATTAGTGCTGTGCACCGGAGGTCGCTAATTAACTGTTATTACGTTGTACAACTGTATTGACCATCTTTTCCATTATTATATTCCACTATCTATCCAACCAGCACCCCGTTTCGCTCCCAGAGGTCCCATAACTTTCGTAATTTTTTTCTCAACACTTTATGGTTCATCCAAAAAAAATTTGTTTTCTCAACAATTTACGGTTCATCCAAAAATTTTTTTTTCAAAATGTGCTCTATTAACCATGTTCTTTTCATAACTTATTGGAAAATTGTTAAAATCGAACCATACCAGCCTCATTTATATTATATAGACAAAGAAGTTGATGTAAATAAGATATATTGGAAACGCGAAAATTACCGAAAAGTAAAGTGTGTGGCACGTTTAGTATCGGAGGGTGATCACATTATTAAGAAAAGTGGATATCATAATTATGTCGCTGATGCAGCAAATTATATTGGGTTTTAAGCCATGCAAAACTTTTTCCATAAAACCAATAATAAAAAAGTTTCCCATATGGTGCTGACTTAGTTTAGGGTGACCATATGTCCGGAATTTCGTTGGAAAGTCCAGCATTTTGAAGTACTGTCCAGCATTCAGGTTATAGTATGAAGTTACAGCATTACGCTTTGCTTGGAATTTTTTTTTTTCCGGATACCCCCCCCGGCCATCAAAAAATGTTGCGATCAAGGAATGATTGTTCGAATTTCTGCCCCCCCCCCTCATCAATTTTTTTCTGAGCAAGCAGAAGTGTCCAGCATTCACTTAACAAATATCTGGTCACCCCAACTTAGTTGAACACACTGTGTATCCTCATATTACTGGGTAATGTAAACAAACATATGGGGACATACAACAGTATCTTGCGAATGAAAATATACCTATAGTTATTAGCCGACGTTTGCAATTCCCGATTACTATTTGAAATTCCCGTCTTTTTTTCCCGGTTGGACTAACTCCCCGTCACTTTCCCGGTTGGTAGACACCCTGTTTTCCGGAAAAGCAAATGGGATAATTGGAAAAATGTATAGAACCTTTTTTGGTTCAGAACTCGTATTCTGAACACGTTTACTTTTATTCATTTAGCCTTAAAGACGCGTAGTTTTCGAGATATATACGTCCAAATGAAAAAAAAACACGAAAAAACGTATATACATGTATGTATCTCAAAAATCATTTTTTTTTTCTGCGCATAAGCAAAACCTTGTTCTAAAAGTTGAATACTTACTTCCTATGCAGAGAAACTGCTGTTCAGAGTTTTTCTCCGCTTTTTTCCTAATTTTAGTGGACTATTAATCAAAAATAAACTAGATATTTTTAGTTACCTTGGCAAATTGGCACCAGTGACTTTATACTGGATAAAATTAGGCACATATTGAGGCAATTCTACACAATTTGATAACCAATCACTGGTTTGCTCCATTGTCCAGTTATGAACTTCTGATCTTAACCATGCTTCCCACAATTCCTTGACTGAAATATGCATATCGTCATTTCGATGGAAGTTTTTCTGTCTTTTTTCATAACCTGAGTCATACTTCAATTCTTCTTTCAGGAACTGAAAACCAAATTACAAGAATACGTAAATGTCATTTGTATACAAGTTTAATGGTCAACTCAGCGTTCGGAGTGAAGTCTTACCGCCATATGTGAATAGATAAAAATGTTTTTAAAAATACGTATATCTTTAGATTATATGATAAAATGTATGTAATAAACATGCAACTATATTTCTGAAATTGACAATTACAAAATGTTTTAAACAATTGTAGTCAATAATTATAGTGAAATTAAAATAATAATATACCGAGACTGATAGAATTGCCTGGTATTGCAGAAAATTTTACCAGCTGTTTGTTATCTATAGACACCGAGGACTGTTGATTATTGAAACAAAACGGTTATTAATAAACTGCATTTCTTGGTTATTTAGTTTAATACTAGTACAAACATGCAGCTAGGTCACTTTCCTTTAAGTGTAACCATGAAAATTTAAAACATATCATTATTGCCCATTCTATGGTTTGCTGCACTGAAAAGTGTAGAATATAACCAGACTGAAAAGTCAGAAGAATCTATGGTGCCATCTATGGTACACTAGATATACTATTGCCTTTAACGGCGCGTCAAAAAAATGAATATGCAATATAAATGCTAGTCATATCCAGTCATATAAGTAAAAACGTGCTTATCTTTCTTGTTAAGAAGGGATTCATATGCTTCACTTTACGGTCAATTCAAAGTTGAGAACCACAGATTTGGTTATTATGAGATGCAGCAAGATATTTGTCGGAATTATTTTATTTTTAACTGCCCAAGGAATCATTACTTCCACATCCAAATTTTCTATCCAAGTCTCTCACAACAAAAAAAAATTTTACTATACTATTACTACGGGCGCCCACCCTAACTGTACATGCACCCCCCTGGTGGAATTGAAGAAAAATCAACATCAATTGATAAAGACATATCTTTGTCACCACATTTCTGTCTAATGGCAATTAGGCGAAGCTCGTTCACGCTAGCGCATTTCTTTGATCCATATATGACACATGTAAACTCCTCTAATGATGCGACTCATTTACCATCAATATTCCAGCTGCTCCCCAAATCTTGAAATGTTCAGATATAGTTGTTATATTTGGGAGAAAGTAACTAAGTTACCGTTTTCGACATAAATGTCTGCAAATTATAATATCATTATTATTATTGTTAATTTTATTTTTTGTTGTGTTAATAATATGAAGTTATATTATACGCCTTACAATAATCGTCACAGTTATTTCCTCTAAATGATTTACCAGTATATGAATTTCTGTTTTCTTAATTTTGGACTCATTTATCTGGAAAATGGTAACTCCTATCAAAATATTGTATAGGAACAAAATTGCAGAAAATTTTATGCACAGTGCGATGTTTTAAACAAATGTATTATTTTGGAGATTGTTGAAAAGCAGGAAAAGTGCTGATGACAGTTCATTCCGATAAATAATTCAAATATAAACAGTAAACACACTCACAAAAAAATAGCCTCTGTAGTCTTACTCTTCTGAGTCAGTGGTCACTTGCACTAAACTGAACGTTTTATTTGTAGAGTGATGTAAAATCCGTTTAAGAGCGTCATCTGGCATCAAGTAGTAGTAACAGACACGGTAACTTGGCACCATTTAATTTTAGTTTAATAGAGTTTTAAACGTTTTAAAACTGTTTTAAAAATACCATTTAAAACATTGAAAAAAATTGTTTAAAACAAAAAAACTGTTTATAATAAAAAAAGTTTTTTTGTTTAAAATAAAAAAAAAGTTTTTTTTTCCAACCCTGAATAAAATAAAATAAATGATTCTTAAACAGGCCTTTTGTAACCTGAAGATTCTGTCAGCTTCAACAGAGTTGCCCCAGAATATAATTCCATATGTTATTCTGGATTTGGTGTAGGCATAATAAGAGGTTATGGCTGCTTCTTCACCTACAATTCTTAATATTGTTCGTAACGCATCTGTAAAGGAACTAATTTTTGTGGCAAGGTACTTTATGTGATGTTTCCACCTCAACTGAGAATAAATCACAGTCCCTAAAAATGTTGTACAGTCCATAATAATTTGTCCTTGTAGTTCACGACTAGTGAGAGCTCCTTCCTAAGACTGAATTTTAACAGGTAAGTCTTTTCTATATTAAGTTGTAAATTATTTGTTGCAAACCAGTCGTTTAGAATGTCAATTGATATTGAGATCTCAGTTTCTCACTCATCATTAGTTTCTGCTTTAATGACTAATGAATTATCATCAGCATCCACTTGAACCTGTCAATCTTCAGCAATTTTGTTCATGATCCTCTCAATTGTTGTTCTTCATGTGCACCATGCTGGTCAACCTATTTTTAGTTTATTGCTGTTTAGTAGTTGTGTTGAGTTCCTTCTTTGGGCGTGTCCCCAGTACTTCAACTTTTCTATCCTTTTTGTAATTGTTTTTCCTCCTAATAATGTTGTTACTTTAGTCTTATTATTTTTGCGAGTAGTTGGATTCTGTCCTCTCGGTTCTATTCATGCTTATTGTGTTGGCTTTTGTCATTGCCACGTTTTTAACTTCATATGTCATAGTTGTCAGTATGATGGGTTATGTATATGCTCTTGATCAAGACCATGTTGGTCTATTTTTTTCGATGAACGGTATATTTGCCCTCTTAACTCTGTATGACGTTTTAATTCTCTTCTTTACAGTTTCTCTTCTTTTCAACTGGTTCGTCAGATATGTTCCTAGGTAATTTCTATTTGTTCACCGTTGTTTTGTATATACTGTGCAACTTATGTTGCTAGCATTTTCATGGCGTTGGTGTGTACCTGGCCTATTTAAAAATGAATACAGTCAAATAAAACATAAACTCTCACTTCTACACTTTACTTTGAAAAAACATAAGCAGTAAAATTAGCAGATCCTACATATTTTATCACAATTTCTTTCTTATTCAGATATACCCTTTATAATAAATTGATTTCCTACTTGTTTTTTAGAAATTAAGGTCAAAAATATTTCTCTTATAAAACTGTAATTTTCCCTGGCATTCTTTAAAAAAATCACTCTATCTCTCTATCTATCTTTCCCTGTCTCTTTTAAATTCTGACATTGGGAATGTCAGTATTTCAGGTTGCTGGGAACCCTGCCTAAATGAAATTCTTGTCTTAATAATTATTATTTTAGTATACTATAAACGCTTTTTATTCATTGATATGTATATTTTGATAATTTCAAAATACTTTTAGTATTCTCCGACATGATGTTGATGTTAAACACATTAAATCGTAGATAACTGAATCCTGTAAGTTTTCGATCTGAAAGAATTTCTCTACAGTATTTAAGTATAAAAATTTAATTCGTCTTGCAGGATGGAAAAATTTAATTCTAGCTTATTTTTTTCATTAACAATTAGAAATATTAAAAAGTTAATAAGGCAGAAAACATAGGTATCTTTACAAACTTTAATTCTATTTTTTACACATTTTGACCAATAATAAGAGGCGAGATATTCTCAATTTTAAGACAATTAGCAATCATAATCTTCAATAAAGTATTTAACATTTTTTTAAAGTTGAAAAATGTAAAATACTTGGGGTATACAGTGTGTTCCACTTTTCATAGTAACACCTTCATAGCTCAGTTATTAGTTATCCAGTTTTGGCCAAATTTGGATCAGTATCAAAGACCTCTACTATATCTTTTTTGAGTGTTGGCACATTGGCCGGCATTTTTATTAAGAAAAAAAAGGTCCGTTTTTTGAGAAGTTATATTGAGCAATTTTCTTTTTGCTGAAAAACCAATGTAATATTATTATTGATCAGTATGTTTTAGAACCGCTACATTCGAAATTTGACATTTTGATTTATGGTTTTCAAAATACGGACCTCTTAAAATTACATTTTTTGGATATTAAATAATGAATAACTTGGAAATAAATTGTATTTCTAAAAAAGTCATTTCTCATTTTCTACATAAATTCACCTTTTCTATCACCTAGTATGATCGATACTTTCAAAGAACAATGTTAAAAATAGGCCCATCCTCATTAATTTCTGAGAACACTTTTTTTGGCCAAAACTAAATTTTCGTCCTAATCGTGAAATCTGTTAATGTAAATGCACTTTATATTTGATGGTAAAAAAATTGAAAGTTATTAGATGTTATTTCTTTGTATGGGAGTTATACTGGGTGATACAAGGTCGTGGTACACCCCCTTGTTTTTTGTTATTAAAATTTTGAAATTTAGTACAATGAATATACTTAGTAATTATTATTATTACTTCCACATCCAGTGGAAGTATAGTAACGACAAAAAAATTTTTTTAAATATTTATTGTTCAAATAGGCTTAAAATGTCATGAAACGTCGAGATTTTAAGTTTGAGAGAAAAAAAAATTTCTGTCTGTCTGTCTGTAACTTTTTTTTGTGCGCACGTTTACTCTGGAACCGTTTAAGATATTGACTTGAAATTTGGTACACATATGTACTTTAACGAGATCTGGAACTAGATTATATTTTCATCTGGTTCCGTCGAAGGGTTGGGGGATAAATTGGGGTAAATTTAGGGTAAATGGCTAAATCAAGCAGGTAAGAGTCCATAAAATTGGTATTTAGTATATACAAGAGAAGCTAAGGTCTCAAAAAAGTTTTTGGCATTAGCCACCTCCATTACCACCCACACCCCCTTATTAAAGAGGATGAAAAAAAAATTGTGATTTAGTGTATGTACAAGAACCAGAAACCTCAAAATATTTTTTTACTTCATGCACCCCCACTACCACCCCCCCACCCCCACTACCGATGTGGCATATCGTTTTATAAGTTTTTGGGGTAGACGATTTCATATATTATGTTGTTAAAGTTACCTCGAGTAGTATGGATGCGCAGTGGCTTTCCTCGACTACTATGGATGCGCAGTAGGTTTCTCCGAGTATTATGGATGCGCAATAGTTTTTCTCGAGTATCTTGGATGTGCAGTGACCTTTCTCGAGTATTATAGATCGCAGTAGGTTACCTCAAGTAGTATGGATGCGCAGTGGGTTACTATAAGTAGTATGGATGTGCAGTGGCTTTCCTCAAGTACAATGGATGTGCAGTAGGTTACCACGAGTAGTATGGATGCGCAGTGACTTTTCTCGAGTGCTATAGATGCGCAGTAGGGTACCTCAAGTGATATGGATGCGCAGTGGATTTCTTTGAGTAAAATGGATGCGCAGTGGGTTACTTCAAGAAGTATGAATGCTGATGAATAAATGAATGTTTCCTCGAAGAAAATACTTGAAGTAGAGACTTTACTTCTATCGTATAGTTTACGGCACACAACGATTTTTTATATCTTTGTCATGCCATTTTCTGCGTATTATTTCGACATTCAGTTGAAGTATATTAACACAAAAAAAATTTTTGGAAATTTTCATTGTTTAAATAGGCTTAGAATATCAGGAAATGTCAATATTTTAAGTCTGAACAAAATAAATTTGTCTGTTGCGTCGGTCTGTCTGTTAGTCTTGTATCGTTTTGGTGCTCACGATTATCCTGGAACCGTTTAAGATATTTACTTAAAATATGGCACACGTATGTTTTTTAACGAGATCTGGAACTAGATTATATTTTGATCTTATTCCGTTGCAGAGTTGAAGGGTAAATTGGGGTAAATGGGGTTAAGTAGGTAAATCAAGCAAGTAAGAGTCCATGAAATTGGTATTTAGTAAATATAAGAGAGCTAAGGTCTCAAAAAAAAATTGGCATTAGCCATCCCTATTACCACCCCCACCTCATTATTAAAGGTGGTGAAAAAACAGTGTGATTTAGTGTGTGTACAAGAGCCAAAGTCATCAAGAATTTTTTTCACTTCATTCACCCCCACCCTTATTACCGATGTGGCATATAATTTTGTGGGTTTTTGGGGTACATGATTTCAAATATTATACCATTAAAGTTCCATAAACAATTATTTCCACATAGTGGAGTGCAAATATAGTATTTTGTTGTAAGAAACTTCGATGTGGAAGTAGTGATTCCTTGGGCAGCGGTTTTTTTTATTCCACGTACCATGACCTTGTATCACTGTATAAAAAGTAATACAGAATTATACAAAATTAAAAACAGGCTCCTAAATTTTCTTTTTTTCATCGTTATAGCGTCAATTATTTGTTTTCGGTACTTAAAAAATTTCGATTTTGGCCACAAAAATGACCTGTAGAAACCATAGTGCATCCGTGGTAAAGTATGGAAGCCATCTTTTTTTTTTACTAATTTTGAATCCGTCACCTGTTTTGGCGAAAAATCTCGGGAACACATTAAAAAACAACCCTTATTTGGGGGCCATAAACTGAAGATTCTCATTTTCCCAACCCAAAATCATTTAAATAATTTTAAAGAATTTTTTGATATAAAAGACAAGTAATATTTTCTGGATAGTGATATGCACACCATACATCCCAACCCTAAAAGTGTGAGAAATATTCATCTGAATTGACAAATCATCTTATTATGATAAAAAAAAATCAAACTGGGTGAATAGGGATTTAGGTGCTAATATAACTGAATTTAAAGGTTTCATTTTATACCAATAAATTTTATGGCCCATGGACTATCATGCTTAATGCAATCTACTAATGGACAGTTTCATCCTTATCTTATGTCAATATATTATGTCATTATTATTTTGTAATATATTCTTTTACTGTTATGAATTGTTCAATTATCATTGCAACGTATACTTCACTTAGTCTCGCTTGCAGTAAATGTTAAGACATGACAATTTATAAAAATTTTATAGACAGACAGATCTCTATAGTCGTTTTCAGCTACAGTTTACTTTAAGTGATATTTATCACATACAAATTTCAATAATTTTTATTGTTTATTTTTATAAATTTTTTAGTACAAACGTGTTTGCAAGCTACTACCAATTTTTTGATTATGTGATATGGGAAAATTAATACTTTTTCAATAGAAAACATTTCATTCTGAGTTAAAAAGTTTACACTTACACTTCTGTAAATCATTTAAAAATTGGGCGTCGATGAGAGGTCACATATAAAAATACAATTTGCTAAAAAAACTTGCCTAACTTGTTTATTAGAGTTTAAAAATAATACAAGACATTTATGTAAAAATTATGCAATTGTTTACTTTTACTTTTAGCATAAAATACTTATTGGAATTTATTGGAATAAATTACCAAAAAAAGAAAAATTATGATGGTGACTTCAGTTTTGAAAATTAGTCGACTTATAACAAACAACAAAATCTAAATAAACCAGAAATTCAAGAAATTGGTGAACATGAAAAGGAGAGATTTCATAAATATTCTATTAGATTAGATTGTTAGAAAATATTATTTTGGGTATTCAGCAGATAACTTTCAAAGAAACCATTTGTTCCTTTCATATACCATTGATCTAACACATTCAGCGCCAAGCTCTCAGGGCGAATTTTCATTATTTTTAATTTAATATAATAATCATGTTGTTTTAATTCGAACTTTTACAGAATTTATGTGAAAACTTTCATCCAACCTACACTCCAATATGAGAGGAAATTCTAGTAGACCAGAGCTTATAATTTCCCATATAAAATATACGTAAAGTGTGTGCGATAGCGATACACACGGCCAAAACACAATATTCACAATGTTTTAGCAATGTGTATCGAAAAAGATACACTGGCGCTGAACGTGCTAAATCTGACCAAGCTAGAATATCAACAAGAAGTTTCCTTACGAACCGACTTGTCAACTTCTTTCATACACTTACTATATCTGACATTCAGTATGAAAAACAAGAATATGACCATTTCTTCTATACACTGATGATCTAAGTCTGATCAAGCCAATATATTATAAGAAGCCTCCCTTACGAGGCATTCTTTCTAGTACCTCCTCGAGTATCTATATAATTTATTGGCATGATCAGATCAGGCAGATCATCAGTATACAGGGTGTAACATAATGGAATGTCATGAATGAGGCAGCGTATTCCTCGTACAAATTTAAGAATATTTTGTCATATAAACATTTGTCATGAGAGCCTTTGTTTAAAAGGTGTTGTAGTTTTCAATAAATACAATTATTTCCCTAAATATCTTTTGAACAAAAAATGTAGATATTGAACTGAAATTTTGTGTGTACAATGGGGTATTTTCCATTTTTTTTTATTCAGTTTTGGTGATCAGGTAATGTTGTTATTTTAACAATTACTGCATAATCAATTTAAACCAAAACGATAATTTCTTAAATAAAAATAAGAAATAAGAATACGCCCCTCTAGACACAGATTTCAAATAATTTTATTTGGCGGGAAATAATTTAACCAATAATAGACAACTTTCGCTTAGACTGTAACTATCTTACATGAATGCCAAATTGTGTATTTACTTTACATTATTTTACCTATAACACATCTATTTTGCTCAATATCTTGAAAATCAATAAATATTATGTACATGTATTTAGAAGGAATTAAAAGGTATTTATGTTTGTTATTATTTAGAAGTTATCTTTAAAAACCGCTGCCCAAGGAATCACTACTTCCACATCCAGATTTTCTATCCAAGTCACCCACAACGAAAAAATTTTGAAATCTCCTACCCCAAAAACCCATAAAACGATACCCCACATCCTTAGTGGGGTGGGGGTGGTGATATAGACTGGCTGTACATGACCAGTCAGGTGCAACGTTTTTAAAATGCATGCCAATCATATATATGAATGAAATTACCATGAATATGCCCGTCGCGTGATGAAGGGTGTGCAAATTGATTTTTTTTTTTTTTTGTTTTTTTTTTAATTTTAAAATGGATGCCAATAGTGCCAAACGAAAAGCCTAGAAAAAAAATCCAAAATCAAAATCATCCAAAATCAAGAACACCAAAAAATTTTACGATTTAATGTGCGCATCAAGAGTTGTTTTGCGCGCGGAAACTGCATGAATTTCTACTGGATTCTTTTTCACGGCTTTTCGTTTGGCACTATTGGCATCCATTTTAAAATTAAAAAAAAACACAAAAAAAAAACAAAAAAAATCGATTTGCACACCCTGCCTAAAATTTGCGTTTACATTCCTGAAGAGAAAAATTCTCCCCTACAAAATGTTCTCTACAACTCTTTCATTGACTGGACTAGTTGTTCAAAATTAAAATTGGCGTCTAAAATATGCAAAAAAAAATTGTGCCCAGTAGCGTGCCATAAAAGGCAAAAAAGGTACCCTGCATACACCATATCTACGTCACTGGTTAAAGATGGGGCTTCATCTTTTTAATATTAAATACAACATTACATATGTATTGTACATACAAAACTTGAGTTCAATATCTACATGTGTTCAAAAGATATTTAGGGAAATAATTGTATTTACTGAAAACTACGCCCTGTATCTTTTAAACAAGGACATGACAAATGTTTATATGACAAAATATTCTTAAATTTGTACGAGGAATACGCTTCTTCGTTTATGACCTTCCTTTACGTTACACTCTGTATATAAAGAATGGTTATTTTCTTGTTTTTCATACTGAATGTTAGATATAGTAAGTGTAAGAAAGAAGTTGACGTCAGTTCGTAAGGGAACTTCTTGTTGACATTCTAGCTTGGTCAGATATAGATCAATGGTATATGAAAGGAATGAATTGTTTCCGGCTGTCCCAAGTCAAAACACTATAAGCCAGTTTTATCAAAAATCATATTTTTTCATTTTTTGATATACAGTATCAACATCTACCAATCCGTGATTGAGGAAAACTAAAATTTCATGTCCAAAGTCCATGTGTAAACAATAATATCCACTGTATATCCACTAACCGAACCAAGTTACTAATTTAAAACACTACATCCATAATTTTTTAAATGGTTTATATAGTGTTTTGACTTGGGACAGCCGTTTCTTTGAAAGTTATCTGCTGAATACCCAAAATAATATTTTTTAACTATAATGTAAGCAGAAACACACGAAATTTATTTTTAAAAAACTACACAAACACTAACAATGCTGTCATAGTATCATTAGTCACAGCCTACTGCATTAGAGTAATTACTGCGCTTCCCTCAATAACCATAAAATATCTATATGCATGTTTGGCGCATATTTAATGTCCGATATGTCAAGAAATATTACAGCTAGACCTATCAACTCTTATACAGTGTGTGCTATTTAAACACGTTGACCGATTTAATTTTTTTTTTTTTTTGAAATGAGCTTTATTTGACTGTTTTGAAGAATTTGTAATTTTCGTATTTTCAAGGCCTATTAAGCTCCTCTAGGGTCGAAATTTCGAGATCGACTGCAATTTTTTATTGGCAAATTGGATAGCATATTTGACTTACAGTTGTCTCAAATACTCCTAACAAAATTTTAGGTCGATACTTCATACAGGGTGTTTGTTTTCAATAGCCAAATTTAAAATTTCTCACTTTTCGACTGGCCCTACATAAAAGTCGTTTAGGTTCACTAAAAAGGTAAAGTAGTCATTCGACTTAAGAAACATCAGACACTAAATGAGGAAAAAAAAAGAAAAGTTATTCTTTAAATAAATAGTGCTTCTATACATTATTCGGTTGCTGTACGTGTAGGTGCCTTAATGAAAATTTTTCAAACAAATGGATTAGACGGAATAGCATTTCTTTTTTCTTCCTTATTTAGTGACATCAACATCAGATACTAAATGAGGAAGAAAAAGGAAAAGCTATTCTGTCTAATTCATTTGTTTGAAAAATGTTCATTAAGGCACCCGGTTGGTACAGCAACCGGATAATGTAAAGAAGCACTATTTATTTAAAGAATAACTTTTCTTTTTTCTTCCTCATTTAGTATTTTATGTTCCTTAAGTCAAATGACTACTTTACCTGTTTAGTAAACCTAACCGACTTTTATACAGGGCCTGTCAAAAAGTGAGAAATTCTAAATTTGGCTATTGAATAACAAACACCCTATATCGAGCTAAAATTTTGTATAGAGGTATTTGAGAAAACTGCAAATCGAATACGCTATCCAATTTGCTGACAAAAAATTGCCTCTGGAAATTTCAACATTTTCAAAACATGCAAATAAAGCTCATCGAGCACTACTTATATCTCAAAAAGAAAATTTTAAAATCGACCAATGCGCCCCCAAAATAACGGGGTGTTGTGGTATTAAATAGTGCACACTGTATTTTTGAAATCAGGGAAAAAAATCTAAAAACCCCGTATTTAAAAACATACGGGGTTTTCCATTTGAAAAACAACCTTTATTGTTATATCAATGTGACCTATGCAAGCAATTGTATTTTTAATTGAATTTAAAAAATATATATGATATACAACTCTACAACTTTTACACGAAACTTTTTTTAATTTTCAATAACAGAAATAAAAGGGAGGGGGGGGTCAGATATAATAAATAACCCTGTACCTACTCAGTGACTTCAGAATTTGTCGGAATTCATTGTACTTATTACCCACATCAACTAGTTAATAAATTTGCCAATCCCAAGTGCAAATTTAACAATTTTATCAACTAGTTTATTAAAACTTTGGTAAATACGACACTAAAATACATACGTCATCTGATTCAGACAAATCTATGCTACCATCTTGATCATCATCCAATTGCTTATGCAATGATTTAATAGCTTCCAATCCTAATCTATCACTTTGAGCCATCGCTAAGCATGCAAAATCATCCAAACTACATGTATCGTAAGCACCTGAAAATTTTTGTATTTAATCATCGTGTACATACTATAATTGATGCAAATGTCTTACCGTCAGTAGTAGGCGCTAAATCACTGGGAAACGGGGTAGTTCTAGGGCTTTCTCTGCTAGCTTTGTAAGTATCCGCATGTTCTGTATTTCCATATTCATTTGGTGATGCATCACTCCAGTATATATTAAAAACTAACCAAAAAACTAAGCCTCTAATATGCATTTCAATAAATTACCGTTGCACAAAATTTTTAACAAAATATACAAAAATGTTACAGCCAAAATTTATTATCATAATAGTTCCGTTATTTTCTAGTTTGACATTTCGCAGTAGTAAAATTTTCAAGGTTGTTGGAGTCTTGGGAAACTGTCACAAATTATTACTGTTTAATAATAGCTTTTTGTAGAATTCTCTCTAGTGTAAACTCAACTTACCACATGTTCTGGGGCATCTATTTGCGCGCGTCTTTTAAAATTAAAATCATGGTACTGAGTTGACCTTAGCACAATTATTTATTAAAGCGAATCGTTCCCAATATGCTTTTTATATACTTTTAATACACATTAATATAAATGAAACAAATAGTTTTTGAGAGCGTTATTTTATTACTCTGTTAAAAAAATAAACCATATAAAGTAAATGTTATGTATAATGTATAAATTAACAGGTTATATTATTTATGCATCACAGATGGTTTAACAGATTGTATTTTTTTCAATAAAATCTGGTTATCACGAATAATTTTTTCTTGATTTTTCTTTCTATTTATAGCTGCACTAGAAATATTTTTCATATTAGTCGTTTTTGGAGCAATCTTATACTGGTTAACTCTCTTGGTATTAGATATAATTTTGTTCATTAAAATTCCATTTGTACGCTCAATGTCACGTAATTTTTCAGAGGAGAACGTCTTATTTGGTGCAAATTTTCTCTGGCATATATTTATACTACTACTTTTTAAAT
This sequence comes from Rutpela maculata, assembly GCA_936432065.2. Lineage (NCBI taxonomy): Eukaryota > Metazoa > Arthropoda > Insecta > Coleoptera > Cerambycidae > Rutpela > Rutpela maculata. The sequence goes on from OW386288.2 coordinate 58,803,311, forward strand.
CATCCAAAACTAAAGCCAAACTCACGTCCTCCTCGTCTTCTTCGAAAGATTCTCCGTCATACTTATCTTCAACGGTTGTATTATCGCTTTCTGAATAATTAATTGAATTTTCTAATTCTGATTCGCTGTCACTTGAAAGAGAATACACAGATTGTTGTGTACATAGGTTTTTTATGTCATCGCAAATATCGCAATCATTACATTTGACCGATATTTCCTTTTTCTCCATAATACGAATTTATTTGCTGATATAAAAAAATATATAAATAGTTTATAATATTCGCCTTTTTTTCTTCCTGACAAATTTTCATAATGTATATGAAGTTTCTATAGTAACTAATAAACTACAAAAGATGATAAAAATAACCGTACAAGGGCAACTTTAACAGAGTGAAGTAAATAAAAAAGTTTAATCAATATTTGTTATGATGACGCCAGCGTGGCGGCAAAATAGCTATATCATTAGTTTTAATTGACTTTAAATGTATTTAAGAACGGTTGGAACGTGGAAAGTTTAATTTAGAGAAATATGATTGAGCAATGAATTCCAAAACTGTGCTGTCCAGGACGAAGAATTCACATCCGACCTCCGATTAAAGAACTTATATAAGTTCTTTAATCGGAGCATCCGACAGTTCTGAAACTTGTAGTGGGCTGACAGACTCTCATTTCATAGTTATCAGGGTTCAGGGTATCATGAAAATGTCACCAAACATTATATGCATTGCAAATATCTATGTTAAGAGTATAATCTGCGGTCAGTGAAATGAAGAAACGAATTATTCGGCTTATTTTTGAAGATAGAAACTTCAAATTTTGTACGTATGTATTAAAATATATATTCTAGTTCGTCACGTTTTTATTTTTTTGTTTTAGTCAAAAACACGTGATCAACGAAAAAATGGACGTCGAAAAATTGGAATTTACAAAAAACGAAATCGTGACGACCTAGATAGTCCATAATTAATTACGTGGATAAAATATAACCTCTTAATTTTCAAACATAGATTCAATAAATAGTTTCCAATTTTGCCGTCAATAGATGGCACTCGCCTCGGCATTCGCATAGCTTTACACGCTCTCAGACTTTAGGGAGGAACTTGTTGTCATGGAGACCTGACGCGAATGAATGCTTGCCAGGGAAGCATTTAGGAGTTCTGGTAATATCTTAAATTTATTTATAAATTATTTTATCTTACAGGAATTACTTAATAGATGAAATTCTTTATAATGTTAATACATAAATAAAAGGTGCCAAATAGAGAGGACCGGTTTTGTATAAACACTCCTACAAATTTTATTATGAAAATTTGAATGCGGTTTTTAGTTAGGTCAGAAATCAATTTATTCGAAATTATTACCAAGCAAAATGTACAGGGTGTCCCAGTCAACGCGCTATGCTGGGTTTTCTCGGTAGTTTCTGAGATAAGTTTATGGTTCAAAATCCAATCTGACGTAGGTTTTCCGAGGAATCTCATACTGCTAAGATATTTAGGAATCCAAAATGACGGACGAATTTCGTCATCTACGATCCTATTCGACTGAAAATCGATATCTGGGGGTTTTCGGGGATGCGGTTTACGAATTTTTGGTCAAAATTTAGGAATCCAAGATGGCGGACGAATTTCGTCATCTATGGACCTATTCGACTGAAAATCGATATCTGGGGGTTTTCGGGGATGCGGGTTATGAATTTTTGATCAAAATTTAGGACTCCAAGATGGCGGACGAATTTCGTCATCTATGGTCCTATTTGACTAAAAATCGATATCGGAAAATTTAGGAATCTAAGATGGCGGACGAATTTCGTGATCTATAGTCCTATTCGACTGAAAATCGATATCTGGGGGTTTTCGGGGATGCGGGTTACGAATTTTTGATCAAAATTTAGGACTCCAAGATGGCGGACGAATTTCGTCATCTATGGTCCTATTTGGCTGAAAATCGATATCTGGGGGTTTTCGGGGATGCGGGTTACGAATTTTTGATCAAAATTTAGGACTCCAAGATGGCGGACGAATTTCGTCATCTATGGTCCTATTTGGCTGAAAATCGATATATGGGGGTTTTCGGGGATGCGGGTTACGAATTTTTTATCAAAATTTAGCACTCCAAGATGGCGGACGAATTTCGTCATCTATGGTCCTATTTGGCTGAAAATCGATGTCTGGGGGTTTTCGGGGATGCGGGTTACGAATTTTCGGTCAAAATTTAGAAAACCAAGATGGCGGATGAATTTTGTCATCTGTGATCCTATTCGAATGAAAATCGATATCTGGGGATTTTCGGGATGCGGGTTACGAATTTTTGGTAAAAATTTAGGAATCCAAGACAGCGGACGAATTATAACTATATTTTGACCCCCTTTATTTATGTTATTATTGGAGACAAAAAAAAGTTTCGTATAAGAGTTGTAAGGTTGTATACATATTTTTTTAAATGCAATTAAAAAACAATTGCTTGGATATGTCACGTGATATAACAATGAAGGTTGCTTTTTAAATGAAAAACCCTGTATATTTTTACATATTCTTTTAGATCCTTTATCCCTGATTTCAAACATATAAGGATCTAGCTGTAATATTTTTTGATATATCGGACATTAAATATGCTCCAAACATGCTTATAGGTATTTTAGGGTTTCTGACGGAGCGCAGTCAGTGGCGGATTTAGGGGGGGGGGGGGCTATAGGGTAAAATCCAAGCGCGGCAATTTTTTTGAAAAACACCAAAGACATAAAAACAAAAAATTATTATTATTAATATGTTCTATCAGAACATGTTTAATTTATTTGAGAACGTGTTTTTTATAATAACTAGACTAAAGTTCCTTATTATAGTCAACAGTACAGGGTGGTTGTGCAAACGTTAAAACCTCATTTAACTTCTTTATTTTTGGAGTTACGTAAATACGTTCAAAAATAAAAGTTATGAGATATCACATGTATTTTCCAAACATCATTTCAGCAAAACAATTCAAACAAGTCGAATTTCGGAGATATGAGCTTTACCTTGGTTTTACTTCCACATCCAGTGGAAGTATAGTAACGACAAAAAAATTTTTTTAAATTTTTATTGTTTAAATAGGCTCAGAATGTCATGAAACGTCGAGATTTTAAGTTTGAGCGAAAAAAAAATTTCTGTCTGTCGGTCTGTAACTTTTTTGTGCGCACGTTTACTCTGTAACCGTTTAAGATATTGACTTGAAATTTGGTACACAAATGTACTTTAACGAGATCTGGAACTAGATTATATTTTCATTTTGTTCCGTCAGAGGGTTGGGGGGTAAATTGGGGTAAATTTGGGGTAACCAGCTAAATCAAGCAGCTAATAGTCCAGAAAATTGGTATTTAGTATATACAAGAGAAGCTAAGGTCTCAAAAAATGTTTGGCATTAGCCACCCCCACCCCATTACTAAATTTTTTCGTTGTGAATGAGTTGGATCGAAAATCTGGATGCGGAAGTAATGATTCCTTGGGCAGCGGTTTTTTTAAATAGAACACCCCCATATATTTTTACACTATTTGAAAGGCCATAGAAAAATCTTTTCAATGATATATGACCCAGTCTGTTCACTTTTTAAATTTTTTTTCCGATTTGAATCTAATTTTACTTATGGAACAAATTAGGATCTACTTATTACCAGAAAAAAATTCACGTCCTACAAATGCAAAGCCACCTGCGGTACCAAAATATGCGGATAAAATCAAAAAATCATATTAGGCATATTTTTATTGGAAAATTTTGTTAATGAAAGAATTGTTCAGAAACCTTAAGTCCAAAATTTAATCAAAAAAAATATATAAATTTTTATTAAAATAATGTCCAAGTCCGAAAATATCATTTGAATGGGTTTTTTCGTTTAGAAAACTGTACTATGACAATTTTGTTTGAAATTAAACCCAAGCTGCAGGTAGTTGTAAAACAGTTTTTTTTTAAATACCTAATTATTTTCAAAATTTTTTAAATTTCAAGTTTTTCATTTTTTAATTTTGATTAAATTTTGGCCATTTTGGACAATTCTTAACAAGTTTTATTAACAAAATTTTCCGATAAAAAAATGCCTAATATGATTTTCTGATTTTCTCCACATATTTTGGTACCGCAGGTGGCTTTGGTACCGTAGGAGGCGAATGTTTTTCTGATCATAAGTAGATACTAGTTTGTTCTATACTTAAGTAAAATGCGATTCAAATCGGAAAAAAAATAAAGTTATTGGGATGTTACCATTTCAAGTGAAACACACTGTATCAATTATTGAAATTCTCCATTTTATTTAAAATAAAGTGAAATTAGACAGAACTAACATATTGTTTATTTTAATTTACATACTTTTGTTTTCCATGGCTAATTTGATAAATTGTAAATTTATAGTAAATTAGACAAAATTTGTTTAAGATAAGTACCATGTATTATATTATAAATACAAAGCTTTTTTTATGGCGTTTCAAATGGTACATATATGGAGTGTTCCTTTAAAAAAAAGCAAAGTAAAGTTCATATCTCCGAAATGCGACTTTCAATAGGCATGTCCACAAAATTTTAATTTCAATTGGGAATGATAGAATTATCGATATTGTACACTAATTTAACAATAAAAAAAACCGCTGCCCAACTTCCACATCCAGATTTTCTATCCAAGTCACTCACAACGAAAAAATGTTGTATGTGGAAATAATTGTTTAATAATATAATATTTGAAATTCTCTACCTCAAAAACCCATAAAACGATACCCCACATCGGTAATGGGGTGAGGGTGGTGATAGAGGGTGGTAATGGGGGTGGATAAGGTAAAAAAATATTTTGAGGTTTCTAGTTCTTGTACACACACTAAATTAAATTTTTTTTCATCCCCTTTAATAATGGGGTGGGGGCTAATGCCAAAATTTTTTTTGAGACCTTAGCTTCTCTTGTATATAGTAAATACCAATTTTATGAACTCTTACCTGCTTGATTTACCTATTTACCCCAAATTTACCCCAATTTACCCCCAACTCTTCGACGGAACAAGATGAAAATATAATCTAGTTCTAGATCTCGTTAAAGTACATAAGTGTACTAAATTTCAAGTGAGTATCTCAAACGGTTCCAGAGTAAACGTGCGCACAAAAAAAAAGTTAGACCGACAGACAGACAGAATTTTTTTTGCTCAAACTTAAAATCTCGACGTTTCATGACATTCTAAGCCTATTTGAACAATAAAAATTTTTAAAAAATTTTTTTGTCGTTACTATACTTCCACTGGATGTTGAAGTAATATATGTATCCTTATTTTGCCAGTTATTCGTAATAGGCATCGCCCCAACATAACGAGGATTTTTGGTAATTTTTCAATAAAAATTCTTGGCCTATGGTAAAAAAATATTTTGAGGTTTTTGGTTCTTGTACATACACTAAATCACACTTTTTTTTCGTCCCCTTAAAAAGTGGGGTAGGGGTGGTAATGGGGGTAGCTAATGTCAAAAATTTTTTCGAGACCCTAGCTTCTCTTATATATACTAAATACCAATTTTACGGACTCTTACCTGCTTGATTTACCTGTTTACCTCCCCATTTACCCCAATTTACAACCCAACCCTTCGATGGAATAAGATGAAAATATAATCTAGTTCCAGATCCCGTTAAAGTACATAAGTGTACCAAATTTCAAGTCAATATCTTAAACGGTTCCAGAGTAATCGTGCGCACAAAAAAGTTAGACAGACAGGCAGAATTTTTTTTTTGCTCAAACTTAAAATGTCGACCTTTCATGACAGTCTAAGCCTATTTGAACAATAAAAACATTCAAAAATTTTTTGTTACTATACTACCACTGGATGTGGAAGTAATCAATATTCTATTTTCAAGAAAAAGAACGCCATTGCCATGTAAACCGGAAGTGATATTTAAAATTTACATGCCTTTTTTTACTTTCCTTTAATGCTTTAATAGTCAATTAAGAACATAAATAATCCGATCAATTCTTCTTTGATGTTCAATTATATGTTTCTTAGCGGCATAGATTCCCCGAAAAAAAAAATACTTATCTCAAAAACTACCGAGAAAATCGGACATAACACGTTAACTAGGACACCCTGTACACTGTAAATATACATTATGTACCTACAGATAGTTTTTTCTTTTAATTAAAAACCACTGCCTAAGGAATCACTACAACCGCATTCAGTTTTCCTACTCAAATTATTTTAAATAAAAATTCTTGTGCACCCAACGCGAAATTCGACTCTGTACGACAGAAATATATTTGAACTATTTCTCTTATATATTACACAATATGTTATTCTCCGCCTTTTTACTTGGTCGGCATATTTCATTGGTCAAAGGTGCACGCCCACCCGTATGTACCCTTTTCATATATATCAATGAAAATATGTTTTGTCTTACTGCAGATTGTCCTCTTAATAGGAATTATATATCTACATATGCATCTACCAAGAGCGTTTCCAGGGCGTTTTTCGGGGGGGGGGGGCTAATGCCATGTGAGCTAAGCGGTGTACTAGAGCGACAATTTAAATTTTTATTTTCTGAATACTTTATTTTGAATTTTTAAAATATTTTACTTAGTTCTTGGGGGGGTAACTACCCTGTCAAAAAAATCTCATCAATCCGTATTGAAAATTATCAAAAATTAATAAGTATCTATGAGAACCTATATGGTCAATAAGTTTCTATAAGAGTTAGGTAAAGTTGCTGTTGAAATTGTTATCAGTTTATATCAGAATTGACCAGCAAAACGAGTCAAGCCATATCCATTTGTAAATCCAAACATTTACTTATACCATATCAATGGGAATTTATGAGCACAGTATCTAATGTAATTCGTGCGGTTTTCCATGATTAAAAGACAAGTGTTTCTTTAAGAAACGAGCTGCATTAGGTTAGAACAGTTTTGATTTGCAATTGAAGATTACAAATTACAATGTTTGAAGGGATTTATGAGATCAGTTTCTATGAGTATTAATGTTTTTTTTTCAGTAATATATTAAATGTGTTTTCATTTGTTTGAATGGGTAAAAAGAAAGGTCAGTTTTCAACTGCAATTACAAATACAAGTTTAATCGCTTCGAATGGGGTTATATGCGATCAATTTCTAAAAGTATTTATGCTGTTTTCCGGATATAATTGTGATGAGGTTTAATCAGTAACAAATTGTTCACTATTTGTTATGATATGGTCGGAAATTCCAAGTACACATTTAGTATTCCTTCAAGAGGATTGATGAGAGCAGTTTCTACGAGTATCTATTTGTTGTTCCTATGTAAATTATATAAGTCTTTATCAGTACAGATTCGGATCTAATTTAAATATGACAATTATATCAGAATAAAGCAACCAAATATTTTAAACAGTATCTATTTGTAAATCCAAACATTTACTTATACTATCTCAATGAGAATTTATGAGAACAGTATCTAATGTAAAACGTGTGGCTTTCCGTGGTTAAATGCCAAGAGTTTCTATAAGAAACGAGTTGCATTAGGTTAGAACAGTTTTGATTTGTAATTGAAGATTCAAAATTATAATGTTTGAATAGGGATTTATGAGATCAGTTTCTATGAGTATTAATGTGTTTTCTTCAGTAATATATTAAATGTGTTTTCATTTGTTTGAATGGGTAAAAAGAAAGGTCAGTTTTCAACTGCAATTACAAATACAAGTTTAATCACTTCGAATGGGGTTATATGCGATCAATTTCTAAAAGTATTTATGCTGTTTTCCGGATATAATTGTGATGAGGTTTAATCAGTAACAAATTGCTCACTACATGTTATGATATGGTCGGAAATTCCAAGTACACATTTGGTATTCCTTCAAGAGAATTGATGAGAGCAGTTTCTACGAGTATCTATTTGTTGTTCCTCTAGTAAATTATATAAGTCTTTATCAGTAAAGATTCGGATCTAATTTAAATATGAAAATTATATCAGAATAAAGCAACCAAATATTTTAAACAGTATCTATTTGTAAATCCAGACATTTACTTATACTATCTCAATGAGAATTTATGAGAACAGTATCTAATGTAAAACGTGCGGCTTTTCGTGGTTAAATGGCAAGTGTTTCTATAAGAAACGAGCTGCATTAGGTTAGAACAGTTTTGATTTGCAATTGAAGATTACAAGTTATAATGTTTAAATAGGGATTTATGAGATCAGTTTCTATGAGTATTAATGTTTTTTTTTTCAGTAATATATTAAATGTGTTTTCATTTGTTTGAATATGGGTAAAAAGGAAGGTCAGTTTTCAACTGCAATTACAAATAAAAGTTTAATCACTTCGAATGGGGTTATATGCGATCAATTTCTAACAGTATTTATGCTGTTTTCCGAATATAATTGTGATGAGGTTTGATCCGTAACAAATTGTTCACTACATGTTACGATATGGTCGGAAATTCCAGGTACATATTTAGTATTCCTTCAAGAGGATTGATGAGAGCAGTTTCTACGAGTATTTATTTGTTGTTCCTACAGTAAATTATATAAGTCTTTATCAGTATGCATTCGGATCTAATTTAAATGCAAAAATCATATCAGAATGAAACCTCAAATATTTTAAACAGTGTCCACCTGTAAATCCAAACATTTAAAGATAATATTATAATGAGAATCCATCAGAACAGTATCTAATGTAACGTGTGCGGTTTTCCGTGGCTAAATTTTAAAATTATTTGCAATAAATAAGCTTTAAGGGATTCGAACAGTTTTCATTTGCATTTCCAGATAAATAGTTTTAATTGTTAGGGATCTATGAGGTCAGTGTAATGTTTTTTTTTTCAAAATAAAATGTGTTTTTATTAAAAAAAAACATTACACAAAGACACTGATCTCATAGATCCCTATTTAACAATTAAAACTATTCATCTGGAATTGCAAATTAAAACTGTTCAAATCCGTTAAAGCTATTTATTAAAAATACTTTTAAAATTTAGCCACGGAAAGCCGCACGCGTTACATTAGATACTGTTCTGATTGGTTCTCATTAAAATATATCTTTAAATATTTGGATTTACAAGTGGATACTGTTTAAAATATTTGGTTGTTTCATTCTGATATAATTTTTGTATTTAAAGTAGATCCGAATGCATACTGATAAAGACAAATTTTCTATTGGAACAACAAATACATACTCATAGAAACTGCTATCATCAATCCTTTCGAAGGAATACTAAATATGTACCTGGAATTTCCGACCATATCGTAACATGTGGTAAACAATTTGTTACTGATCAAACCTCATCACAATTATATTCGAAATACTGATCGCATATAACCCCATTCGAAGTGATTAAACTTGTACCTATTTGTAATTGCAGTTGAAAACTGACCTTTCTTTTTACCCATTCAAATAAATGAAAACACATTTAATATATTACTGAAAAAAAAACATTAATACTCATAGAAACTGATCTCATAAATCCCTATTCAAACATTATAATTTGTAATCTTCAATTGCAAATCAAAACTGTTCTAACCTAATGCAGCTCGTTTCTTATAGAAACACTTGCTATTTAACCACGGAAAGCCGTACGTTTTACATTAGATACTGTTCTCATAAATTCTCATTGAGATAGTATAAGTAAATGTAAAGACTTTATAATTTACTAGAGGAACAACAAATAGATACTCGTAGAAACTGCTCTCATCAATCCTTTTGAAGGAATACTAAATGCGTACTTGGAATTTCCGACCATATCATAATAAGTAGTGAACAATTTGTTACTGATTAAACCTCATCACAATTATATTCGGAAAACAGCATAAATACTTTTAGAAATTAATCGCATCCATTCAAAGTGATTAAACTTTTATTTGTAATTGCAGTTGAAAACTGACCTTTCTTTTTAACCATTCAAACAAATGAAAACACATTTAATATATTACTGAAAAAAAACATTAATACTCATAGAAACTGATCACATAAATCCCTATTCAAACATTATAATTAGTAATCTTCAATTGCAAGTCAAAACTGTCCTAACCTAATGCAGCTCGTTTCTTATAGAAACACTTGCCATTTAACCATGGAAAGCCGCACGTTTTACCTTAGATACTGTTCTCATAAATTCTCATTGATGTGGTATAAGTAAATGTTTACTGCTCCATTCTGGTAGAAACTGATAGAAATTTCAGCAGCAGCTTTACTCCAGGCTCCAGTAGAGGTAGCTGTATACGTGTCGCTAATTCATATCTACTCTAATGCGACCAAATAACTGACGTGTGTTTGTTAAATTAAAAGTAAAGCAGTCTCTTTCACTGCCAACTAATTCATTGCTTCTAGGCTAGAACAAGAACACCCGAGGAAATAAGGACTTTGCAGTATTTTCTGTTTACCACAATATTAGTATTTCTATTTGAAATATGCAATTTAAACTGTACATTTGTCGGCATGCATATCCAAATTAATACTAATAAAAAAGCAAAATGGAAGTTTACAATAAAAATACATCTGTAAAATATACAATTGAAACTGTACATTTGTTGACATGTACATCCACATTAATACTAATAAAAAGACAATGTTGAAATTTACAATAAAAACATGGTGTGTTATATACGATAGATACTGGAGAAAGGACGGACTGGACTCTTATGATATTACTTATAAAAAAGTTTAGAATCTCTTTAAAGTTGTATCTGTAATTCCATATGTTTACAGATATAAGGGCAAGGGTGCATTTGCAGACACTAAACTGTAGATTTGTTGTATATTTCATATAAGTACTCATGAAAGGGCAACATGATAATTCCAAATAGCTCATTCGGAATTACTGTTTCATAACCGATTTAAAACTTAATAAAACAGATAAAATCCTGTCTGTATAATAATAATATAACTTATAGGAACGATATAACCGCATCACTTTTTTTTTATAAGTTTCTATGTGGAATTTTTGGCAGGGTACGCCCCCCCCCCCCCTTAAATACGCCCCTGGCATCTACAGATATGACAAAATAATACTCTCCGGTTGTAAGGAGGTATCAATCATATCCCACATCCTACATAACACAGTTATATACTTAAAAAGTATGATCGTAGTACAAATCACAAAGTACGTACTTATGCAAAGTATAGTTTATACTTTCTTCGAAGAACGACCTACTTTTTACTTGCAATTCAGTTGCAAATGTTTCCAATTCTTTGGTACTTTGCATGATCTATTTATATGCATAGCGCATGTAAAACGATTAAAGTAAGCATAACAATAGTGACACATTCTATAGGTTTTATATATTAAATATATAACTAGTACATATATTTTATTCGTACTGTGCATGTGAAAAGCATAATGATAGTGGTACTAGTTATATATTTTATATGAATATTTTTGTCTTTCAAATGAAAGGGGGGGGGGGGGGAGATAATAGTATCAGGCCTGTAGTCAAGGGGGTGTCAGGGTGGGGTGCCCGGGACCCCCTGAAAAAATTAACCCCCCCCCCCCCCCGGGAAAATGTATACAGGGTGATTCACGAAGAACTGTACATATATCTCTAGGGGTAAAAAAACCACTTAGGGTATTCAGGAACAGCCATGAAAATTTTCCTGTCGTGCTGATTTACTGGAGATGCAGGGTGATTTTGGACTAATTTATTTTAGGCGAGCACGTCCTTACAGTTGATCAGATTATATTCAAATTGTAGACACTTATTTATGCACTCTGCCATTATTATACTCTTCGCAAAAATGAAGGGCACATTTCTAAAACCGGAAATATCGCTCGTAGAGAAAAAAATTTCTGAACAACTTTCAAAATATTCGTCTGTTTGTGACGTCTTTTTCTTCCAGGTGTCTTGTGCACTAGACGTCTGGAAGCGTTACTTTAGCGCCGGTCAATTTTTAGTTTATTTTCAGTCAGACTCGGGCGCCACCTTTACAATTTATTTACGTGGGGCAAAGGATCCCACACCAGCCTCCTAGCGCAGCCTGTTTCAGTAGGGCTGGGATAGCTACAGTGAAGAACGGTGATTCCAGAGGTCGTTAGGACAGATTAGACAAACACACACACAGCAGTAAAATACGTGTTTAAAAAAAATGACAGTCTTTATTCAAGAGTGTAAATAAATAAACAAAATCAGGTACTTGTAATTACGAATTATAATACAGTATAATACAAATTTACAATGAATTTAGAATGTACCATGCATGTGCCCCAGGCAAGCAAATCTACGAACTCGAAAAGTATGCGACAGTGACAAGTCGGGTACGAATACCGGACACCGGCAGAAACTTTTAAATTATTAAAATTATCAGACGTCACTCAAAGTATAAGGCGTAGGAAAAGACCTGGCAAAATATAATTCTGGTTGTTAACTTAGGTCGCAGTCAACACCTGGCTCGCAGCGGAGCTAGCAATATATCTGATATAAATCAGATGCGGGGTACAGGCTTATGTCTTTGACTATTCGTCGGCCATAACGAGGAATGGTCAAAAAGACTCGGAACAGGGTTAGCAATATATCTGATATAAACCAGATGCGGGGTACGGACTTATGTCTCTGACTATTCGTCGGCCATAACGAGGAATGGTCAAAAAGACTCGGAACAGGGTTAGCAATATATCTGATATAAACCAGATGCGGGGTACGGACTTATGTCTCTGACTATTCGTCGGCCATAACGAGGAACGGTCAAAGAGACTCGGAGCAGAGCTAGCAAGCACAGGGGCCTGTGTTGAACTAACGTAAGTCGCCGGATAATAAATTATGAATTATATTTCACAAGTCCCTCGTAAACCCTATATTGGAGTTAAAATATAATAACTTACTACTGGATCTCTCAATGCACACGGTATAACAGGCAAAGTCTTATTGCAGAGAGATAGGTGTTTATAAGACAAGTACAGGTATACAGGAATCTCACCTAGAGACAGACAGACGGAACAGGTCTTAACACCGTAATCATGGAATTGTATCTGGATCCTTTTGGTCGCGGGTTCGCGGCTTTTATATGATTAGCGGCGTTAGTGGGGTCGTGTGCAAAATTCACCTACGGAGGGCCTCTAACACATCGCTTCGCCTGCGAACATGCATGGTTTTTGTCTACATTTTTATCTCTGAAAACGAAACCAACACTTTCTTATACATAGGTTTACATTTTATGATTGAAAAATTATTTTTCAGTTTTATTCCCAAACATTAGTTTTCAAGTTAACAAAATTATTTGAAATAAACCTTTTAATATAGCCACACCAAATTAAATTGAAAAATATTAGAACTAACATAAAATAATTAATACAGACAGGCCAAATTGAATTATGAAATTTAAAATACAATAGCAGACTTATTTTGCTATCAGTATGAAAGTAAAATATCTAACGCGGGCAAGGTAAAAATAAATTAAATTTCTATCACTTAGTTTACAGGAGAAATGCGCAACGAAGTTAGTATTTGAAAAGAACCAAAATTATGTCAAAATTCCAACAGAAAATTGCTTCGTTACACGTTTCTTGTAAGCACTATAAATTAAGAAAGAAAAGTCCGATTGTATTGAAATTTGGAAAGTAAGTTAGTGTTAGCTAGAGGAAGAACCCTATTGTTTTTAAGGAAAATCAATCAGTAAATAAGAAAGCTATTAATCATTTAATTAAAAAAAAATTGTTTTCTTAATTTTTGTCGCTTGCACTAAAATATAAATCTTGCGAAATGTTATCTCTATAATATATTTTTTGTTTATGCATTTTACTAACATATATTTTATAATAATATATCAAATGCATTGAAATATGATTCTCGAAATATATTACAGACATCAAATTTTTGTAGTAATCTGTGATGGTGCAGTGGCTAGAGTTTGAAAATTCCAACTTTAAAAAAAACCACAACTTCTTTATACCCTGCTTTCCTGATAGCAGGAAGACCACCAGGCGGTAATTACCTCGAACGGGTTTTTTCACTGAGCTTTTTCCCGTGTCAGCAATCCAAATTTTTTCTCAGTGTCTTGTGTCCTTAGTTAGTTGTAGGCCCATGTGGGTAGCGTAGTTAGCGATATTGTTGTTTTTAAACCCACCCCAGGCGGATAGGAGTCTCAACTGTTCCACCATTTGTTACTGTTCAATACGAACCGGACCTGCCCCGTCCAACCCACATTCAAAACTGCGCAGCGTGCCATTGTTGTTTGGTTGGCTCCGGCTAGGCACATTCTTGTATTTTAACTTTAAATAAATTCTTATTAATTGATTGGCAATCCAGAGGTCTTGTGTTCGAATCCTCGATAGGTTGGATGTTTTTTTTTCAATTTTTTTCATATATTTTTTTTCACAACAAAGTTGGTAGGTATCAAAAAATTCAGGCTGTCCAAAAACGAACATTATTTACAAGAAAACTGCAAAGAGTATCCTATAGAATGTGTAACAATTATATAAAAAGTTCGGTAAACTGGCGAAGAGTACCCATTTACGTTTTTAGCTTGTTGATTTTTGAAAACTCCAGGGCCGGATTTTTTAATTTGATTTTTCGAATACCTGTAAGAAAGATCACCCTGTATTTATTTTTTTCAGTATTCATTTGGCAATTACAAAAGCCCATTCGTCCCTAAACAAAACTATGTGATTAAATTTTTTGTTGCACCTTTTTTGGCATATTTATAAGTGATTATGAATTTGGCAAAATAGAGAAATGAAAGATAAAAACTTATAATTTACTTAAATAAATGATCTAAATAAGAAATAATAATCAATATAGCCTCAGTAATTATGTTTTGTTACGGAAAGACATTTCAAAAACATTTTTTAATTTTTACTCGATTTTTTAATAATTTTCTCGAAAACTTTTTTCAATTAGATTTATTTAATATAATAAAAATTTACTGGGGCTATCTCGACTATTATACACTCTTCGCAAAAACGAAGAGTATATTGCATTTGATCGGCACATTTCTAAAACCGGAAATATCGTTCATAGAGAAAAATTGTGTTAGAGAACGAATTCTGAACAACTTTCAAAATGTCCGTCCGTCACGTTTCTTGTAAGCACGATAACTTAAGAAAGAAAAGTACGATTGTATTGAAATTTGGAAAGTAAATTAGTGTTAGTTAGAGGAAGAACCCTATTGTTTTTGAAGCAAATCAATCAGTAAATAAGAAAGTTATTAATCATTTAAATAAAAAAAAATTGTTTTCTACATTTTTGTCACTTTTACTTAAATAGAAATCTTGCAAAATATTATCTCTATAATATATATATTGTTTGTTTATACATTTTGCTAATATATATTTTATAACTAATAGAAGCATTATACTCTTCGCGGATTTACTGATGCGAGCTTTTTATATAATTGTTACACATTCTATAGGATACTCTTCGCATTTTTCTTGTAAATAATGTTAGTTTTTGGACATTCTAAATTTTGTGATACCAACTTTGTTGTGAAAAAAATATATGAAAAAAAAAAATGAAAAAAAAAAACAACCACCCTGTCAGAGATTCGAATACAAGACCTTTGGATTGCGAGGCAAAAGCTCAAGCTCAACAAGATTTCATTCAGAGTTTTTTTTCAATATTACATGTCGCATCAGATCCTAGCCTCGGAGCCAGCCAGACAACCACGGCGAACACCGCCGAGGTGGGTGTGGGGTTGGGCGAGGTAGGTCTGATTTGGCTTAAGAATAATTGTAAGATTAGCATCAGCTGTCTGCCAGAGGCAGACTTAAGAGCTAATTATGATGAGAACATGTGCCCACATGGGCCTAAAGCTAATTTAAGAAATAAACACTAAAGATGACTAAACTCACTTTACGAAATTTTTGGTTGGTGATATGGGAAAACAGAACCAAACGAAAAAACCTGTTCGAGCAAATGACGACCTTGCAGTCTGACCACCGGCAAGGAAGGTAGGGTAGAATAGGGTTGTGGTTTAAAAAGTTATGATTTTGATGAATTTTCGGCCTAGAGGGGATTTGGGGGGAAACAAAAAGATAAAAATAACAAATTGTACGAACATAGGTTAAAGATGTAAAGTTGGTGAAAGATAAAGGGTATGGTAGAGGTAGGTTATGGCAGAGAGAAGGTGTGGCTAGGGAGGTTGCCGGAAGATAGGCAACGCCTGGTATGGTAGAATGTGTCGAATATTGAAAAGTATTGCGTTATGCTGTCTGATTCGGGTAATGTTGCGGGTTAGCGGACTACCGTCCAGTTTGAACTGGTAGAATCTCTGTGAGATTTCTTGGACGTAGTCCGCTAGTGAGGTTATAGAGATCTCTGAGGGAGGTGTACCTACCAGAGTCTGAAATGAGGCGCATAAATGTATGTTCTAAAACTCTAAGTTTCCGCATTGTCGTGACCGGGATGCTGCACCACACCGGCGCCACGTATGTGATGGCCGGCCTGATTACCATTGTGTACAACAATTTTTTATTGGTTCTGTTAAGTCCGCTACCCTGCGCTAGGAGTGGATACAAACTCCTGGACATGGAGTAGACATTACGTACTGTCTCGTTAATGTAAGTGTTAAACGTCAGTCGTTTGTCTAGGTTCACTCCCAAGTATTTCACGCACTGCTCAATTGGAATTTCTCTACCCCGATCGATAGTGGCGTTAAAATCCGGTTTTTGGTGAAGCGGCGTGTGAATATGATTGACTCTGACTTCTCAGCGTTGATCCGAATTTTCCAATTGTTCAGCAGCATATTCGCTGCTCGCACGTTGTGTGAATGCACATATATGGCCGTGTCGTCGGCATACTTGGCAAGCTACGAATTCGGAAACTCCGGGAAGTCAGAGACGTACCAGTTGTACAACTTTGGAGGCAGGCACAACCCCTGGGGGACGCCCGCGCGAATGTCCCGTCGAGTTGACAATTTGTTATTCACTCTGATCTGTAGTGACCTATCCGACAGGAAGAACTGAATAAATTTCGTAATGTGTTTCGGAAAGTCAAGCGAATTTAATTTGTAGAGTAAGCCGGGGATTCACATGGGTTCGAAGGCTTTCTCAATATCGAAAAAAAAACAACCACCCTGTCAGGGATTCGAACACAAACCTTTGGATTGCGAGGCAAAAGCAAGCAAGCAATACAATTTTATTAAAATTAGGAGTACATATGTGCCCCCCCCAGAATCTGGCCCGGAGCCAGCCAGACAACCACGACGTGCAGCGCCGTGGTGGGTGTTGGGCTGGGCGGGGCAGATCCAGTTTGGCTAAAGCTGGATATAAAAGGTTAAAACTCTTGCCTAAGGATAAAGCTTAAAATTAACAATTTGGATCAATAATAGTACACAAAAATACTTAACAAATATAAATAAAGAAGAGGGGATTGTAAAGTTGCAAAGTTGAGGAAAGATAAAGAGTAGGGTAGGGATAAGTGTTGGTAGGGGAAAATTTGGCTAAGGCAGTTGCCGGAAAATAGCCAAAGCCTGGTATGATAGGGGGTGTCTGATATTGAAAAGTATTGCGTTATGGTGTCTGATTTGTGTTATGTTGCAGGTTAGCGGACTATCGCCCAGTTTGAATTGATAGAATTTTTGTGAAATTTCTTGGACATAGTCCACTAGTGGGGTTATGTCGTGACAATTTGCGTATAGATCTCTGAGGAAGGTGTACCTGTCCAAACCAGAGATGAGGCGCAAAAATTTGTGCTCAAGAACTTTAAGTTTTCTCATTGTCGTGGCCGGGATGCTGCACCATATCGGCGCCACGTATGTGATTGCCGGAACTAAAATTTGGGATGCTTCATACATCTGATCTATTTGTTAATCCAATGTCAGGTAAATCAGTCAACTGATGTTTGAGTGATCGAGTAATAAACAAACTTGTAGACGTTTCACTTTTATAAATTAGTAGGGATTCAGAATCTTTTAGCATGTTTGTCCTAGTATCTCATGTTTTTATTTTCACAGAAATTAGTTACATTGCACGTGTTACTTTATTGAATGAACAGTAATCTTCTGCTCTCCTTTTTTTTGTATCTGTTATCATTACATATACATGCCTTGTGCAACAAAAAGTGTTTGTTTTTCTTAATGAAATACTTTACATATTTTTTTAATTTGGACTGGTCATATAATATGTACGATCCTCACTATAAAAATATAACATACATTTGCTGTAAATTTAACTTGAAAAATAATAAAAACAGTTATGAATGACTATTTTATTCATATCCACTATATTTCAGAAAATAATATTTCTGGTTTCAATTTTCAAAACATTTTTAAAGCGTGCCTACTCAACACATGGTCGCAGCTTGCACTTGTAGTAGTATATCAAATCAAATCAAATCAAATCAAATCAAATCAAATCAAATCAAAATATACTTTATTGTCCAGAAGAAACAGTTTCTCATTGACAAAGTACACCAAGCTACAGTAAATAAACAAAAATGAAAAGAAACACATAGATATAAACATAGAGTATACACAGAGTCGGACTGGCTTGATTTTGCCCTGGCACATACAGGCGATAATAAGTCAAAACCTGGACAAAACTTGTAACTGTGCAAATTACTTCTCTTTTGGTCTTGGTTAGTTACGTATTAGGTAAAAACGTAGTTTTAATTTAGTTTTTGTGCTAAAAGAGCCGCAGTCATGGTAATTACCTATCAAGACATATGGCGTTTTCTTTATTTCAACGTTGAGTTGCTCCACAGTATGCTTTCCCTTTCGTACAATACAAGTGATAAAGACATATCAATACGTTTATTGTCACCTGATGGACTCAACGTTGAAATAAAAAAATACGCTCATAGTATAAAAGAAAGTGTGTCTGGGGCACAATAGTTGGTGAAGGTTAAAAAAATAAAACAAGATTTAATTAACAATAGATGTATATTCTTAATTAATATTATTCAAATTCAAATAAAACATTGGATTCTTTTAACAGTAACGCATCTTGTGGCCATGTTTTTCCCCATTTCGGAGGTAGTTTCCTAAATCCTATTATGTACTTATGGATCAAACAAGACTAATAATCTTAGATATGAGCAAGGCTCAGGAATTTTATCTCTGTGTCGTCAAAATCAGCGGGGAAATTTTTTTATGCAACTATGACACAATATATCTTACCTTGTACTTTTTTAGAGAATTCCGTAATATCCAAAGTTAATATGGTCAGTTTATTATAAACACTCACTCAAAGAGAGGAGGTATTGGGGGATGTAACATTGAACTAACATACACACGCACACATGTATTTTTCAGTACCATAAAGTAACACACACACATATGTAATTTTTCACGACCTATAACGAATATAAAAGTATATTATTTATATTTCGCAACTTGAAAAGCACGAGACATTTTTGTGTACCATCGAATCTGTATAATTTTATGCTAGGTTTGTAGACACATACATACTTATGGCTAGATTTGTACTGGGCAATTGCAAAACTGGTCTCGGATAGTCTAACATTTTCCTTTATTAAATGTTGACGTAATGTCCAAAATTGCCACAGGTAAGTATAGCAAAAGGGATTTTGTCAAAGCAATCCCTAACAGCACGATGTCCGCCGGACGTCCGTTTTATGTTCATTTAATGTACTGACGTCCATGGACATAAATTGGATGTCCACCGGACATTTATTATCGGATTTACTTCGAAATTGTATGGAATGGACGTCCCCTGAATGTCCGTTTTATGTATGGGAAGTATGTACATTTTATGTCCATAGATTCTTTTAGGTACTTTAAGGGGATAAAATTTAATTTTTTTTTTTCAAAAAAGTGCATTTTTACAATTTTCAAAAATGCATTTTCTTTGACTCTCCTTTTTTTCTCCCAATTTTCATTGGAACAAAATGAAATATACTATAGAAGTCTCCTATAATTTCAATAATTTAATACAAAATGAAACTTCATTAATTTGAAAAAGAAATTTATTAAGCATACTTATGGTAATAATAACAACTTAACAAATCTCTATAATACCACAGATGACATCGATAGTATTTTTAATATTTTTTACGATAATATAACATCAAATGGACTGACTTCGCTGTTTGAAGAAGCCACCAGAATTGCCTACAAAGGAAACATCCAAACTAAAAGTAGCATAGATTATGTAATAACAAACATTAATTTGGAAAACTTAAATCACTTTGCGCAATTAATCACCTGGAAAATGCCCCCACCGCCCAATAAAAACAACCAATTGCAAACTATCACATTCAGGAAAATTAACGAGTTTTCTCTATCAGAATTCACCAAACTCTATCTATCAGTGGCGGCTCGTCAGGGGAGGCAGGGGAGGCTGAGCCTCCCTTTGGAAGAAGCAGCATATCTTCCTATCTTCCAAATTAATATCTTTTACTTGTAGAAATTTCCCTAATGGTCTTTCAAAATATTAAGCCTCCTCTGCAGACAATATCACGAGCCGCCACTGCTATCTATCTGATTTAACATTTTTTGAAACCTTGTATCAGAATAAATTTGCTAACATAAATGAAGCATACAATTTTTTCTGGGAGCATCTCCATTAGTGTATGGAAGCTGCTTTCCCTATCTGTACAAAAAAAGTTAGAGTTTGTAATAGCAATAAAATTAAATTTACTTCCACTCTGTCGAAAAAACTTCAGGATTTAAAAGACCTAAATAATTTAAGAAAATTAACAAATTCTTCTGAACTCAATGCTAAGTATAAACTTCTAAAAAAAGAGACTGAATATGAGGAACAAAGAAGCTATTACTCCAATAAAATATACCTCTCCGAAAATAAAGCAAAGACTCTATGGAGTGTAATAAATGATAATGATGACAAAAAGACCAGGAAACATATTTCATTAACGAATAATAATAACGTAGTAACTGATAGTAAAGTAGTTTCAGAGCTTTTTGGAGACTTCTTCTCAACAATAGTGGCAGATAAGTTGCAGAATCACTTTCATGGAAACTATTCAGAGAACTGTACAACATGTAAAAATGTTATGTCGAATATGTTCTTTACGCCCGTAACTGAGCAAGAAGTTCAGAAAGTAATTACCAACTTACACAATAAAAAATCTACTGGGGATGATGAAGTTTCAATTAAACTAGTAAAAAACTGTCGTAACATTTTATCGGGGCCCATAGCACACTTGATTAATCTATGTCTTATACATGGTGAATTCCCAGATGCCTTAAAGTTAGCCATACTTATTCCAATACCGAAAAATGGCTGCTCGTTAAATATCGAAAATTATCGTCCTATCGCCTTACTTAGTGTGATATCAAAAATAATAGAAACTGTAATATCTCAAAAAATTAATGAATACTTAAAAACATTTAGACTATTATCTGATAGTCAACATGGTTTTAGGAAATGTTACTCTATGGAAACAGCAACTAGGGATTTCATTCAACATATTAATGATAAAATTGATAATAATATCGTCGGAATATTTTTTGATTTATCTAGGGCCTTCGACACCCCCCATGTAGACTTTGTATCTGATAAATTAAATAGTCTAGGAATTCGTGGTAACATAAACAATACTTATCATACCGTAAATTTTATGTTAGACAAGGAGACGGTAAATCAAAACAATATAACGTTGATATTGGCACCCCACAAGGGAGTGTTCTTAAACCTCAAATCTTCATTCCTTATGTTAACGATCTTCCAGAATACATTACTGAAGGGAAGACTTTCATGTACGCAGATGATACATCAGTTATCATACCGTACTCTAATCCAAACGAAATTGTAAACAAAGTTAATAATACCTTAAGGCAGTTCTGCCCATGGTGTAATAAAAATTGCTTAATAATAAATGCTGATAAAACCGTTATCATCCAATTTCATACAAGATTTCAAAAAGCCTACAATTTTAACTTCTCTCTATATAATAACCCAATCAAGTTTGAACAAAAAACAAAATTCCTTGGATCAATGGTCGACAATCAGTTGACTTGAGAACCACAGATTACCTATTTATCAAATAAATTAAATAAAGCGTACTATGCTATTAGACAGCTAAAAAATAAATTACACCAAGATGCTCTATTGCCGACTTATTATGCTCTGTGTTACTCAGCCATAAGCTACAACATTGTAGTGTGGGGTCAATCTGTTCATGTTAAAAGAATTTTTATCCTACAGAAATGGATTATCAGATTGATTTATAATCTCGATATTCGTACCTCGTGTAGATTACCTTTAAAAATTAAAAAATTTTACCTCTAGCATGCATCTACATATTAAAAATATTAATATTCTGTCATGAAAATAAAAATAAATTTTTAACACACGCAGACGTACATAGTTATGATACGAGACACAAAAATAATTTTTATTCAAATCAACAACGTCTCACTTGTTACGAGAAATCTCCTTTCTATAGCGGATCTCATTTGTACAATCTGCTACCAGTAGACTTTAGAGGCTTACCTGTTCATGCTTTTAAAAAAACCATAAAGGATTTCCTAACCTCCAATTCATTTTATACCATTGACGAGTTTATTTTAAAAATTCAAACCGAGGAGTTAGTTAGCCAGTCTACATTATTATTTTTTATACTAGTTTTTGTGCTTTTATATGTTTTTGTATTTTTAATGTGTTTTCGTATTTTTAATTTTTTCTATATTATATTGGAATACCTCAGCTCCTATTATATATTATTATGTTCCTTATATTGTTATACCATAAACTGTAGTATGTAAGTTCTAGCTTTACTTTGACTTATCTACTATCATTGTAGCCACAAAGATCAATAAACGTATCTATCTATCTATCTACGAATATTTTTCCTGGTGTTTTTCAGTGGCATTTCAAAAAATCATGAAAACAATATCAACAAAGAGTAATGATAAAATAAAACTTAGTACCGGTACAACAAAAAAATGACAAGATCTTAGAGATCTCAACTATTTAAAGAAACAACTCAACTGTGAATACTTAAATGAAAAATATAAACACTCAAAAAAAGAATTAGAGCATTGTATTAAAGCAGAAAAACAAAATTATTATAAAGACAAAATAAACAACTCCCACAACCAATCCCGAACATTCTGGAAAATTATTAAAGAAAACACCAATTCAACCAAAAATGCTAAAATTGCTACGTCTCTGCACATCGATGACATAGCTATCACTGATAGTTCTGAAATAGCCGAAAAATTTGGGAATCACTTCTCCACTGTCATAGAGGACAAACTGTTAAAACACTTCAATGGCGAGCTGCCCAAAAACTGTACTTGTACTAAAAATGTAGTAACTAGATTCTTCTGTACACCCGTTTCTTCAGATCACGATGTTCAAAATGTAATTGCCTCGCTACCTAATAAAAAGTCGACCAGATTTGACGAGGTGTCGGTTGAACTTGTCAAAAAATGTAGTTGTCAACTCTCAGGCCCACTGGCATATATCATAAACAAGTCCATTCAACTCTGACAATTTCCAGAACTATTAAAACTAGCACTTTTGATACCCATACCAAAATCTGGCGATTCTCATGATATTGAGAATTACCGTCCTATTGCTATACTAAGCATATTCTCAAAAATAATTGAAACGGTAATTGCAGAGAAAATAAAGGATTATCTTAACACATTTCACATACTTACCAGCTGTCAACATGGGTTTAGAAAAAATTTCTCTACAGAAATGGCCACCTTAGAATCCGTTCAGTATATCCATGATAAATTTGATAGAAACGAAAGTACCATCGGAATTTTCTTCGATCTTTCTCGTGCCTTCAACACGTTAAACATTCAATTTGTATCAGAAAAACTAGAAAGCTTAAGAATCAGAGGAAATGCCAACTCCTTATTAATGTCCTACCTCAGTAATAGGAGGCTCATTGTGAAACATGACAACATGAAATCAAAAGAACACATCACTAACATAGGCACACCGCAAGGCAGTGTCCTTGGACCGCTCATTTTTTTAATGTAGATGATCTACCTTCACGAAAACCATGTTGTTCCTGTGCAAACATATCATTTAATTCAAAGTAATTCAAAAATCTTTTTTTAATTACCGCTTATATTATTTTTGAAAGTATCGGAACTATGGATATGGGACGATAATTTGAGGTATCATCTAAGTTGCCTTTTTTATGCAAAGGGATCGCTTTAGAACATTTAAGACATTCTGGAAAAATACCACTCTCTAGGCATTGGTTTATCAGATGCACTAATGGATCCAAAATGGCTTCCATAATACATTTGATCAAACTATTACTTAAACCATGCATATCTTTTGCATGTGAGTTGCTGAAGTTTTTAATAATGTCTCTTATTTCAGCATGTGTTACAGGTTCTAGGCTATAAAGTGAAATATCTTCGGGGACTGTATGTTTATTTAAGTAATCTAACGGTACTTTATCTACTGAAGCAATTGTGTTTACAATGTTATCAGCAATATTTGAAAAAAATGTATTAAACTCATTTGCAGATATGATATTATTGCTTTGCATAAGTTCATTTGGCCTATGATTTTGTCTTATAATTTGCCAAGCTGACTTACATTTGTTGCTGAAGAAAATTATTGTTTACCAGTATTGTTGCCTTCTTAATTTCATGTTTATAATAGGAGCGAGTAGACGTGATTTGTCGTTTAATATCATTTGTGTTGTTTACTTTTGCCAGATTTCTCAAAAAATGAAGGGTTTCTCTAATTTTACGTATATCATCATTATACCAGTTTATTTTCACGGTTTGATTATCTACCATTTTTGCGTTTTTTTCTGGGAATGAATACAGATAACAGTCAGTAAGTTGTTGGATGAAAATTTCAAAATTTTGTTCAACATTGTCATATGTAAATATGCCATTCCAGTCAATTCGATTTAAACTATCCAGAAAATAAGCTTTGCCTTTTTGTGTTATAGGCCTACTTTTCCTATAAACTGGCAATTGTTTATTTATTACCCGCTTACATGAAAATATTTGGCCATAGTGGTCCAATGCGTTTAAGTGAATAACATTTACAGTGTAAGGAGCCAACATATTGCTCAAAACATTGTCAACACAAGTTTGACTAAAATCTGTAACTCTAGTAGGCTGTTTAATGGTTATGGTGTAGCCAAAAGATACCGCCAAATTTTGAAAATCTAGAACCTTGTCACTATTGTTCAAGAAAATCTATATTAAAGTCGCCACAGATAATTGTGTCCTTTTTCATATTAGATTTGTAAAAGTTTCATAAAAAATATTAAAATCCCCCAGAGGGGTCCTGTAAATACATACTATGATGATATTTGAATCTATAAGTTCTATTGCTGAAAATTCACATTGTTGTTCTATTGACATATCAGTTATTTTATTTAAATTTTTTGATTTTAGATCTTGTTTAACAAAGATTGTTGTTCCACCATGTTGAGATAGTTTACGACAGAAAGTACTTGCAACATAAAACTTTTCAAATTGATACAAATCAATTTCATCCTGTTTCGTCCATGTTTCTGATAAACATAGAACATCTAGATGTTTATAGTCATTTATGATTATTTGAAAATCATCATGTTTAGACTTTAATCCTTGTATATTCAGATGGAATAATTCTAGTTTACTACCGTTCTGATGCTTCTTTGACCCAAGGTTACCTGTCATCTCCACTGTTATTTCGTCATTTTTTCTATAATTTGTTTTGGAGGGCTCGAGGCATTTCTCTGAAAATTTGGTCTATATTCAAATTTCCTTACTGCTGCTTCTCGTGGCCAAATTTTTGGATTGTATACATCATTAACATGTTCCAACGGAAATTGAACTTTAAATGTAGCTGTGGTCTCGGTGGGTTTTAGATTTTTCGCAGTGAAGTTAATATGCGCAGTAGCTTTCGCAAGTTGATTCAGCAGGTCCGTTTCAGTGGTTTCAGCAGCTAGCCTATATACATAGAGGGATCCAATACGTGGGACGGTCTTTATGGTTGATTCACTTTCTCCGATTATAATCTGGTTGTTTTTCCGACTGCTCTCCTTCTTATAATTCAAAGCATTGTCTACTACTGATTTGACCTCTTCCTTGGTTATTAGGTTCTGTTTGTTTTGTGTATTTCTTGGTTTATTATTTAGATTAATTATTTCATTCATTTTATTGCCTGGTCCATTTTTGTTCTGTTTGTTTACAGTTGTATTCCTTTCCGTTTGTTGCATGTAAGTGACAGAAGAAGAAGAAGAGGCCATTGGTAGATCATTATGTCTGGTTTGTGATGGTGCTTTTGCACCTGTTGCCACTGTGTTTACATTGGTATTGTCACTTTTTTGGATCCATTGGTTTTTTGATATTCATTGCTGTCTCTTGTGGCTTATTTATGCAGTTTTTTTCTTCCAATGATGCGATTTTCTCTTTAAGGAGTAGGCAATTTTCTTGTAGCAGTAGGTTTTTACTTTCCAGTTCCTCAATTATTCGTTTTAATAGCATATTTTCGACTTCTAAGGTCTTATTCATGTTATTAGTTTGGGACATTTCACCTGTTTCCTGAGTTTGAGTTGATGAATGTTCTTCATGGACGCATAATGGGTTTTTAGCTTGATTTGCCTGTTTGAGGCATTTTGGATGGAAAACTTCTGCACATTTACCACATTTTACTTTGTTTATGACATTTTTTTTGCAATGTTTACATGTAAATAAATCATATATCATGTATCATCATCATGTATGTTAACGATCTCCCCGAACACATCACTGGAGGAAAAACTATCATGTATGCAGATGATACCTCAATAATTACATCAGGTAAAAATACAGAAGAAGTACAGTATAAAGTAATCACCATCATAAAACAGTTTAGTGACTGGTGCGCAAAAAATCAGTTTATGATCAATATACATAAAACAATTATTATAAAATTTTACCACGGAATAGACAAACATACAGCCTTTCGCCCAGTTATTCAAAACAATACTATAACCCCTGTAAATTCTACAAAATTTTAGGAACAGCCAAATGAACTGGGTCCTACATATTGACTTTATATCCAAAAAATTAAATAAAGCATATTACTTGATAAGAAACCTGAAAAACAAACTTGACGTAGATTCATTGATGTCAGTTTATTATGCAAACTTTTTTTCAGCAATTAGCTGCAATATTATTGTCTGGGGTCTGTCCAGTGACATAAACAGAATCTTCGTGCTGCAGAAACGTGTAATTAGAATGATGTTCAATCTTGACATCTATACCTCTTGTAGATCTACATTTCGTGACAGGAAAATTCTAACAGTTACCAGTATATACTTACTTAAAATTTTGACATACATTCATGGAAAAAGGACTTTACTAACTAAACACTCTGATATCCATACCATCAACACCAGAGGGAAAAACAATATCTGTCAAAATAAACACTACTATTCAAAATATGAGAAATCACCACTACACTCTGGCACCCGATTGTATAACCTATTATCCACAGACCTACAATGCTTACCGATATCCACTTTTAAAAGTACTTTAAAAGATTATCTAAGTTCAAATTGCTTCTATACCATTGACGAGTTCATCCAGACCATTAATTAGCCTATATATCACATAAACTCTCCTTTTTATCGTTATATGTATACTAAAAGTTTGAAATTTTAAAACAATTTTTTAGTTTAATTACGATGTCTGTCTTATACTTTTACACTTGTAGTTTTTTTGACTTGTCTTATCTATTGTACTTAATAGCACAAAAGATGAATACATTTTTGAATTTGAATTAATAATATATGAATATATGATCAATTTTCAGGATAAAAGAAAATTCATTTTTGAAAATTGTAAAAAATGCACTTTTTTGAAAATAAACTAGATTACACTTTATTCCCTTAAAGTACCTAAAAGAACCTACAATTGAAAAAAAGTTACGCATAATGCCTCCTTGATACTTGACGAAGAATTAAAAAATGTTATTTCGTCCGCCATCTTTGACTGTTCTATTTGACTTACAGCATCCGGGTTTGATGCATTATATTTGACCATAAATGAGTTTTATTTTTGCCAACCTTGATGAAATTACTCCTTCTTATCGAAAAGATTGAATTTTGATTGTCTCGACCATTTTTGGTGTTTTCTGTTTTCTTTCCAAGATGGCGGATTAACCTATACTTATTGGACAGGTCTACATATTTTTAACAATTTTCCCATTCGATTACTAGTACAACAGTGGCGGCTGGTGAAATTTCAATATTTTTTTCTCGTCTGTGGCGAAACATAGGAAATAACATCTAGAGAAGCACTTCTCTAATGTCCCCTAAAAAATTTTGAAAAAGCAGTTTGCGAAAAAAGTTTTGAAAATTCGGTAGCCTCCCCTGGATCTAGGTACTCCTGTTTAGTTTTATTTTTTTTTGTCATATGCATTTGACTTTTCATAAAAAGACAACAATAGATTTTGGAGTTTATGAAAATATTTTCATTACTAACTGAGATACAACGAATTGAAATATTGTTTGTTAAATTGTAAATTACAAAATTTCAGTTCATTGTATTTCAGTTAGTAATGAAAATATTTTCACAAACTGCAAAATCTATTGTTGCATTTTTATGAAAAGTCAAATGCACATGACAAAAAAAAATAAAAATAAACAGGAGTCCCTAGACCAGGGTGTATTAAATAGGTGGTGCGACGACAACCCTCACAGTGGTTTCATAAGTGCTTACTTTGTACATAATGTAATAGATGGCAGGACCAATAAGTTCTCTCATTACTTACGCATAGATAGATAATTTTACAGGTTCTGTGCATACGTGCATAGAGTCTTGCATACATTCCCGGCGTTTTGTTTTTGTTTAGTGAAACAAGAGTCCAGTGACAGACGACATTAAGTAGCTAAATTAAAACATTGAAAGAATATATGCAACACTACATGCAGCATTGCACGTCGCCACAGCTAACCTCAAAAATATATATTTCTTAAGATTTACAAGTATTACGTAGGTAGCTATTATTAAAATTTCTACCTGGTTCCTCTACTTTCAACCAAAATCAAATTAAACGCAATATGTATGAAGTTTTAAATAGTTTGTCACAATAAAATAAGACACTTTTTGCAGGTTAGGAATCTAACCTATAATTAGCAGTCTGTTTTTATTAATCAACAATACTGAAAAATTATTTGTGTGAATTTGTAATATTTGCTTGGAGCCAGTATGGCCCCAAGCTCAAAATGCCTATACGAACATTGAAAATGAGAATAAACGAAAAAACCTTAAAATTTGAGGTTATGTTAGTTATACGATGCACATGCCCAGGTAATTGTAGGACCTTATTGCTCGCGCCACCTACTAAAGTAAATAGTAACCATGCACTTATGAAGCTATTATTATAATAGGAAAGTGCCGTACGTCGGACCACCTATTTAATACACCCTGCCCTAGACCCAGGGAGGCTCCCGAATTTTCAAAAATTTTTTCGCAAACTGCTTTTTCAAAATTTTTTAGGTCATTAGAGAAGTGCTTCTCTAGATGTTATTTCCCATATTTCGTATGGGTCCCATGCGCCACAGACGAGAAAAAAAATATTGAAATTTCACCAGCCGCCACTGTAGTACAAGATACCGTGTGTGTAGTCGCGGGCTAGGCATGGGGAGTAAGAATTACATCGCGTGTGCCAGCTGGCTGAAATGAAATAACAGAGCTGAGATGCTCCACCGACGGACGAATTTACGGCTGCCGGTGTTGTCGTATTTCTCGGGCTACGTGAATGTACATGCCTAATGGGAAATTACACGCACGGTATATTAACCCCTTCGGTCCCGATTTTTTTTTATTTGAAGCAAAATTCTGAAATTTTGCACATGAATTCTTTTATTTTTTAATGATTTTTAGTTATTGTTAAAAAGTCTTATTTTTACCCAGTCTTGACATTTGATGGGTACACTGTAGTGTACATTGGGACTTAATGGTACGATAACTGAAATAAAAATGATTAAAAAATATTAATTTTCACAGTTTCTTAAAATATTGACAATATGTGTATTTATTGAGTATTTATTTTTTAGTATGATATAATATGATAATAATTTAAACATCCTTGTCAGTTTGCCCCTTAGGACTTAGGAACTTCCTCTGCATAAACTTTTGATCCTGATCAGGTTCTAACACAGTGCATCTGGCGCTTCCATTACGACCTGCATGCCTAAAAATTTAAACATATCCTATCAGCCTACATGCAATTTGGATAACATTATTTTCAAACAAACCTTCTTTTGATGGGAATCTTCCCATCCATCACCATCTTCGCTCAAAATATCTAGATCTGAGTCATCATTTTCTAAATAGTAAATAAAATCTTTGTATGCCAGTGACTTTTTGCTCATTTTGAACAAAAATTGCTAAAAGAATCCCGTTTTTATATATATATAAAAAAAAATAAAAAAAAATTAGGTATACGTACTTCACAGTTGCCGTCAATTCTGCTCAAAACACACTCGTCATAACAATAACAGATGTAGTTTTCATTTTTGAACCCAGAAATGCCAGTAGTCATATTGAAACTTTAATAAGGTGTACACTGAAGTGTACTGTGGAATGTAAGGGTCAAAATCGTATCAAATATTGTATTAAGATAAATTTGAAATCGCCGTACTCTAGTGTACACCAGGACCGAAAGGGTTAAGCAGATAAGTAGAACATCCGTGAAAGCACGTCAAAAAGTGCATATTGACGCACCAGGAATTTTTGGACGCAAATATTTTTTTTGTAATCAGAAGGTCATAATGCTTAACACATTCACGACATGCATGGTTTCCGCTTTCATTCCCATGTGCCTAGATTTTAAGTTTGTTGTAACTGTACCAATAAATTAAATTGTAAAAAAAAAACCGAATGGTTTCTTTGAACGTTATCTGCAGAATACCCAAAATAAGATTTTTTAACAATGATGTAAGCAGAAATACAAGATATTTTTTTAAATAAATTAAACTATGTGCAATGCAATGTGAGATCAGGCAAGTACCACCAGTGGCGCACCAAATCTACAAAAGAACATAGCAATGTACCACCCGTGGTACACTGTGTCGTGAACGTGTTAAGAATCAACACTAAAACTCCTAATGAAATGTTGTCGCCGAAAATGATCAATCCAACTGCATTATAAGTGGGAAAAAAGTACTAAACTTTTCATACTACAAAATGCGTAGAAAACAGAACAAACAAGTAATTATACTGTTATTACTTATATAGGGTGCCGATTTTAAATTTTTTTTCTTGAGTTTTATTTTCTAACTGTTCAGTTTGTATCTTTTGAAAGTCACATTGTATGTACAAATTTATATTGTGAAATAAAATTTCAACTAAAACCCTATATTTACTTTTTATACAATAATGCTTTATTTAATAATAATAAATTTATTGATTCTTTGGCCAATGATACATTGGATAGAATAAGTCTAAAAATATTAAAAATGTAAATATGCAAAAAATGTTAAGTAGTGTACATACTTATACATATACGAATATATATAGTAGGTTATACAGAAGATAATAGAAGATAATAATTAAATTGATATTCTACTAATTATATATACCTACCGCGACAAAAACAGAAATGTCTTAATTGCATGAAACTTTGATCTTGTCTTATATTGCTGATGTTAAAAGTAAGTGACCGTACTGTAGTAAGTATTAAAATATTTTCAAAGGAGTATGATAGAAAAACTTTGTTTTAAAAAATAAACCGGTACCCAAAAAATACCTGTCTTAACATAGGTATTTCAACAACGTAAGATGTTATCCTGGAATTATAAAAAAAATAGTGACATTCATCATGACTAAATTTAGAAAAAAAAAAAATAGATATCTGGTAATAATAAAAAAATTATAAATATTTAAAAAATGTAGGGTTCTTTGTGACCCGCCCAGTATAATTATTTGATTGGCCTGTCTAAAACAAAATAACATAAAAGTCATGATTACTGTAAAAACCTCCACTATAAATACTCTACACCCATTTTTTATTTATTTACATAATTTTTGTACAATACAAACTTCTAATCTCTAAATTAATATCAGTAGTTCTTCAAAATTAAAAAAATGTGACATAATTAGAGACAGATGTATTCCTACTTTATTCTTGAACAAAAATAAATTACTAGGATTAAACATTTTTATATTTCTGTTTTCTTGAATTTCTTTATACACTCACACAAATTTAGGCCACCTGGATTTTAGAGGGCTATTGCTTTGCTGACGTGTATGGTTAAAGTTATAAAATAAATTAAATACAATATTTATTTGTTGACCTAATAAATAAAATAAATTTGTAATGTCAAACTTATACGAGAAATACTTTGAATTTATTCGGTACATCATTTATATGGTCGTGCAAAAAAATAGTGTACTTATGCACCTTTGGTATAAAGTGTGTTTTCATGTAATTGTTGTTCTCGAATTTGTTACACACTCGGGCTACTTTATAGTTCATATATAAATAAATAAATATAATATTTATTGTTACGAAACCCAGAAATGAAAAAGTTTCAAATCGCGATCCTCTTAATATTTTTTGGTTAATTTATAAAATATATTTTATTATTATTAATATAAATTAAATAAATCACTCTTAACTTTTTATATTTTAATAATTACTTGGACCTTACCTTGTTTTAAGAGCCTTAAAGTGGAGTTCTTCAATGTAACAATAATCTTCTCCTTCTTGTTCTTATTCACAACGTCTTGCCAGGCGTTTTGTGATTCATTAAAATTATTCTAGGCCTCCGCTTGCTGTATAGCACGTCTGGTGGCATCACGCCATCTGTCGTGACTGCCTATTAGGCAAAATAGTAAACATTACACTCAACACATGCTTCGTCAAACTTAAGTTTTTAATTGTCTCAGCATTCAATGTTTGTGAAAACCAATTCATTGTCAATTTGAGAGTGTTTAAGACATAGACATAATAGGTATGGTAGATGTTATGCTGTAACTAATAAAAAGACTGTTGTACTTTGCTCATTGTAACATTTATTGAGGGACTTTTTCCATAGATAGAGAACTGCTGACACAGTTTAAGTCAAAGAAGTTGGTTGAAACATTAACATCCATTGAAAGTTTACTAAGTAAAATAAAAATCGGTAGGTCTCTAGGGTTCCTACATAACAAATGAGTATTTTAATAAATTACATGCAGTCTTAAAAAACAATCGAAATCCACTCAACGGAATAAGTGCAAAAGGCCCAAGAAAAATTATGAACCCTAGTTGTAACTTATTTACTGTCCTTGAGAGTAGTTCCATGGGTTAGATTGTTGCTGTTGCTGGGTCCATATATTAGAGGTATTGAAAGGGCTGTAGCTTTCTCTTGATGGTTGTGGTTGCTGCAAAGAAACATTCAATAAATTATACAAATATACATTATTTATGTAGAATGTAGTAATCAATAATTTTTAGGGCAGATCTTTTCATCTAGTAATGAGGTTGCGCAGTTGCGGAAGCATCCAATCGTTTTTTTATCGATGTCCCAAAAACATTTGTCGAAAAAATATCTTCCAACCAGGTAACAACAAATGAAAGGTATACAAACGTAAGAGTAAATAATATTTTACTTCTTAATCCTTTTACTGAGGAGGAAATATTTTAAAAAACAAGTAAAAAATAAGAAGTCTGCTGGACCAGATGATATTCCATTATCTCTAACTAAATTTATCTTAAAACTAATAATACATCCCATAACCTATATTGTTAATTTATATTTTCAAACTGGTATTTTTCCTGACATATTAAAAGTGTTTTAAAAAAATAATCCGATGTCTCTAGAAAATTATAGACCAGTCAGCATTTCATTCGACTACTCAAAGGTTTTTGAACATGCTTACTTAGAACATTTAACTACGTTTTTAAATAAATTTAAAATTTTATCAAAGTGTCAACACGGTTTTCATTTAGATATGTCCACCATATGGACATGTGAGGCAACATTCTCTTTATGATAAAATCACCAGATGTACAGACGCTGGCAAATACCCTCCTGTTGGGGTTTTTTGTGACCTCAGCAGGACATTGGCAGTGTAAATCATGACATTTTACTTAAACTCTATAATGGAGAATTTCAGTTCAGTCTAAATATTTAAAAACAAGTATTAATATGAAAATATAATATATTCAGAACTTACCAGTAATATTTTAAACAATGGGCTAGTAGACAATAACGAAAACGGCAATATTAACAATATAGTATTATAGTATGACTCTCCAAAATGTTATAAATATAATTTCAAGGTAATTTTACCGACTATTATTGGTTTTATTGTAAAATGAATATGTTTAAAATCAGAGTGGATTTAAAATGAGGTAGTTTTCCGGATATCTCGTGACGTAATAGCGTAATAACCTCTAAAACAGGGGCATTTTACATTTGACAGTAACTAGCTACGTTGCCACATTTCTAAAAAAGAATGTGCACTACTACACTGTCTGAAATATTAATTTAACACTGTTTCAAATAGCAAGTAATATTTTATATATTTTTAAGGCTGATTGATAACTTGCTAATACAGAATTGTAATATTACATAGGATTCCGTAGAGTAGTACAGAATATTTTACATCATTTATCGAAATATGGCAACAAAGCACTTGTTTCTCTATTCAAGCACACATTAGAATTTGGTGATTACGCTATTACGTCATAGCCAATAGAATAGCCCGAAAATTGGCGGCAATATCTAACCGTTTAAACCATAGTTTAAACTTCATGATTTTTTTTTTATTATAAGGCATTATTTAAAAAATAAAATAAAAAATACGGATCAACTGTTTTTATGTGTAGATGTTATTAAAATTATTAAAAAAAATTGTATACTTGCCCATTATTTTCAGTTCGTTGTATTATTTAAAGCCCCATAAGTTTTGGTCTCAAAAAGTCACTAAACGTTTTGTGACGTAGACAAACGTAGCAGAAAATTTCTTTGATTTACCGGTGACGGTTGCAAATACTGCGTAATTGTATCTACTTTCATGTTATTTTCTGCCATAAACTGACACTTGTCGCTGTCAAAAAGCTTATAAATAACCTGTTAGTGAATTAATTGCGAATTCTTGTTGTTTTTGAACTTCTTAATTATGCCAAAAGGAATGGAAACTGGTTTTGTGGAAGCATGTTTCGAAAATTTATTTATTATGTCAATCTGTTTATATTAACTGTGTTTTTTTTATAAGCAATAATAATACCTGAAATACTCAAAGAGTAATATAAACACCAAGTAACAATACAACAACAAGCAATAAAATAAGTCAAGATAATCACAACGCAAAACAACAAATAAACACAACAAGCACAAGATAATAGAAACGACACTGACTGAGACGAGACTGACAGTAATTAAAATTCAGATGACAATTAAGAATTTTAGATTATCTTCTTCTCAACTCCTTGGCCAGGGTAGGTATCCTTTTTATGTAAGCCTAAAATTTTCTAACTACGTTTACATACGTCATAAATTTTTAGGGGAAAATATATAACTAAACTTTAACATTTTTTTTCAAGTTCATATTGATTAAAAAAAAAAAAAAAAAAAATACGGGTCTCTTTTAATCTAAAGAACTCATTTTTGAATTAAAAAAAAATTGCCGAAATTCCCCTTTAAATTAGTTAATTTGTTTTTTGAAATTTTGTAAACGTACGTTTCTATACAACATTCCAGCAACACTTCCATAAATAATGTCAACTCTAACTCTTGTTTAGTTGGCATGAGCCTACCGCAGGTCTCCGTTTTGGGTCCTGTCCTTTTAATTCTATACATAAAGATAAAGTCTGATAAGTTGATACTTGAAAATTGTAACAACTTTCAAAGATGAATAAATACTACTACTACTACTACTACTAAATTAGAATCAGTGCTTGGAGAAACCTTTCATACTATGTACTAGGGATGCAACGGATAGTGCTTTGGCCGGATACCGAATACCGGAGAACTTCTTGTACCGGATACCAGATATCCGGCCAACTATCCGGCTTACATTGAAAGTTGGACTGAAAACAAATTTTGACAACCTCGACAACAAAAAATATTTACTGGCAACTTTTCTAGACTCCAGATTTAAAACAAGTTTTTTCAATAAAAATCAGGCTGAATAATCCCGCCAAATCATTCTGCTGGAGGTTTTAAAAAATAGTTGTGATGAGTCATGCTCAAGCAGTGATAGTGAAAGTGGTTCTTCTCCTATCAGTAAACAACGTAAGAGAAACCCACAAGATAATGTTGCGGCTGACATTCACAACACTTTTTGGAAGTGTTTTGGCGTTAAGGATAAGATTTTGTAGAGTGAGAGGGAAATATGTGTTTATTTTAGGATTATAATAAATATTTAAAAAGTCATAAATGGTATAATCTTTAAAATAGTTCCAGATACTTGCCATTGCTCTAGGGAATACAACCATATACAGTTTTTATCATAAATTTTGTATATAGTATAATGCCATGCTCTAATAATGGAATTAGGAACTATTTTCATTGACACATTCAAAAACTGCTGCCCAAGGAATCACTATTTCCACATCCAGATTTTCTATCCAAGTCACTCACAACGAAAAAAATTTGTATGTGCAAATAATTGTTTATGGAACTTTAATAATATAATATTTGAAATCCTCTACCCCAAAAACCCATAAAACGATATCCCACATCGGTAGTGGGGTGGGGGTGGTGATAGAGGGATGGTAGTGGGGTAGATGAAGTAAAAAAATATTTTGATGTTTCTGGTTTTTGTACACACTAAATCAAATTTTTTTTCATACCTTTTAATATGGGGTTGGGGTGGTAATGGGGGTAGCTAATGCAAAAATTTTTTTTGAGACCTTAGCTTCTCTTGTATATTATACTAAATACCAATTTTATGGACTCTTTACTTGATTTACGTATTTACCCAAAATTTACCCCAATTTACCCCCCAACCCTTCGACAGAACAAGATGAAAATATAATCTAGTTCTAGATCTTGTTAAAGTACATATGTGTACCAAATTTCAAGTCAATATCTTAAACGGTTCCAGAGTAAACGTGCGCACAAAAAAGTTACAGACAGACCGACAGACAGACGGAATTTTTTTTCGCTCAAACTTAAAATCTAGACGTTTCACGACATTCTAAGCCTATTTGAACAATAAAAATTTTTAAAAATTTTTTTGTCATTACTATACTTCCACTGGATGTGGAAGTAATACAACAGATATTTATAATAAAAAAAATATATATAGTTGTATGCGTTAGAACAATAGCAAGAATCTAAAATAGTTTTAAAGATTATACTATTTGGTTTTTTAAATGTTTATAATAAATCGAAAATAAACGCATATTTCCCTCTCATTTTGCAAAATCCCATCCTTAATGAGAACATTTCGGAGAAAACTTCAATGGCCAAGGAGATTGACTATTATTTGAAAGTAATAGCGACCCTTACACGTGGTGGTATACTAACTCCAATCAGTATTTTATACCAATTAACCTCCCCACAATAAAATTGTGGGAGGTTACTACATTTAGTCCAAAATCGAAAATCGATATAATATAAAATCTTTACATTTTGAGGTCCCAGGAACCCAAAAAAGTGGTTTTGAAAAAATGTCTGTGTGTGTGTATGTTAGCATGATAGCGGCGAAGCTACTAAACGGATTTGGATGAAATTTTGCATGAGGGTTTCTCTAGTGCTCCAGAAGATCTGAAAAGGTTTTGGTTGAGATCGGATTACGTTTAGTGCCGTTTTGGCACAACAAGTTGTTTATTTTATTATTACTTACAATTTTTAATCGAACCATTGAAAAGCAGTAAAAATTCCAATTTCAACGATATATCACACTTGCACCCTTTCGATTTCGTTTCCGTTAATAAAATTAAAAAGAATTCGTTATATGTGCACACATGACAGAAACCAAAAAATATTATTGGTATTATTGTTAGGGGAAAATGTATTTTGCCATCTGTCAAAAATATTTGGGTTGGTAACCTTTGTGAATTTTGATTTATAGGTTATGATACGTGACGTCACAGCTAACCTGAAAAATATATATTTCTTAAGATTTAAGAATATTACGTAGCTATTATTAAAATTTCTGCCTGGTTCCCGTACTTTCAACTAAAATCTAGTACAGTGTAATATTTATGAAGTTCTAAATACTTTGTCCTAATAAACTCTTTTTGTAGGTTGGAAATCTAACTTGTAATTAGCTGTCTATTTTTATTAATTAACAATTAGGCAATCCAAACCACATGACTTCCAACTTTGCGTTGCGGTCAAACATTTCTTGACAGTAGTTAAACATTTTCAAAACAGTTTGTGTTTTTCCGTCGGCCTGGCTAAGTATCTTGAAATTTTAACAATATAGTGTTTTTTGTGGATTGTGGCAAGGCGTTTTTGATTGTTTTCAAGTAATAAACTTTATTTAATTATGCAAAGTGAGTATTTTAAGAAGTTGGGGTTGGAAAATCAAGATGGAAAATCGAGATGTAATAACGATGGAAGGTGTTAGATAATCGCGGCTATCCATCTTTGACGTCGTTTTCTCGACAGATCATTTATATGAGGGAAATATTTAGAATTCACGACGGTAAAAGCTAACCGTGTCATGATTTCCACGATGTCCCAACCCACTACTATGCACATATCAGGCATTTTTTCCAATTATAGCCAATAATATTATCACGAAAAAATCTAATAAGACACATTAAACAATTCTTTACAAAAAACCCATATTAAAAACCTTTAAAACGCAAAAACTACATGAAAAAATGTTGCACTGGTCACAAACCAACCCAAATATTTTTGACAATGTCAAGACTCATTTTAGTTGGTTTTTTAAAGGTAATAATTGTTTATAGCCGTGTTCGGATATTACGTCTGATTGATGGGATGCGTCACAATTGTTCACTTAATGCAAAACGAGTTAACCGAGCTAAATCTGAAACGAATATTACGACTTGCTCGGGCCTTTTTGATCGTGCAGGAAGATTTTAATTTGACGCATACGTAGTCCGCTTGAACTGTCCATAATGTTATTGGCTTGTTGAGGTTAGAGTGTCATTTTGGCTAAATTCTGTATTATTTTTATTCGCTATTCAATGTTCTACAAAATCTTCGAAACGTTATCTGTTAATACCCTTATAATATCCGGCAATTGATTAACATGCAACATAAACAAACATGAGAGGTTATGTTTTAACAGATTGCTTGTACTCCACTTCAGTTCGTTAATCATTCGTTAATAATCACTTGCATGCAATAAAAATATACTTTTGTTCTCAACAGTAAATATCAAGTGCCAGTGAAATTTATTTCGGTTCGGTTTCGGTTACGGTTAACTGACGTACACCACTTTCGGTTTCGGTTTTCAGAGCAGCATCAATTCGGTTTCCGGTTACCTTTTCGGTTTTCCAGAATCTCACATTCCGGTTTTCGTTTTCGGTTAGGGTTTCGATTAAAATTAAATTAATACTTGCAGGGACCGAAAACGAAATTTTTTTCGACTCGGTTTCAGTTACAGTCACCTAACGTACACCATTTTCGGTTTTCGGTTTTCAGAGCAGCGTTAATTCAATCTTTAATGGTAATGTTTCAAAAGAAATGGAAGTGAATACTTGTGTGCCACAAGGTTCTGTCCTTGAACCACTACTATTTCTAATATATTTCAATGATCTGGTATCTGTTAATTTTAAAGGACATTTCACTTTTTTTGCTGACGACACCACGATACTCTGGCATGACAAATTCATTGATGAACTCCATGAGATTGTAAGCACTGATTTAGAAATGATTAAAGAGTGGTGCGATGCTAATTTGTTATCCTTTAATGTGCCTAAAACTAACATTATTACATTTAAGTGCAACCTAAATGAGGTATGCTTGGAAGACCAAATTGTTAAAAATCAATCTGAAAGTAGATTTCTAGGCTTGCATGTTGATAACAAATTAAAATTCAAAAACCATGTCTCAATATTAAGTAAAAAATTAGCTACGAATTGTTATGCAATTAGAGTGGTGTCAAATGAATTAAAATTAGACTTAGCCAGAAATGCATATTTTGCGCTTGTAGATTCTCATTTGTGTTATGGCATTTGTTTCTGGGGTTGTTGTTCACAATATTTATTTAATAAAATATTTGTTCTGCAATAAAATACACGAGTAAGGCTAATGTAAGAGACCGGTGTAAACCGCTGTTTTTGAAACATGGAATTATGACACTTGCATGTATTTTTATTTTTGAGACTGCATGCCTCATGATAAAAAATTTAGACATGGATAAACGCTAATCCAGTTCACTACACACGTCGTACTCATAACATCCTTCTCCCCATTCCATCATCAACTCAGACAAAGAATTCTATCTTATATAATATCACAAAAATATTCAATCTTCTTATAAATTTGAGGCGAATTATAAACAAAATTAAATTTAGAAAAGAAGTAAAAAAAATTGTTACTCAGTAAAGCTTACTATTTAGTCGATGAATTCTTTCAGGACACATTTGATTGACTTTATTTGATTTTACTATTTGTTTCTTTAGACTAAGTCCCTGTTTTATAAAAAAATAAACGTTTGTTTTATGTCATTATGTTTGTATTTTATACTAGGATGTTTTTATACATAGATTAAGGACTGGCTTTGTCAATAAAAATCTTTTGTATATTTTAGACATTAAAGCATATTTGATTTGATTTTGATTCGAATTTGGTTTTCGGTTTCTATTTTCAAAGCAGCGCCAATCTGGTTTTCGGGTACGGTTTCAGTTTTCCAGAATCTCTCATTTCGGATTTCGGTTTCGGTCAGAAAAAAATCGTAATAGGGTTGCCCATTTTTTAAAAATTTTATATTCAAGTACTTCATTAAATTTTATTAGACCGTATTTTTTTATTTTACAATCATTTTAATGGTGAAATTAATTATTTAAATTAAGAAATGTTGAATTCGTGCCCATCACACCAGATGTGAGAGCATGTGCAGTTAGATAAAGGAATAATAGACGGGAGTCGTTTGCTTTGCTTATTTGCTGTTAGTGTTAGTATCGATGCGAGTCATTGTCAAATTATTTTAAAGAAATACTAAATTTTTAACATTTCGGAATTCGGCACTTAAATAGTTCAAATTATCTACAAAAAACTCGCGTAATATATAAAAATCCACTATGGGTAAATTCTCTGAAGTACCTAGGTTCCTGTCACACTTAATTTTATCTTATTTATACCAATTGTAACTGTTTTCACCACTGACTATTATACAATTTGTAATTGTCCAATAACAAAATAAATGAATTTGAATAAACAAATATTAAACACACAATGTAAACGTAAACAACAAATCAACAGAGCACTATCACCAATATGATAAATGAAAACATGAAAATTCTCTAGAATTGAATTCTCATTATATACGTCATTATTTACAGCCTTTTTATTTCCAAAACCAATTTGTTCTTGCATGTGATGATTAGAACAGCAAAACCCGCCTGTCAGCACTCGACTACTGAAGTATCCCAGCTCTGTTATTTCATATTAGTCAACTGGCACACGCGATGTTGCAATTCTTACTTCCTATGTCTAACTTGCCATTACACATACGGTATATACAATGTATATTTAATATAATTTTTGATCATATAACAATATTTTGTAAATTTTTTTGAAGGAAACGACCCTATTACGATGCGGTTTTCGGTTACGGTTTCGATTCGGTTATGGTCCCTGCTTTTTGCATTAGAGTGAAGCAATATATTTATTAGGTTTATTTTAAATGCAAAATGCTCTTTAATACATTCTCTTAATATTGTATCATCTAACTGATAATCATTAAATACCTCATCACGCTTCCTCTGAAGAAATTCATCAAAACCAGGTGGAGTTCTTGTAGGGGTTCTGGGTGTTTCAGGAGCCCACGGCTGCCACACCGAAGACGAACCCCAAAGGTAACCTGCAGATTGTGTCGAAGAAGCCGCTGGTTGTGTCAAAGTTGTTTCATTAAGCAACGGCGTGTTATTGATCAATGGCGTTTCGTTGAGTAAAGGGTTGTAGCTATTCCAGTATGAGCTTGAATTTAATAGACTTTGGTTCCAGGGATCTGTAAATTAACCAAATGTTACTTTTCCACCACAGATTAAAAAATACTGTGTCCACTTTTCATGACAACACCTCAATAATTTTAAAAAATTTTTAATTATATCGGTCAATTGCTTATAGGAGCTTAGATCCCGTCAAGCTTAATTTTTCCAAATTACAAAACGATTTTAGATGAAAAAACGCATGACTGTTTTGATCATGAGAAAACATTAAGGCGAAAGCACATTTGTAAGTTAGATATGGGGATAACAAATTAAGTCCATATATGTTAACAAAATAATTATTGGGGTGTATAGCCATGATATAAAAATGTTCATACTCTACAATCTAACATAACGTTTCCTAGAGTAGAATACATTTTTTTAAAATAAAACTATAACAGAGCAAAATGTGTTAGCCAATTAAGTATTTGCATTTCGCAAAGTTAGACTTAATTAAAGTTGTTGAATTGACTTTTGTTTAAATAGATTTTGAAAAACAAAATATATATAGAACAAGAGGTATTTTTATATAGTTACACATATATGCGACATACTTTTCCAGTTTTTATCAGATACCATTACTTTGTGGAGAAGGATAGAACACTTTTTTCTACAATTTTTCAGATAAAAATTTGTTACACTTCTTTGATAAAAATCACCTCTGATGTAACCGAAAATAGCTTTATTTTAAATAATGACCAATGCTTTTTAGAAGATGAAGACTAGTTTATAAAACTTGTATCAAAAATCATATTCAACAACCTCATCAAATTTTAAATCTAAAGTTTAGGTTGTTGATATAATATAAATTAAATGATCGCAGCAGTCGCTTATCAGCAATCAGCTCACCAGACTTAGTCACATAATATTATATAGAACTGGTGGGAAAGTCACACTTTTATAGGTTAAAATTGGCTCAATTTTTTATATTTCGTAGTCCAAAAGTTATTCTCAACGAAAATTCTTATTGGCTCAACTTTCACTAGAGTGTAGTTACAGAGCTGGAGGGTGCTCAAGACTTGATCTTTCTTTTTTACGAAACAATGTAATTTCTGCAAAGTAAACGAGATTCATTGTCTTTTGAGTTCGAAAAGATGTAAGATTTTGTAATATTGAAATATAAATATTTACACAGTGTAAGTCAATATTACAAGATTTTATTAATTTTGTTACGATCGCTTGAATGTATTTCAGTATATAGTTATAACAGTTGTAATAAATAGAACTGTAATATCTGCATTGGTAACAAGTGACAATTTGTTATCTCAATAGTAATTACATAGAAATAGAAATATCTTTATTGATCTTTGAGCTATAATACATAATTATAGATAAGATATGTCAGTAGCCACATCAATGGCTTAAAAGAGAAACACATAAAAATAAAAGTGTAAATACATTAATGTACAAAGTACCTCACTATTTATAAAGATAACGATACAATAAAAACATGGTATATGCATAGCTACAAGGTAAAAGGGACATACTGCATTTAAATCGAATAAAAAACACATAACATTCATTTAAATTATAAGTCGAGTTTGGTCTGTAAAAAAAGTATGAACTCTTTAATGGAATAAAAAGAATTACTTATCTTCTTATCTATACTGTTTGTTATAGAATTTTGAATGGGTGCTTCAATATAGGTACCTCTATATTAAGAAATAATGCAATAACAGAACATAAACTCAACAGAATAGTAATATTGTGTATTTAGGTGTGAAAGCAATACATTCCCGGATGACAATGCAAATTGTTGGCCGAGGCGCTAGCCGAGGCAAACAAGCATCGAAGTCCGGGAATGTGCTTTCACACCGAAGTATACATACTATTTCTTCTGAAATCACAATCAATATTATTATAAATTAAGGAATTTGTATTAATGCATAACATTTCTTCTTTACAATCCAACTGCTTACTAATAAATGCAATTTTAATGTGAGTTGGTTTGTCTGCGTGTATTTATTTATTGTCTAAAATATACATAAAAAACCGTATGGGAATGTTAGTTTCCCGGCCTAGGCCAGGAAAGTAACATTCCCGTACGATTTTGTTGATTGTTGCTTGGCAA
This sequence comes from Rutpela maculata, assembly GCA_936432065.2. Classification (NCBI taxonomy): domain Eukaryota; kingdom Metazoa; phylum Arthropoda; class Insecta; order Coleoptera; family Cerambycidae; genus Rutpela; species Rutpela maculata. The sequence continues at coordinate 58,847,228 of OW386288.2, forward strand.
CGGATCTTTTCCGGTCTCTTTTCTGATAGTTTCTTAGCAACGGACTAAAATACTGGAATTGTGCATTTTTCGATCTGAAATCGCTCTCGAAAATGTAGAAATTACCGATCGATTTCAGAAAAAATTACTATAAACCTAATGTTTACATTTACACTATAATAGTGCTGCATGTTCTACCCCCAGGGACATCTTATGTGAGTTGCTTCTAAGTTCTCATGTATACATAACAGGAAACTAAATTAGACATCTGAAAATATCTAGAAAACCACAGAATGAGAAGAGAACATTATGGAGCTGTCATCTTTGGGTATATAAAGGCATGGAGAAGCCCAGAGTGGACAGTTTAATACAGTTCATATGGTCAGATAGTTCAGTTCAATTAGTGAAAACAGATCAAGGAGTAAACAAAGTGATAAATGTACTGAAGTAGTATAGTAGACAGTGTAATATTAATGAATTAATTAATTATTGTAATTAGTACGTAAGTTAATAAATTAGTGTTTAGTGTTAACCTGGTGTTATAATTTCCGAATCCACGATACATGGTGTTTACGTAACAATAGGTACTCCTTCATTTGAATTATGTCTCTCCACAGTATCAACAATGTAGAAAAGTAAATGTGTTGAAGGGTGTTTTTCTTTATGACAAGCGTGACCAAAGTATTTTATATGCAAATATGAATCGAATTCTCGATTTGCAAGTGCACTAGTACTCTTGAATTGATGATCAACTTAATCCACTTAATCCAAAACACAACTGTTAAGGAAAATATACAGGGTGGTCACCATAAAAAAATAATGAAATAATATCACGTAGGGCAATATTATTTCGCATGTAGTTAATATGACTGTCAAAAAAGCAAAATATGAAAAAAAAACATTCGACCACCCTCTATATATTTTTTTATATTAAAACAATTAATGGAAACAATGTGACAGAGAACAAAAATATTCTGTATGAAATAATACAACTGTCAAGGAGGAAAAATTGGAAAAATGTACAGGGTGTTTGCTACAAAAAAGTAATGAAATTTTTTTTACATATTTCGTATGTAGTTAATACAACTGCAAAGAAAAATGTGAAAAATATACGGGGAGGTCACTCATAAAAAATAATGGAAACAATGTGATGAATTACGATATTTCGCATGCAGTTAATATAATAAATTGCCAAGGAAGAAAAAATATTAAAAATATACAGGGCAGGGCGGTCACTCTAAAAAATAATTAATTGAGAAAATATGGTGGAAATAATATTTGGACTGTAGTTGACACAATTATCGAGGAGGAAACATGACATACTTTTAGTGAAAAATATACAGGCGGTCACTTCAAGAAATAAGAAAGCACAGAGGAAAATAGTACTTGAAATGTAGTTGTCACTATAGAAAGGAAAAATATCAAATATAATTTTAATTAAAAAAATATACAGGGTGGTCATCCAACAGAAAAAATAATTCATAAATAAAGGATGCCAAACAGAGAAGGAAGTTTTGTGTAAATATTTTACAAATCTTTTGTTGAGTTCTCGTGTAGTATTCTTCTAAACATACTATCAGGTACAAAATGCTCATCCCAAATTTTATAATAAATGTAATAAATCAGTAGGTAATAATTAGTGAAATATCAAATATCCATATTATTTCATAACTTGTTATCTATGTAGATGTAACAGTCCTATTTATCCCAACTATTATTATACTCATCTGACTAATAAAATTAATAAAACTTGACATGCTTTACAGTTTTAAATACAAGAAAATCAAACATGAAAAATTGACAAATATAAATATATTTACCCATGTCATTGTCATCCGTGTATTCCTCTTTGAATGCAAATATTGTAAAAGAAAATTATATAATTAGAGTTTTGTTAAGTAATTATTAATTTATACACATTAATAACAACTTAAATAAAACAAAGTACAAAAGAAGTTTTGGGTATATATTTAAAAAATCATTTATTTATTAATTCTTAAACACTTTTTTAACCGTTTGATGCCTTATGATGCACTGACGTGTTTTGCCGCATTAGGAGTTCTCTATAAATATTAAAGATGATTTCTGACAGAATACAGTCCTGTCTGAGACCTTTGTCAACTTTGTATTTGTTATAGTTAGTGCTGTCTACTTTTATATATTGTTTTGATCCAAACAATACAAATATTGGTGAATTTAAATTTAGAGATAATTTTCCAGAATTACTTTTAATTACATTAGAACAATTGGCTTTGCACACAGAGTACAATAGCACTGGCAGCAAACAAGTTAAAAAAATTATTTGCACTTCGAAAAAGAAGCCTTTTTCACATAATTTAACTGGACCATGCTATTTTACGTAAATCAAAGAATAAGTCACATGCCACATATTAGCACAAGTGCCGTATTTTATTGAGAACAAAATCACCATAAAAAAAGTTCTCTTTCATCGCATTCTTTCTGAAAAATACTATAATAAAGCAAAACATTATTTTTATTCATTTTTCGCTACTTAGTTAAAACACGTATTATACATTCAAGGAACTTACTTATTTTTAACCTTACCTTCCATAGAATTATTTGAATTATCAGCTACAATATTCGATTCAATGAGATTTGACAAATTCTGCTGATGATTCCAAGCACCAGAAATCGATGCAAATTCTTCTAAGTAACTGCCTTCTCTACTGCTACCCTCTAAACGAATATCGTCCGAGTTGCTAAAGAAACTGTTGTTCGTTTCACGAAGTAAGTTGTTCGCGTGCATATAATTATTATCATCGGGTGAATGATGATTTATATCATTAAGAGATCTACTGTTACTATCATTTAATGAACGGAAGTTTTCATCAAGTAACCTATGGTTATCTTCATTTAACGATCTTCGGTTACTATCATTTGAAGATCTACGATCCGTTCTCCTGGAACCAATAGGTCCCAGCTCTACGGGAGAGCTCTGTTTGTAAGGTTCAACGTACATTGTGGGTTTATTATTTGTTTGTTTTTTAGTGTGCGTTAGAGGACGATTTGAGCTTGTAGACGCGACCGCATTCTCACTTCTTGCCACAACATCACTGAATTTAGCCCGGCTCTCACCCCAAATAGAAGCTGTAGTGGTGGGAGTCGGTAATGGTATGAAAAAACTACTTGGGCTTTTACGTTTTTCGATACATTCACTCTCACTTATCTTGGGCTGTCTTTCTCCATGTTTGTTTTTATCACCTCCTTTTTTGTGATACATGTTTTTGTCTTTACGGTCTTTTGAGGTCTTTTCCCTCTTTTTAATGGCATGCAAGTGTGAATGATGTTTGATGTGACTGTGATGTTCGTTTGTTTTATGGTGAACTTCATAGTCTTTGTTCTGTTTATCGTTAGTTTTTGTTGTTTTTGGAGCAGATTTCTGGTGTTTAATTTTATTGTGATTATTGTGGTTAAAGCTAACGTGTTTCATTTCAGTTATATGATTTGTATTTTCTTCAATAGGAGATTTCGAGATTTCATTTTTATTAACAGTGAGCTTCACTTTTGAGCAAACTTTTGTGTTTCTTTGGTTATTTTCTTTTTCGGGGTCTTCATTATTACTACAACTGCTATCAGTTGTAGTAGATGAAGTTTCCTCCTCATAGACAGGTACAATAGTATTTTTGGTATGCTTCTTGTTGTGAAAAAGAGGCTTTTTTACCTCCTTATCTTTCTGTACAACATTTTGTACATGCTTTTTATCTTTTTCATCACTCTTAGTGATGTCTTTATCTTCTCTTTTTTCCCTAATTTTCTGTTTGATTTCACAAACCTTTTCTTTTTTTTTGTCCAACTTTTCCTGTACTTGTATATCGATGATTTCTGGGCTTGGTTCGCCACTATTCCTCTTTGCAAGCTTTTTCTTAGTCTTACCCATGGTCGGTATTAAGACTGTGTACCTTTCCGTTTCCAATTTGGGTTTTACCTCTTCAATTAATTCTTTTTGTAAAGCTTTATCTTCACATTTATCTTCTTTTTCATCTTTCTCTTCTTCGAGAACTACCTCTGCCTTTGTAGATTGAATTTCCTCCCTCGTTTGTTGACCAACTAGTCTTAAATCTAAGACGGGTTGAACAGAAGGGCTGCTTGGTGATATAAAAGATCCCATCGCCTGCTTCTTTATTCGTTCAGCATCCATAACAGCAATAAAAATAATAATAACAAAAAGTAACAACATAAATGTTATAGTTAAGTAGCTAAGATAAATTTCCCATGTAGGTCTCATTATGAGTTCCGCACACAGATTCAAATACGTTGCTGGAATTGTAGTATACAAAGTATAATTTACCGGAATATTTAAACTGGTACCTAAAATCAATGTTCTGGTAATTTTCGTCAATGTTAAATCGGGGGTAAATGCAATGTCGATCTTCCTTGTGCCATTTGGGGGAAGTATAAAAGGCTCACAGTCGATCACTTTGAATCCATATCCTTCACATAAAAAATCATTTATATGAAAACTGTTAACATAAACTGTAACATCACCAATATTTCTAGCAGTGAAAGTACGTTTAACTGTTAAATTCGGTTGAGTACTAGAGTACTGTTTCTGCCTCTCGCAGTCCCTTAAATGCTTATCGGTCATGTCAAATGAGAGAGGCTGTAGGGAACCGGGTTTCCGGTTGCCAAATTTAAATAAAGGAAAAGCCCCCTGTGCTTTTAACCGAACTACTTCCAGTATAGTTAAGTTATTCCTTAGTAACAGAAGGGCGGAATGAACACTTGGGTCTTGAGTATAAAATCCAACAAGTACCGAATGACTTTGACCAGGAAGAAGCAAAATCGGTACTGTATTTCTGCTTACTTTGATTCCCAGCATGTCCCAAAAAAAATCCAGTTGTTTCTCTCGCGTTTCATTGTCGAAGAAGAAGCCATGTGAGCCAGTATAGTCCTGCATATTTTTGAACATTAAATTAGAAGGTAAACCATTATACAAAAGTTGTACGTTAGGGTAATCTCTATCGAGAACAAGTTGTACTACAACATTGTAACTAGCAGGGTTCCGAATTGTTATGTTCTGATAGCTATAATTTCCAACTTGTGCTAAAGGAAAAGTGTAAAGAGATCTGTTCTCTAAATTTTGTTCAGCGAGCAAGCTGGGCCAACTCATTTTTACTCTGGTCTTAAAAATATGCCCTCTAACCTCAGACGTGTCAAGACGCAGCGTAAGGTTTTGCCACTTTCTCATGCCATTAGAAGTCAGATTTAAATATCTGTTGTAAAATACGTTGACTAGGTGCAAATCGAAATCCGAGACAAACTTGGAAAGCGTGAATGTTTTCAACCATTGAGCTGAAATATTAAAACAATTTTAATAGCATAGCAATTACTTATTTCTGGTAAGACTCGTTACTGGAATGATAATTTTTGAGGAAACATTTCATTCCAGATGCCAGTCAATAAAATAAGACCATTTAAAAAAAATGTCATATGCAGATATGCTAAGATAGAGTACCTGAGGTGTCCGTTTGCAGGCCAGTGTAACAATCGGCTTGGCACTCTAAATCAGGGTTTAGGAATAAGTGACCAATGACTTTTGAAGTCCTTGCAAGTATGTGACCTGTATGCCTACTAGATATTCTCTTATCTGGCGGCAAAGTTATAATATCTTCGATAATCATAGGATCGTTATAAGTCGAATGGACGCGTAAGGGATGCGAACAAATTTTCGCCTAAAAATAAAAATTGTTGTAATCGCCTCACATGTACAATGTTAATTAGTCCGACGTGAAAAAGTACTTTCTAAATTAGACTGCTATCTGACAATTTTTTTAGTATAACTATTCTATTTTCTTATTTGTAAAATCTAGAGAGAGGCGGTGGTGGTTCACAGTTAATTTGAGGAGCATTTATACAGAAAGGTACAAAACCATTTTTTTTTCATGCCATTAATTACCAGAGAATAAGTTTCATGGTTACTGGACTACATTTTCGATAGCTTTAAAAATATCATTTATAAAAAAGGCAGTGTTAATGACGTGTCAAATTTTAGGTCATATTAGCAAAGTTATTTGAAAAACTATTAAAAACTAGAATTTATGGACACTTTGAGAGTAATAATCTTTTCAATAGGCAGCAATTTGGATTTAGAAACTCATTATCAACTACAGCGGTTATTAATAAAATAATTTCACTCATAAATAAAGGATATGAAGAAAGCAGCCACACAGCTGCGCTCTTTTGACATTGAACCAAAGCCTTCGATTGTGTATTGGCTAGTATATAGATTAGTAAACCAAAATATTATAATTTCTCTAGGAACAGTATTCAGCTTATAGAATCTTATCTAAAAGATCAACAACTTGTGTCATTCAAAGGAAGAAACTCAGATCTTAGATCCATTATTTATGGAATATCTCAAGGATCAGTGCTAGGTCCTTTGTTATTCTTAATCTATATTAACGATATATCAACTAGCGACCCCAGTGCAGACTTCATTATGTTTGCTGATGATACTACTGTGATTAACAAAAATAAAAATGTAAATATATTAAAAATATCACTAGCAGATAAAAAAAATGTTTAGTGGTTTACTTGATAAATTTTCTGACACTAATTGGTTGGTTATGATTGGAGGTGATCTTAACATTGACATTTTATCTCAGAATATGAATTTAATATTCAATGACTTATTGGCTTGTGATAATTTCATATCTACTGTTAGTTCTCCAATCAGAGTGACTTCTACATCAAGTACTTGTATTTACAATGTATTATTAAACTCAAACTATATTAGATATAAAGCTTCTACTTGTCACATACACCTGATATTTTTAGTCTGATCATATCTCCCAGACTATAAGTATAAATATTAAATTTGACTGTGTAAATGAAAATGAACATGTATTATTTTAGTGACAACAATATCTTAAATTTTCATAATTTTTTGCTGGCATAATTTATTTAGTCTGAACTGTTCCGAATGCTGCATTTGAATATTTTAATAGGAGACAACGCCAATCACAAAGTTTCATCGGTAGAGCTAAAGCTGAAGTGGGGTGAAGGGTAGGCAGTGTGGCTATTATAGGGCATCTGCACGTGACGTTACAGCTAACCTCAAAAATATGTGTTTCTTAAGATTTATTTATTTTTATTTATTTATTTATTTAGATCTTTATTTCCAACAGGTTACACCCATTTACAGGAAACACATGGTAACATCAAATATGATAAATTAATGTATAAGACAAACTGTAACACAGTAACTGACTGACATAGTAAATAAACTTTAAAAGTATTACGGAGCTATTATTAAAATTTCTGCCTGGTTTCCGTATTTTCAACTAAAATCTAGTTCAGTGTAATGTTTATGAAGTTCTAAATACTTTGTCCTAATAAAGTAGGACTCTTTTTGTAAGTAATTAGCAGTCTATTTTTATTAGTCAACAATATTGAAAAATTATTTACATGAATTTTTAAATATTTGCTTGGAGCCAGTACAAGCTAAAAATGCGTATACAAACATTGCAAATGAGAATAAACTTGAAAAATTTAAAATTTAAGGTTATGTTGGTTACATGATGCAGATGCCCTATAGACCATTTTAGGATGATGTCACGCTGTCGGCGTGGAAGGTATTTTGTTTTCTAGAGATGGGTACCAGCTGTTATTTTTTAATAACAGGTTTAAACTGCTTCTGCTGTTTTGAAATATCAGTTTAAAAATAACAGATCGCTGAGAAGTACTGGCATTCGCATATCACAGTGCGCAGTTCGTAGTATGCAAATTTTATGGTCACGTGAATTTGACGCAGCTGTCTGAAGAGCATACAAAACCTCATTTACTGTTTATTTATTATTGTGTGCACAAGGTTTTCAGAGTGTGTTTCGGGTTTACTTTACTATTGCAAATGAAAACACTGAGTTGTCTGCCCTCCACGCAAAATGGCGCCGACGATAGGGTGACGTCAACCGAAAATAGTATCTTGGTATCTTGGCTACTGCTATATGTTATTTTCGAACAGAAACAACAGTCTGTTAATGCTATTTACAAATAACAGTTATAAAATAGCAACTCATCTCTAATTGTTTTCATTGCCTGTTATTGGATGAGGTTTTGTGTGCCCTCCAGACAGCGGCGTCAAAGTCACGTGACCTAAAATGGTCTACTGTAGTGCTAAGGTGGCACCATCTATTAAAAAGCACTGTACTAAAAATCTTGACTGGGAAAAAGCAGTTTTCAGCCAAACGGCTGGCGTTATTAAACTGAAAAAAAGATATTCTTGTAGGTAAATGAATACTACACTTCTACTGAAGAAAGTTTTCAGCTAAAATTTTTTTATTACGAAGATCTCTCTTCACATTGGCTCATTGCCGCCTGCTCCCCTCTGATTTGATCACCTTGCTCCCTCTTAAGAATACATTAATGTATTAATTTGATATTAGTTTCCCTATTAAAAGGTGTTTATTGAATAAAAAACCAAATAAAGAAAATTGGATGACTGATGAGTTATTTGAATTAAAAAACAAAGTACCACTATACTTGCTAAAAAAAATCCCATTTTTAAAGATTAAAGTAAATACTTGCATAAATAGTATAGGCTAAAACTTCAGAAAACTACAAAAGAATATTACGATAAGAATATTTCGTAATTCGGATAACAAATCAAAAGCTATGTGGAGCACTATTAGAAAAATACAAGGAAAGAATATGAATTTATCGAATGTAACTATAAGTGTGGATGGGGTAAAAATGCGGAATGAAGAAGTGGCCAACGGTTTCAACTTGCATTTTACTACTTTTCCCAACAACCATAAATCCTTGAAACTAAACTCCAGTGGTTTTGATAATATTTTGAATAATCTTCTAAAAAAATGTAAATATTTGCTCTGTAGTCCGTTAGTTCATATTATTAATCTCTGCCTTGGGGACAGAATTTTTCCGTCGATGCTAAAATTAGCAACAGTTCAACCGTTGTTTAAAAAAGGAGATGCAAATATGTATAAAAATTACAGAGCAATAAGTCTTCTTTCTAGCGTGTCAAAAGTTATTGAGTTAGCTATAAAGGACACATCTTTTTGTATCGAAATGACTTGCTCTGTAATTCACATGGCTTTACTAGCAACAAAAGCACTGAGACGGCATTATGTGTCTTTCATAATAACACAATCAAAGCACTATATAACAAAAACTATGTATTAGGACTATTTATAGATTTCTCTCGAGCTTTCGACTGTGTTGACCATGAGCTATTAAAAGCTAAAATTTGTAGATGTGGAGTAAGAGGCACTCCTTTTGGAGATAGGAAGGAATGGATGATGCTTTACGCAGAGGCCTGGTCTGGTATACTGACGGATCCAAGATGGAATCAGGAGCTGGAGCAGGATTACATGGTGTGAGGCCGAGAGAGAGTATAAGTTTCTCTCTTGGACTTAGACGACAATATGTGAACCAGCAGATCTCAATCGCAACAGACAGTCAGGCGGCATTTGGGGCACTAGCCCCTCACAAAGACTAGTTTGGGACTGCCACGAAGAGCTCAAAATTCTGGGTGAGCGGAACAGAGTAAGAATACTCTGGGTGCCGGGACATACCAGTATAGAGGGCAACGAGAAAGTTGACGAACTTGCTAGACAAGGAGCAGCGAACATATTCTATGGCCCAGAACCTGCGCTGGGTATCACAAAAGGCTCAGCCAGAAGGGTAATTAAAGACTGGGTCAAGAGTAAACACAACCACTACTGGAAAAATATTCAAGGAAATCGACATGGGAAAACACTTATCAATGGACCATGTTCAAAACAAACTGAAGAACTGCTCACAAGGAACAGGATTCAGTTGAGAACCATAACAGGTCTTCTGACGGGACACTTTCCCGTTAAGAAGTACCAGCATCTAATTGGAAAGTTTGCTGGCGACCTTAACTGCAGACTGTGCATTAAGGTACCAGAAACTGTAGAACATATTATACATGACTGCGAGGCATTGGCCCGTAGAAGGTATAATATCTACGGGCAAACACAAACAGACCCGGAAACCATCAAGCCTCGTAGATTTTCAGACCTGTATCACCTTGTCAGTGACACAGGAATATTAAAATGGACAGTGTATACTAAAGACTAAAAAACAGGGCGAGCACAATAACCTCAGGAGGCTGCAGTGCCCTCGGAGTATTCTATACAGACGAGCTCTAAGAGGAGGGGTTTTAGTCAGTTGGAGGCTGACACTCAGACCTATTCCTAGTTGGGATAGGCAGCCAGTGTGGGTTTCCCCTCCTCGCAAAAAAAAGGCACTCCTTTAAATTTATTGTTCTCATATCTAAAGGATAGGAAATAAATTGTACGAATTTCTAATGGTGCATCTAACAATAATTTTGAGGTAAAGCAGGGTGTTCCACAGGGATCTATACTTGGGGCTCTCCTTTTTATACTCTTTGCCAACGATTTAATTCTGTCCCTTAATAAATTGACAATCTGTTAGGATGATGACATTTATGTTGTTATAGTAGAAGATAATTTAAATAAATTAAAACTTACTGAAAAAGTTTATAATGCAATAACTAAATGGACCGACAGAAACAAATTATATTTAAACAAAAGTAAGACCACTTTAATACTGTTTAGCTTAAGAGAAATTCAGACAAATTGCATTTCTCTGACAATTTTCAAATATTTCCTACAGAATCCATTAAAATACTGGGCATTACTGTGAATATGCATCTACAATGGAATCAGAATATACAGAAGCTGTGTGGGAAATTGAGAAGCACTTGTTTCGGGCTAAAATGTATGTCCAATTATTGTAGTATGGACATCCTACTTGCTCTTTATTATGCTAACTTTCATTCGAGCTTAAAATATGGTACAGTTAATTGAGGAAATAGCTCATAAGTAAGCAGAGTTTTCATTCTACAAAAATATGCAGTATGCATAATTGCGGGACTAAAATGTTTAGAAACTTGCAGAAATGATTTTAAAAAATCTTAGTGAGTAGCCACAGGTATGAAACATGGCATAAGGAGCAGCTTCAAACCAATTCCTTTCGAACAACAATGTTTCAAAAAAGTTTTATATACGATGGCTGTAAATGTTTCAACATTTTAACGGACAAAATTAAATCATCTCCAAATATTAAGGTTTTTAAAACAAAACTCAAAAATTTTTTAGTAAATAAAGTTTGCTATACCCTAAGCTAATATTTTGTTTAATACTAATATTACGCCATTTTACATTTACATGCTCTATGCTGTTTATTTATTTGTTTTTAATCTCGTTCGTTGACAATTGTAGTGTTTATTATTGTTTGTTACTATTCTTACATTTACATTTATTTTATAAGTTAGTTTTAAGAGCTCTCTTACATTTTAAGTGTGGAAATAAAATATTATTTTTGTTATTTAAATTGAGTTCTAACAACAAAGTTTATTTAAACTTATTTGTAGCTTTTTAAACAAATAATCAAATGGTATATATTGTTATCCCTAAAAATAATTTACAATCTAGAAAATTCAAATTTTTGCAAGGAAACATGAAAAATTAGCAGGCAAGGAAAAGTGGTAGGAAACTTCATTTATGATTATAGAATCAAATGGTATATACCGAGAGATCGAGAAAGACTGAACGTGACGTCACATGGAAAAGTCACTAAAATTATCAAAATTGATTTCTATTCTACATACATTATTAAAACTAATTTCCTATGTTGCTAGTCACTGTAACCAATCTGATGTCTGTCATTTTCGTGAATGTTATTATTAGCTTGTGTTTGATTTATCATTTATCTCCCTTTCTGATTAATAAATCAGTGTTTTTCAACGCAATCAGTTCACTGTCACTTGTGTGGCAAGTTAATAAGGAAACTCCCATTTTGTGTAAATACTGTAATTGACTATATTTAAGGTTACTGTCGCCAACATGTAAATGTTGAAAGTACCAGAAAATAGTACATATATATGCAGTATGTAGGCGGCACAAAAACAATCTTTAAGGAGCGGCACGTTCAGTCTTTCTCGATCTCCCTGTATTATTTTCTCTAAAAATAATTTACAATCTAGAAAATTCAAATTTTTGCAACATGAAAAATTAGCAGGCAAGGAAAAGTGGTAGGAAACTTCATTTATGATTATAGAAAGCAATTAAAAAAGTTTTTAGGTAAATCCATTTAGGTCCAATCGATTTCCTAATAACTTACTTTTTTCATATAAATGAACTCCACTAAGGCAGACATTCAAACAACAATAATAAGTTGTGCGATGTCACAACCGCAGGAGATATTCGCAAAAAGTTCCTCGTAAAGATTCAAATAATTTGAATTTCTATTATTATTCATATTTTCGTGTTCATGGAATCGGAATCAGGTTTAGTGTTCAACGTATCAAATGTCCATTCTAATTCGAATTACTTAATTCAAGATGAAATATTCAATTGTTATTTAAAGACAGTAGCATCTTGAACCACCACTGAAAGGTCTAGTATGACAACAAAATCTTATTTAGGACGGATTACTATTGTTTAAAATATATATAGTATCATTTTTAATTCCAAATATATGGTTAAAGAGAAAAAAACAAAAGCAATTACTTACGGGAAAACATTGATCGAAAACCAATCGATCTGGTCCAATTTCCAGTTTACCAGGCGCTATTTTGAAATGAACAGGTACATTCAAATTTTCAAATTGGGTTTCAATATATATATCGCCCCAAACTTGCCCCTCTACATGTGAAGTAGTCACAACCACTTTCAAGATAGCATAATGGTTTGCTTTCAGGTTATGCTAAAAAAAAGTGCATATACATTTACGTGTTGTTTCTTTGTAACTGAAAAAGTGCATATAAATATAAATATATGAAAACTACTTACACACTTAGTAAGGTTTGAAAACGAAACTTGGAACAGAACAAGTCTGTAATCGCCAGTACCACAGCCATATACTTCCACATCGGTCATTGGAATGGAAGAATGAATGTTTTTCAAATATAAAGTAACAGGATTGTGATTTACAATCATCAAGTAAACTTCTTTTTTCATATCGAAACTGATCAAGCCAATATCCAGTGAATAATCTTTACTTTTAAAAGGTAAATGCTGGAAGAAAACAAGAGATGCTAAATATTTTGAAGAAACTTCAGTATTATTTTTTGAAGCTATTATTAGCTATTCTTGTATTAAAAGAGCAAAATGACATATCTATGTTGTGCGCTCTTTTAATACAAACGCTACCTAGATAGCCGAAGATAAAAACGCGTATCACCATAGAGTGAACAGGATGAGTGTCCACAACATAAAAAAAATTCCCCTGAACGTGCCAACACTTTGTTACTGATATATGTTATGTGTTATTAAGAGATTAATAAAATATGTAAATATAAAAGTGTATTATAGTTAAAACATGACGAGAATAACGAAAAATAATGAGAAATTGCCAATTTCTCGTTATTCTCGTCATGTTTTAACTATCAGCGCAACGTTGATACACTTTTATATTTATATATTTTATTAATCTCTTAATAACACATAACATATATCAGTAAGTGTTGGCACAATTGATTGATTTTCAAGGGAGTTTTTCATATGTTGTGGAAACTCATTCTTTCAAACTAAAAAGTTAGCAGTACTTTTTGAAAATTATAGACGAGAGTCGATGATTAACTCAAAAAATGCTTGGTACTAAATGATTTTATCACATCAACAACATTGAAACTAAACTGGTATGCTTATTTTCAACATTATAGTAGAGTGCTAGCTTTAATTTATTTATGCTTCTGAGAGCGTTGCAAGCTGAATTGTGTATAAAATTGAAGCTTATACCTTAATGAGTCGGAATCCGGACGTAAAAAAAAAATAACATGGGTAGAAGGGCAGTAAAATCAAAAAAACGAGTAATTAAGTACCATGGGCAGATGGTGCAGCACAAAGGCTACAATTCCACATAAAAATCAATGCATATTTTGTACGGAATGTATTATTTATTAATTTTTGAAAGTTGCTCACAGTATTGAGTCTTATGGGAGAATAAATTTTGAAACTCGAATATCTCGGTTCAAACACTTCGAAAATATGACTGAAATTCAACAATTTTTATGTTTACACTCCATTTATTCGAAAATGAAGACCTTAATGAAAAAAACTTACTCTTGCAAACAGTTTCTATCATCAATTTAGAAGACAATAGCATTTAATTCAAAATTTTTACTTGAATTGTAAACAAGATATGAATAATAATAATAATAATAATAATAAAAGTGCTTTATTGGCATCACCAAAAGGCCATCGACCAAAGTCCTTCAGCCTGTTACAATTAAAGTAATTTATATACACATTTTATGTTATTACAATGTATTCGTATTATGTGAAAAAAAAAAAAGAAGTTTCATTGTAGTTCATTCAGTGTGGTGATGTGTTCCCAAAGAGTTAGCTCCGGATATTTTCTTCTGTTGGGTATTCCTTGTTCTCTTGTTCTGCAGAACGGTTGGATGATTTCTATATTACTTTCTTCTTTAGCGAATTTTGTGGATAAGAATTGTAATCTTTGGCTTATTGGTGTTATTTGTGTAATTTGGTAGAGAAGATTGTTGGGAGGATTATAGAGAGGATTTCTGGGGTGTCTGGTTTTGGTAATGGATCGCAACGTTGAAGTTTCTGCTATTTCTATGTTTTTACTGACTGGTCTTCTCGTGTTAAGGTATAGTGGGTGGCTATATTCTAATATCGGTCGGCAGATTGTACTGTAAATATGGGCAGCAGTTTGTTTGTTGATTCCTCTGATTTTATATGTTAGGCTGCGCAAATGTCTGCTTCTTGTGATGCATTTCTTCTTAATTAGTTTTACATGTCTGCTAAAATTAGGTTTATTGTCTATTGTGACTCCAAGGTATTTTACTGCAGGTTGGCAATATATTGTATTAATGTCGATAGTCATTGTTGGACTGTTTGGGGATACTTTATGGTTAAATATGATGTATTGAGATTTCAGGGGATTTGGTTTCATTCGCCATTTGCGGAACCATGTTAATGTTCTATCCATTAGCTGCTGAAGTGCTTCTACTGTCTTGTAAATTTTCTTGTTGTGACTTACGAGTGCGATGTCATCAGCATATTGTAGAATATATAAGTTCAAGTTGAAATATTCTGGGTCCAAATTAAAGTTATATATATCATAACAGTATAGATTGTAAAGCAAGGGCGAGAGTGGAGAGCCTTGTAGGACACCTTGGTGAATTATGATGTTTTGTGAGAACTGGTCGTTAATTGTAACTTGAACAGTCCTTTCACTCAGGTAATCTTTAAGGAGAAAAAGTAAATATTTGGGGCAGTTAATTAACATCAATTTAAATAGGATGCCACGATGCCAAACACTATCAAAGGCCTTATGGATGTCAAGAAATATAGCAGCACTACAATGACCATGGAGTTTTGCTGTCTGTATATTAGATGTGATGACTGTCAGGGGGTGTACAGAGGAACACTTTTCTCGAAATCCAAATTGATACCCTGGGATAACATGTCCAACTTCGTTGTGTAATATTATTTTGAGTATTTTTTCGAATTTTTTTCCCAGAACAGATAGTAATGTAATGGGACGATAGTTGTTAACGTTTGTGTGGTCGGTGTTGGGTTTGGGTATGGTGACCAAGATTCCATGTTTCTATTCTGGTGGAAAATAGCACTTATTGAGACAGTATTCAGATGTTTTTTAATATAATCATAGTTCAGTTTTCTTATTACGTTTTTCGTGATGTTATCGTTTCCCGGTGCTGTATTTTCACCTTTGTAGAGTATTTCAAAATAGGTTTCTTCGTCTATTACTTTTGTGTTTGGTACTGGTTTCTCAGAGAAATATGTTTCATACCAATTGTTGACATCTTCATATTGCGCGTCATCAAATTGAGAGTTGTTGTTTTCCATATAAGTTTCTCTAAAATGGTCTGCAAATAATTGCACTTTTTCTTGGTCAGAATTATACGTTCTATTATCTTTCTCCAGGACGGGTAGTCTTTGGTGTGGTTTATATTGAGTCAGTCGCTTAATTTGTTGCCAGTAGTTTTTCCCTTGATGTTCATTTATTTCATTACACGTTTTCATCCAATTGTTTTCTTTATATTGCCTTATACATTTTTTAATGTCCTTGTTATAGATATTGATATGCCTTTTATAATCTTCACTTGGACGATTTAAGTAGTCTCTGTACATTTTACTTTTGTTTTTTATCATTCTAATGATATATAGTGGCAGTTTGTACATGTAGTATCTCACTCGTTCTTTGGGTGTATTCTCCATGATTGTTGTCATCAGTTTTTCATTAATCTGTTTGATTGCGTCCTTGTTCATTGGTACATGCTGTACTTCTTCGATGTATTTTGTCATTTTATTGTTTACCTCTTCTATGTTACATTTGTTGTAGTTAATTCTTTTTTCCTCTTGGTCCTCAATTTTCATGTTTAAATTTATGGATATTTCTATTGCTGAATGATCGGAGCCAATGTCTGGATGTGTTACAATTTTCTCTATGTTGTTTTACTTCCACATCCAGTGGAAGTATAGTAACGACAAAAAAATTTTTAAAATTAAAACGTCGAGATTTTAAGTTTGAGCGAAAAAAATTTCTGTCTGTCTGTCTGTAACTTTTTTTGTGCACATGTTTACTCTGGAACCGTTTGAGATATTGACTTGAAATTTAGTACACATATGTACTTTAACGAGATCTAGAACTAGATTATATTTTCATCTTGTTCCGTCGAAGGGTTGGGGGGTAAATTGGGGTGAATTTGGGGTAAATGGGTAAATCAAGCAGGTAAGAGTCCATAAAATTGGTATTTAGTATATACAAGAAAAGCTAACGTCTCAAAAAAATTTTTGGCATTAGCCACCCCCATTACCAACCCCCACCCCCTTATTAAAAGGGATGAAAAAAAATTATGATTTAGTGTATGTACAAGAACCAGAAACCTCAAAACATTTTTTACTTCATCCACCCCCCACTACCACCCCCCTATCACAACCCCCACCCCACTACCAATGTGGGGTATCGTTTTATGGGTTTTTGGGGTAGAGGATTTCAAATACTATATTATTAAAGTTCCATAAACAATTATTTCCACATACAAAGTTTTTTTGTTGTGAGTGACTTGGATAGAGAATTGGATGTGGAAGTAGTGATTCCTTGGGCAGCGGTTTTTAAGATTACTTGTATAGAGTATTAGGTCTGGTGTTGTGTCTGGATTGTTTGCCATGTGGAAAGTAGGAGGCGTATTTGCTTTTGTAAAATTTGAATTTTCTAGGAAATTATTAAGCTGTTTTTGTTTGTTCCTGTTGACGTTGAAGTCGCCTATAATGACACTGTATTTGTACAGTGCTGCTTTTGTGAATATAGTTTGCTTGATATTTGCGGTTGGGTGGATGTATACTACAAATATGTGTAACTTGTCATCCAGAAATGGTATGGTAAAATGGGTTGCTTCACATAGGGGGTTATTTACTCTTGGTGGATTGTCTTTGCTAATCTTTAAACTAGGGTGGATTTGCACAAGGTTTCCTCCTTTCACATTATTGTTGACAATGTTACCATCAAACTGTAGCACATCCCAATTTTTATATTTTGTATTATTATTAATTTTTGTCTTTGTTTCTACAAGTAGCGCACAGTTGATACGATTTTTTTCTATAATGTTATTTATAATATGTTTTTTTGGTATATAGCTGTTGACGTTTGCATATGAAATTTTAATTATCGACGTGAACTTGAACATTATTAATTCCTTGTATTGGTTGAGTTGGAGAAATTGTCGAAGGTTGTTCTAGGTCAAACATCAAAATATACATTCTGCTTCCTGAAAAATGAGCAACTGTGTCAATATTATATTGTGCTACAAATCGTTTTCTAAGTTTAGAAATTAATTCTTCTCTATTAGTGTATTTTTCTTTTTTCAGTTTATTTAAGTACGTATTGTAATCAGGGAATGTATCTTTGAATTTTTGGTGATTTTTGTATCTATTTTGCTTGATATTTTGTTCAGGTATTTGATTGGATTATTTAGTATGCCTTCGATTGGTTTTATAGGCCTTTTTGGACATTTTAGTGACCATGCAGTATGATCTTCTGCACCGCATCCTGTGCACTTTGGTGGAAGTTGTGTATTACATTTAGTATGATGATGCGGTCCATTATACTTAGTGCATTTTATTGGTGTGGTACAGTTATCTCGTGTATGTGTAAATTGTTGACAGCGAGAGCAAGGTTGTGGTATTGGTGCTGGTGGTGAACTTGGATAAAGTGGGTAATGTCTGTGTTTATAAGAGGCCTTCATTTAATAATTTTTCTGAGGAACTCATGCATCCTGTTATGATTCTTATAAGGTACGTAGCTTTATTAGTAGTTTTCGAAACAATTCTTTTGCAATACCTGTGGGTGATATGAGATTGCGTGAGAAATTCACTAATTTCCTCTTCTGTAATGTCATGTTCTACAGATACGATGACCACACTGTATGAGTTATTATGAACATTAGTGTTTGTTGGCGCAATTGAGGGTTGCGTTTCTTTGTAATTTAAAATGTGTTATTGGCCAATAAGCTGCATTAGTGTCTGAGTGATTATATTTTTGTTTTGATTAATTTTAAGGAGGCATCCCATTTTCGTTTTAAGAATCATATCATCAGTATTTGGATGTTCTTTGTCCCAAATGTCTGACATTGTTTTTCTTGTTAGCGTCTCAGGTGCTTTTATATAGAATAGCGTTTTAAACGATTTTTGTGATATTTTTTTCATTTTTGCTGAAATATTTTTTTGTTTGATGTGTCTTTCTTTTTGTGTGAGAATCTCTTCATTTGAGTTAGTGTTGGGCAGTGTATGTGGATTTGTAATATTTGACTGTGGAATTTCTTTATCATTATTCAAGTTTTTATTAGAATTTATGTTTTTAGATGTTTGGTTTTTACTTGTGGATTGGATATCTGATATTTCTGTGTTGTTTGACTGTTGTCCTATAACAATTTCATTTATTGCTTCTACTGATAAATGCTTGTTCTTGTTCTTTTTCGAAATACTTCCTAATCTGTTCTTCGCTTTTCTTTTATGCCTCACTTTTTTCCACTTACCACCATCACACAATTCCATTTCACTATAGCTACCATCACTTTCACTAGACATTTTAAATTAGGTACTAAACTAATAACTTGTACTAAGAGCAAAAGATAAATAGGTGTTAACTCTACCACTGTTGCTATAGAACTGTGAGATATGAATAAAAATACAAAATAAGTCATTTTTCAACCGGCTGCCGGACCGCTGCCATAGCCGCATCTGTCTCACAAATCCCCATAGCTCCATCGCTATTACGTTCTGATCTCCGGAAATGTAAGTGTGTGCATCGTACTCTTAGTTTTCTTATATTTTATTTGTATTGTTATGTACCTAATACTTAGCAAATTTAATTTTGCCTTTTTAAAAAACTTAAATAGTAGTTAGTGATATGCACGAAATGAAAAGTTCTACAACTGATAGCAGTAGTGCTGAGAGCAAAATCGGCTGACTTGTAAAATTTAAAACGCAAAAATAACAACAATGTATAATATGTAAAAAAAAAAGGAGGTACTATAATCGAATCAATCGATAAAACTTTCTTTAAAAAGGTAAGGCATAGGTAGCAGCAATTTTTTTCATAAGTTATATCCCGATAGCTCCGAATTATATCGGATAAACTGCGCGTAGCTTTTTTGTAAAATTTTGCTTAGAAAATATTCTAGACTTAATGATTTACCTTAAAAGTCTTTGTTAATTTTAACAAAGGCCATGGCAGGTTAAGATAAGTGTCCGTGCCTTTGCAACCTTTTTGCTTCTAGTGATGTATCTTTGCGTAAGATACTACCACAGAAAGTTTTGACCTCAAAAACTTCATATCTGGAAAAAAAAATTTTTTCCGAAAATCCGAAAAAAATTTTTTTTTCTTAATCAAGTGAACCAATTTGTTTATATTTCACATATATTGTAAATATACTCAAGACAATTTATTATTGATTTTTTCATAAAATCTTCTCATGAAGAAAACAAAAATTGATGCTTTTGAATTTTTTGAAAAATTTATACACGTACTTATACGTTAGCAACCACCTCTATTTTTTTTACTAATTATACACCATACAATAAACTATAACATATATTTTTGACAAAACTCTAGCGAAGGGATAACGTAGTCAAATTGGCAAAGATAATGTTACGCGCTTACCCCCCCCCCCCAGGGTAACACTAAACAATAATGTATTTACTTACGTACTAATTACAACAAATAAAGAAAAAGAGTATACATTTGTTAGAAACTCCATATATTAATAAATATATAAATGAACAACAACTGCTTGAATTACACGTATTGAAAATTTTTTGGAGCAGCCTACGTAATATGTAAAAAAATTATGTGTTTAATAATAAGAATATACATAATAAAAAAACATGTTGTATTAATGATATATGATAATATTAGTCGTCTTCATCACTGTCCTCATTTATTGTAACATTGATATCTTCTGCGAATATTTCAGACAGTTTTAGTGATGATTTCTGAATATCGTCGAAAAACCTTGCATATGATAAACCCATCTAGAAGTAACAGAAAACTAATTTATTTTTTTTTTAACTTAAACATGAATTTATCATTCACAAGGTTTCTCGACGATATTCTGAAACCATCAGTAAAACTGTTTCAATTATTCGCAGAAGATATCAGTGTTACAATAAATGAGGACAGTGATGAAGACGACTAATATTATCATATATCATTAGCATAACATGTTTTTTTATTATGTATTCTTATTATTAAACACATAATTTTTTTATGTATTACCGTTTTGATGGAGTTTTGTAGAAAATATATGTATTGGAAAAATACATCTCGTTATTTCAACAAAAATACGTAGGCTGCTCCAAAAAATTTTCAATACGTGTAATCCAAGCAGTTGTTCATTTCTATATTTATTAATATATCAAGTTTCTAACCAATTTATACTCTTTTTCTTTATTTGTTGTAATTAGTACGTAAGTATACCGTGTGTGTAGTCGCGGGCTAGGCATGGGGAGAAGAATTACAACATCGCGTGTGCCAGTTGGCTAAAATGAAATAACAGAGCTGGAATGCTCCATCGACGGACGAATTTACGGCTGACGGTGTTGTCAAATCTCTCGCGTTACGTGAATGTACATGCCTAATGGGAAATTACACGCACGGTATACATTATTGTTTAGTGTTACCCTGGTGTTATAATTTCCGAACCCACGATACAGGGTGTTTACTAAGGAGGGTGTAAGCACGTAACATTATCTTGGCCAATTTGGCTTCGATAGACTTTTGTAAAAAATATATGTTGTAGCTTATTGTATGGTGTATAATTAGTAAAAAAAATAGAGGTGGTCGCTAACGTGTAAGTACTTTTTTATTTTTTAAAAAATTCAAAAGCATTAATTTTTGTTTTCTTCATGAAAAGATTTCATGAAAATATCAGTAATAAATTGTCTTGAATATATTTACAATATATGTGAAATACAAACAAATTGGTTCACTTTATTACAAAAAAAAAAATTTTTTCGGATCTTCCAAAAAAATTGTTTTCCCAGATATGAAGTTTTTGAGGTCAAAACTTTTTGTGGTAGTATCTTATGGAAAGATACATCACTGGAAGGAACCACACACAATCTGCCATGGCCTTTTATCTTCACAAAACGATTTATTTTTTATTTGGAAAACATGCTCCCTTATTAATTGACGGCGACGCATTCTACAAACGACTTTTGTTTCATAGCCATGGAAACGGACGCGCTAAATGCTTATTTGACTTTTGCTACGTGATCGTGATTGTAAATTTGACAGTTTGATACTAAAAATATTTTTGTAATATTGCATAAATACACCGTTGCACAGTGGTCCCGAATTGAGTTTTTTTGTTCAAAAATGGCTAGAGAGCTCAAATCTTGTCGGAAATGAACGATTTTTTTTTTTTTTAATTAAAGCTTATCGAAATTCCAACAAAATCCTCGGAGCCCAAATTTTGAAAAAAAATTTTCCTTTTTTATTACATTAAGTCAAAGGCCAAAAAAAGAAAATGGGTAGAAAGCACAAATCTTGTCGGAAATGAACAAATTTTTTTTTAAATTAAAGCTTACCGAAATTCCAACAAATCCTCAGAGCCCGAATTTTGAAAAAAATTTTTATTAGATTAAGTTAAAGGCCAAAACATTTTTTTGCCTTTAACTTAATGTAATAAAAAAGGAATTTTTTTTCAAAATTTGGACTCCGAGGATTTATTGCAATTTCGATAAGCTTTAATTTAAAAAACAAAAATCGTTCATTTCTGACAAGATTTGAGCTCTCTAGCCATTTTTGAACAAAAAAGTCAATTCGGGACCACTGTGCGTTGGTGCATAGTAATTATAAACAAAAATAATAATTCTTGCATTCGTAATATGTTTTATTTTGTTTTTAGCCTATTGAGAGTAAATTAAACCAATTATGTGCATTTAAAAGCTAAACGTAATTTATTCGCTGTTAATTTTTTAAAAAGCTAGCTTGCGTTTAATCAGTTTAAAACTGTTCTCATTGGTTGAAATTTAAAAATTCATGAAATGTGATTATTTCCCTCATAATTTATGAGGGAAATAATCAGTAATAAAATTAAAATTTTCTGTAGATTGTGGAAGCAAGGTCTGCACTTGCAAGAAGAATAATATGGGTTCTATTTGGTTCTGTAAATGGATGGCTCAGAAAGCCTGCAAATATAAATTGACCAAGATCACGGATTTGCCCCAGTTAGATGAGGAAAGTGACTTGGATGAACAATTTTGTTTTTTATGAGTTATCTTGCTCCTAATGATTAATAAAATACGTCTTATGTTCGTATGTATTTTTTTACTAATTTTGTGTTTTTCTACCTAGTGCTACGCTTGTAAATAGTACCGATATCATCACCCGTGTGTATTGAAACAGTACGGAGATTTGTGAAGCAGATGCGACAGTGGCGGAGTGTGGGAGCGATGCAGCCAGAGGTCTGGCGGCCGATTGAAAAAACTACTTATTTCCTATTTTTATCTTATCTTCTTTACTATTTGAAGCAAAAATTTTGAATTAAAGCTGTTGCCTTCCAATTTCATGATAGAAACTTTTTGTGAAAGTAAGTTTTTGCAATTAAAGTGTTCGTTTTCGAGCAAAAGGCGTGTAAACTTAAAGAATGTTGAATTTTAGTAATATTTTCGATGTGTTCGAACTTGTTTTATGATTTTTCTGCCTTCTGCCCGCGTTATTTTTTTATTACTTCCGGATTCTGATTCACTAATGTATAAACTTCAGTTTTATCCGCAATTCAGCTTGTAACCCAGTGATGCCCACAGAATTTATTAAGTATATTTAATGCTCCGTGGCACTCTACTATTTAACTACCTCATCTTTAGCTCTAGCTTCCTATCAATATTACTCAACTGCCTTATTTATTATAAGTAGATATATACTTACAACTTGCAGTCTCCCATTATAACTCAAAAGGGGCACCGTGATGGTAGATATATTAGTTTTTAAAAGTATATGCGAATGCAACTGCAGGTCAGACAATCTAATGTTATTTTTCAGCTTGATATTGAAAATATTGGCCTCCTGTCCTGGCTTCAATATTTTCGGAGTAAGCGTTTCAACCTGCAAGATTTACACAATTATTACTTGAGACAAAAACGTTAATAACGTATTACCTTAAAATATAAATGAGCATCTTGTGGGAATGTTATATTGATAATTTTAAGATGGTAGTCAAACTCATTTTTAACTTTAAAGGCTCTTGAAGATAAATCAACAGCTCTGTCATTTATAAAGTACGTGGTTGTTAGAGGATCATAGCTTATACCACCTTTGAGTACGGTTATGTGGTACGGAATTTCAGATCTATTCTTACCATTACGGTACTTTACTATTATTTTCCCTGAATAGTCTTTGGTATCATAGGCGGTCTTCCCTAAATAAGAGAAATTAAATTAATATTTCAATTATTTTAGTATTTCATTGAGTTCACATTTTAAGAGTTTTCCAACGTTAGGAAAATAAGTGATAGTAATATAAAACTAGAACATATCTACTATTCCTATTAAAAAAGATAAGTTATTGGTCAAAATACTTCAAGTATTGTACAGATAACAGCAGCAAATTACGTACACGTACGAATGTATGGGTAACTAGACATTCCATATTCACAGGTGAGAAGCAGATTGAATGTGTAACAATACAAAGGTATTTTTTAAATGGTGGGGGCTTGACCGAGACAGGTATCGCATCATGATGGTAATTACATTTATTCCACTTTGAGTCTTGGGGCATAATGTATTCCGTGGGATTTTTTGTGAAGGGAAGGTGCGAACTATGTGGAATCTCTTTATTGTATGCTAGATAATGGTGTAGTACCGGGTGTTTACCTTAGAATTGCGCTGTTTGGTTTTTATGGCTTTATACATCCAAGATGGTCGCCATGTGAGAGATTTATTCTTTACATCAAGAATAAGTCCTTCCACATGTTCATACGCAAAATCTGCATAAAACATTTTCTATTCTACATGAGCCAAAGAACAAATTTAGTTCTTATCAATATTTTCGTATCTTTTACCATTTAAGAGTTACACGCCAGTTTTACCACATAACACAAATTTATTAGTATGCATTTATTGCCTAGCCTATCCGACTTTTAACAGATTATAAACTATGTATTTTGTGTCAAGGTAAAAGTAAATTACCTCTTGTTAATCCATTGAAGGTTGACAAACTTCTACAGTGTTTGAAACAAAGAGAAGAATGGTTGGATTCAGAGTATATGCATACTAATAGTCAAATTGGGAATTTAAGTGTACAACAGCTACTACAAGACTCCAATGCAAAATGGCATAAAGAATGTTACAAAAAACTGACTCACACGACAAACATGGATAGAAGCAAAAAACTTTTCGAAAAAGGAAAGCGTTGTGAGCCTACGGATGATTTAGAAGTGAGTACCAACAGTGATAAGGCAACAATCACATTACGATCTAAAACACCCACATTTAACAAAAAAAAACTGTTTTCTTTTGTGATGAAGGAGAGAAAAGCAAAGAGAGACTGTATTGCATAGCAACAGACCAAAGTGGCGAGCGTCTTAAGTTAGCTGTCCAACGCTCTAATAGTGAAATATTGAAAGTGCGCTTGAGTGACTGCATAGATCCTGGAGTTGCCCATGCAAGAGACATACATACACTATTACGTTATGATGAAACCCACATACAGATAAAATTCACTAAAATCTTCTATGCGTAAGAAAAGAACTGGCAACACACAATCAGTCCACTACAAGATCAGTGATACAACCTACATTGGGAACACATCTATGAAGTCATTGTTATCTCATGTCAAGACTAAAGATGAGTTAACATGCTTGTCCGAGAAATCAATACAATATGCAACTGGAAGAAACAAGTGTTTATTTGTATCTTGGAGGGAAACAGCAAATTGTTCAATGGGGATTGAAACAGATGAACTGAAAAGCAATCAAGAGGAGGCAGATACAAAAATAATTTTGCATTCCATGTTCGCCTGTCCTCACGGTGCTATACAGCTTCATATTTACTCACCTGATACATGGTGATATAAGTTCCTTCCACTGAACACTATGTTTGTAACTGGAGTTGGCAGCAAAGTAACCGATTCCCCGGGCTCAAAGAAAACTTCAGCATTATTAGGTCTGCATACATTATCCGGAAGTGACACCACAGGGACTTTGGCAAAGAAAGCGAAAACCTCCTTTTGGAAAGTCTTCAGTAAAGCAGATGATGACATTCTCGAAGCTGTAAGCAAACTTGGAAGCTTGGGAAATTTTCTTGATACAGATAGACTATTAATAGAAAAGTTCATATGTCAAGTCTATATTCCTGGCACAAATATATCAAACATTGGAGAACTGAGGTGGTGGATATTCACAAAGAAAGAAACTCAAGGAGA
Organism: Rutpela maculata; assembly: GCA_936432065.2. Lineage (NCBI taxonomy): Eukaryota > Metazoa > Arthropoda > Insecta > Coleoptera > Cerambycidae > Rutpela > Rutpela maculata. The sequence goes on from OW386288.2 coordinate 58,873,151, forward strand.
AAACATGCCACCAACAAGAGCATCACTGATACCATATGTTGATAGAGTTCGTTATCGAACCATAGAATGGTGCCGTGCTGACCAGCCCTACTCTAATCTGCCTTCGCCATTAAACTTCGGCTGGGAACTAAAAAACGACCATTATGCTCTTGTTATGTGTATGCTACCATGTGCTCCAAAGACAGTTCTTCAACTTATTCGGTGCTGTTGTGTTAAGAGAAAATGTGCTCCACCATCTTTCCCACGATCTTAAGTGTACAGAACTGGGCGTGTGTGGAGGAGACGAAGATATGTGATGAGCATACAAGGCATGAAGATTCATCGGATGATACATTGTTTTGAAGAGAATAATAATATAGTATCATTAAATATTGTTTTCTGTCAATACATAATTTATTTTAAGAACCAATTTTATAATACAACTACTATGTCCTACTACAAATTGTATGTATTAATACTAGTTATTATTAAAGTTTTTGTGAGTAAATAGCAGCAGAATCATTATTTGTCTTCCCTTAATGAATAACCCATGGATAAATTATGTTTTAAACCGATAGTGGCATGTATAATGAATCATAACTCTCAAATGGTAAAAGGTACGAAAAAATTGATAAGAACTAAATTTGTTCTTTGACTTATGTAGAACAGAAAATATTATATGCAGATTTTGCGTGTGAGCACTCTGGAAGGAGTTATTCTTGATGTAAAGAAAAATGTCTCGCATGGCGGCCATCTTGGAAGTATAACGCCATAAAAACCAAACAGCGCAATTCTAAGGTAAACATCCGGTACTACTAGCATATAATAAAGAGATTCCACATAGTCGCACCTTCCCTTCACAAAAATTCTACGGAGTAGGTAAATGCGCATTGGACTTCTCAACTATAACAGAAGCGTTTAAACACTTGTTCTGTAGGTAACACAATACACTATTAGTTTAATAAAATGGATATTTATCAGGTTGCAGAGAAAATCCAGATAATTAAGTGGTATAATTATGGTGGCCGTTCAATACATGCAGTTAAAGAAATATTTCAAATCACATTTATGGCAGCACATAAAATCTCAGATTATGGCTTCCAGAGTTGCAGTTGCAAATCGCAAACGCTTTCGAACAAATTAGCCCTAATATAATTACTAAATATCAGAAGTTTTTCTGATCGATTAGGTCATTTTTTAGCTCAAGAAGGGGGCCTATTTGAACATTTTTCAATATAATTATTTTTCGTTTCAACATTATTTTCTTATTTCAAGAATATATTTTGTTAAAAACATTCTTTTATAGTGATTCTTAAGGCTGAATCAATCGGCCCTTACTAAACTTTATGAGAATAATTAAAATTTTTAGATGCTGCGGCACACGTATTACATACATTGAATAATTGAATATGCGTCTACATCCAACCAACAATAACTTAGTACTGACTAATTATAAATACACTTAAGCACTAGCGTTTAAAGAAGGTCACACCTGCATGCGCTGCAACTCGGTTGCCCATTTATTTTGCATGTAAACGGGGCTCCGTGTACATATTTGCCTGCCATTATCTATATGTATCCATGCATATGGACATATCTACATTTCAAAGTTTCTACCAGGGAAGCTTGTTATTAAGTGTCTCAGTAAAGCAATAACATACATATCATGTTTGATATCGTTGATTGATCCCCTTTATGACAGAGTGGGAAGTTGATCTGGACGACTATTCTGTAATTTCAATGAATGTGAGCATTTTTTGTGAGAAGAGAGAGCTCACATCAGGTTCACTTCCCAGCAGGGCCGGCGGAAGAGGTGGGTACGGTGGGTAAGTACTATCCATCTGAAAAATCTGTAGGTGGGGAATTACCCACCTGAAAACTTATTATTCTACACTACACTATTAACATGTTTTTTTAAGGATTCCTCTGAACTACCCAACTGGATTGATTACGTTTCGCCGGCCCTGCTTCCCAGAGGATACTAAAACACTATTCTTTAACACAGTGACTATGCACTGATGTGATCTTTCCAGTGTTCCATTTTCTATGATGTGCAAGCAAAATTGTAAAATTAGCGTGCAAGTTAAAAAAATGAAATAATGCATGTTGGGCTAGGCTAGGCTAGGCTTGCATAATACAACTTGTATAATATCCTGAACAAGTTCTTTATTCACTTGAATTTTTTTATCTGTCTAACCGAAGAGGTCAGTCATGTGAAGAAGTTGACTTTCTTCTTGAGCATCTTCTTCGGCAATCTGAAAGTCTCTTAGTAGCTCATTGGCAATTAGTACATCGGCCTATAGAGACCGCGCGCGCGTGTACAAGTGGCGCCGCCAATGGTCGAGTTCGTCACTAGCTGCAGGCAGCTGATGTCATTTGTAGGTTATTGTACATGTTTTAGAAAGTGTTTAAATAATCTTAATAAAACCGACTGTGGATTTAAATTAAATAAGATATCTTCTGAAACGCAAAGAAAAAGTAGTGGTAATTGTTGTGTTGTTGGATGTGTAAACAAATACGGAAACATTCCGAAAATTATAAGTTTCTACAAGTTTCCTCTCGACAACGAAGTATCTAGAAATCGTCGGAGGAAATGAATTAATAATAACGAGAGAATTAAGTACCTAATTATTTTTCAAATATTATTGTAACCATGCTAAATTCTCCAGAATATTTATCTACATCTATGAGAAGTTAATTATGTATATAAATATGTTTTTAAGAGCACGTATCTAGTTTATAATGTTAATTATTTTTTAAATTAGTAGGCATTGATTTGCTCCTTACAGTAATTCGAAAAAAAGAAAATGTGTGGTGAGGTACGGTACCGGTTTCAGTGACTGGACTCGATCGGCGAAGTTAAGCACGGCCGGGCGAGCCATCACTTGGATGGGTGACCGTAACTCATTTCGCCGTCCTGGTTAAGTGGGAGAGTAACATTAGCTAAACTTCGCCAGGACGTTAATATAAATAAGGCATAAAAAAAATCTATATCTATATAAAATATACCGGATAGAATAACAGGTGTAATGGACAAAACACTTTCGAACTTTTTAATGATACTTGGAGATTCAACCCTGCTTTGTGCATGAAAAGAAAAATCAGATGTATCGGTGTTATCACAAAAAAACTACCTTATTTTTCAAAAATTTCACTATGAAATTGTTTAGAATGAAATATTGTGACTTTTATCAAATTTCAGGAATATAACTACATTTTTAGAACGGGCATTTTTTTCAATAAATTAGTGTCTTACTTTGAATAATGCTGAGAAAACTTTAAAAAACATATTTCAGTCAGTTGAGAGTGCTCTGAAATCATATAAATATATAAAAGCAAAGTTTTCCTCACGTCAATCAAATTAGAATGCTTATACCCCAGTCAATTTAGACAAAAATATGGTTTCTGATCTAACAAAATATATCCTTCATTTTTTTTTAATCTATTTATTTTGGTTTTAAAGAAAATATAAAAATCGGCAGGGAGATCACTACGGCATAAGAAATTATTCAAGGTCAAGGTTCACAAAAAAACGGTTTTTTGCGAATATCGCTCTTTCTATGGCTCGGAGGCCAATTGAGGTTATTATGAAAATGAAAGGTAATGAAATTCCGCACAAAAATGATCTTTTTCATTTTTTATGTACAACGAACAGTTTAGGCATTGTACGTAAAAAGTTAATAAAATATTTTTCGTTCAAAATTTGATTATCTTTCATTTTCATAATAACCTTAGTTAATATAATTTATACAAGAAAAAAATCCAATCAAAATTACTGTACTATACAATAAAAATTTGTATAATGTGCTTACACAATATAGGTATTCAAATTTTGAACGAAAAATGTTTTATTCATTTTTTATGTACAATGCCTAAACCATTCATTGTTCATAAAAAATGGAAGAGGTCATTTTTGTGCGGAATTTCATTATCTTTCATTTTCATAATAACCTCAATAGGCTCCAAGCAATAGAAAGCGAGATATTCGCCGTAGAGATCTCGTTGCCGATTTTTAATATTTTCTTTAAAACACCAAAATAAAGCGATTTAAAACAAAAAAATGAAGGATATATTTTGTTAGATCAGAAAAGTCTAATTTCACTGGAGTACTACTAATTTAATGAAAAAGAGGCAGTTCCAACAAAGAAATTTATATATTTGAAATTTGGTAAGGAGGCATACAATAGATTTCTAAACAACTTTTTTCAGAGAAATATTTTCATATTTTGAAAATTAAAGGTACTTTATTAGTGATGATTATCACAAATTTGCTTGTAAAACACTTTGTATAACACCGATTCAACTTATTTTTCGTATATCTCAGTTTTGCACCAAGCATAGGGATGAATCACCAAGTGCCATTAAAAAATTCAAAAACTGTCCACTACATTTCTTGATACATCTATCCTGGGACACACTGAACAGTGTATAATGTTGAATGTGTGGATTTTGTGAAAAAAAAAATTTATTAATAGTTCGTTAATAAAATTTTCGCCTGCTGGTTTTATTTCCTGAACATTAAAAACATGTTTACTTCTCTCTAGATTTTCTCCTTTTTTGATGCTAGTCTTGGAAAAATTATTGCTGTATATTTCTTTAAATCCACATTTTATTATTTGGTTTTCCATGTTTGTCTAACACTTCATTTAAATTAAAAAATAATACATATTAAAAGTGTGGCGCTATGACTCCCTGTACGTAAATCAAACTTAAACCGCTAGTGTGGAATTTGGCGCTGAAGCAAGTTTCACAGGCGGTCTCTATATTCCTATATTTAATGTAGCACAAGACTTGACTTTTAAAAATTACTACAAAATACTAAACAACTATCAAACCACAAATGAAATGACAGTTCGCCAAAAAGTGAAGTTATGCTTTCTCTCCATGAGATAATTTACCAAGCGAAGCAAGTTCCCTGATTTTTGTTGTGATGTGGGTGCTTCTACAGTTAAAAAAATATGCTATATTGGTTTTCAAGAGAACTCCGCTCACTTTCTCATGAGAACGTGTTCTCACATCAATAGAGAATAGCCGTCCAGACGTGTTAGAAGTCTAGCTCACAGTCAGCCTCTGGTGATAACAACTAATGCTTGCAATGACCTAACTCTGCATCAGTTTTTTTGTGGTATGATTTTAATTATTCTCTTATAGTACCAAGTGGCACGTGTCATTGAGCGACATTGATTTGATATGGCTTCGTAAAAGCTATTTTGAATTATATCCCCTCCAGAATTAAACGTCATTATGATCTATTGCACGCACTGGTCACATGCATTTATTACTATCCTAATTTCCCTGCTGAGGTACAGTAATAATTATTAATAGTGATATATTAAAATAACTGGAAATAAAATGAAAAACTTACAATCCACCGTTAAAGTACCAACTTCATTGCATTTATTATTCTTATCTTCCATTTCGCTATCTGGCAGTAATCGGATATTATAATAATGTACTTTGATCGCTTTGGACGTTGTAGAAACACTATGTATTCTAACATGTTTCTTCTGTGGATTATAAAGACATAGTTTTACTTCTTTTGGGGCATCCAGATTGCCCCCTATACCAAAATCCACAGCTCCCTGAGGATGAAATATTCCCATAACTGAAGTCACTTCCACTTCTAATGGCACTACCAGAATTTCATCCGGTTTATTTATTTTTATTCTTAAAAAAAGCACACGTTAACGAAAGGACACCGCACAAAACAAATGGAAAAGAGGGTACAGGTAAATGGGCTGAAAATGTAGTATGTTGTAATTCATAACATCCTGATCAAAAGTTTTCATAGACACAATGTCTGAAAATGGCCAGTTTTTGAGAATGAAAGGTCAAAGGTCAGGAATATCAGTGCCCGCTAATGTCATAGTTGAGAGTATCATAGGACATAAGGAGTTGTACAACGTTGTTACCCCCCCCCCACATACGCATAAACATCTTGCATATATTCAGTAAAGTAGGCTCACCTACTTCTCTCCTCCATTGTTCCTCTTTGCCTAAGAAACACCTGTATATGTTTCTAACGTAGACATGCAAATGACAATTCATATGTCTCTATTGTAGGTACCTACACGCAAAAAAAATTGTTTTGAATCAAGAATATAATATTTATATTTACGCAAATAATTAAATTCTTCATATGAAACAAATGCTTTTGTGGCAAGAAATAAAAGGCTATTCGTAAATAAATTTATTTATTACAAACTTATTGTTTCTTGAAACAAAACCATTTTGTTTCATATGAAGAATTTATTTATCAGCGTATATATAAATATTATATTCTTGAATCAAAAACATTATTTTTTCCGTGTAGTTGGGTGAGATAGTGAAAGTGTGTTCATATGCGCAAATACATTAGAATAACAATGTTAAACAACTCCTTATATGAAATGATATTCTCAACTATGACATTAGCGGCTACGGATATTTCTGACCTTTGACCTTTCATATATCAAGACTGGACATTTACAGACATTGTGCCCATGAAAACTTTTGATCTGGATATTATGAAGTACAACATACTTTCGATTATTGTGCCTCAATATTGTATTTATTAGACAAAAACAGTAAAGCTTCTCTTCAAAAATTACAAAATGGAGGTATGAGAATCATATTACACTGCAACAGATGTACACCAATAAATATGATGCTGGTATGTCTTGAGGGGCAATCAGTTGATATCCGACTTAAACATTTGACTATGATATTTATCTATAAAATTTTAAACAAACTTTTACCTTCATATCTCTACACAAATATTACTTTCAACAACGAAATTTATAATCATCTAACTAGAGGCAGAGATAATATGCATATCATTAGAACTAATAATAAAAAATCAATGAATTGTCTGTTTTTTAAAGGACTAAATCAGTATAATAATTTACCAATTGAAATAAAAGGCTGTGAAACATTAAACATGTTTAAAAGTAAGCTAAGAAAATATTTAGCATGAGATTTGAATATGTGTATTGTTGTTTTGTTTGTATCTTTTTAGCTGTTTGTTTATGTACATTTGTCTATATAATGAGATGTAACTGCATTTGATTAGGTTGTACCTATTTAAAAAAAAGGTTATTATTATTATTATTATTATATTTTCAGCCCATTTGACTCCTCTCTCTCCACATTTTAATTGGGTTATTTCATAATTTTTATTTACATTAAATTTGGATTCCAGGACTAGTAATAACTAAGTATATGCAATGGCAATTCTTTTTATGGACGTTAAATAATTTTAAATTCAATTTATAATTTGAAAATGGTAGTTCCCGCCATAAGCCGTGACGTCAATGGTTATGCATGCGCAGTATAGTTCAAGCAGTAAACTTGTATGGCAGCCACGAAATGGAAACTTCACCATTACCTATATTGATGTGTGACTGACATTTTGTTTTGCCGTTTTCGCTAAATGTCAAAATATACCAGTTTTGATTTGTTCGTGCCGAGCCGAATTTTCGATTTGCCTTGTGCAATTTACGATGCGGATCAACTAGAACTCTTCCTCTTTGCGTCGCGGCATTGTTCGGCCCTCACGCAGGTGTTTTTCGAAAAATATGAACATTTTAAGATTGCATGTTTTTGCGCTATTTTCAGTTCCGAAATGCATGTTTTTTTTACGATTTTTCGCCGATATCTCTGAAACGGTAAGAGCTAGCCCAAAATAAAAAATACCGTAAAACGAGTTTGTTTTATAACGAATCTTTTGGTTCTATCAGAACTTTGCTTTTATTTTTCATTTCGGAGATATTTACTGAAATGTGTGGCGATGTCCAGCAAAAATCGCACATTTCTTGTTTAACAAGTTGGTAACTCCTTAACCTTGGCTCCTAGGCCAAAAAACTCTTCTAACGAATTTGAATAGAATTAAATTTGCTAAAAGTATTTTTTTAATTTTTTGTCTTGCGATAAAAATGAGGGAAATAGAAGAGGCGGAAGTGAGAACTTTTTTTTTTCAGTAAAATTTCGCCATTTTGTTACCGTAGTTAATCGGTAATTAACTGAAATTAATCCCAATTACGATGTACTCTTAATATCATGTGTTGCCTAGACGCTCCATTAATCTCGGCCCTTCAAAGTGAACGTTTTTAGAAAAAACGATTTTTTTAAAATTTACATGCATTCTCTAGGGAAACCTGACATTTCTCCCATTTTCCCAAGAATCTCGCTAATTATCAGTTTCTTCAAAATATCCGTAGACACCAATTCTAAAGAAAATTGATCGAGCTTTCCGACGCTTTTTATTTTTTCTCTAACATAAAAAACAACAAAGTTGTGGCCGAAAATATGCGCCTCTTCACACTTTCTAAAATTCATAAAATATTTATTTGTAAACTGGAAAACAAGAGGTTAAAACATTAGTGTTACATTTAGTATTGACAGGGCAGCAATCTAACAACAATAAAACTACCTCTAACCATTGACGTCACATGTTAATAAAATTCAAAATGAGTAGTATAGTTTTTGTGGATTTATGAATAATTAACATATGGCAGAGTGATTTTATTTGCTGTTACGTTATTCTTGTATATTTTACTGTTCAAATTAGTGGGTATTTTTAAGTTTTTTACACACACGAAATAACCCCATTATATGTAATTGTATACCCAGGGCGCAGCGTCTATGTAATAAACTTGTTTTTCATTTATTTAACGCCACAAAAGTACGAATAAAGTTATTTTTAGATTAGCATACAAATAAATTATAAAAATAAAATTAATTGTCATTTTCTATATTGATTTCTTGAGCTGTAAAAAATACCAGACATTTTTTTTGAGTGCTTAAGCTTAGTGTTTGGAGCAGTTCTGAAAAAAAATCACAGTGATTTTCATGTCAGATGCTAATTTAAACAGTTTAAAACAATTAATAATTATATTTCGTTTAGAAAACACAAATTGGAATAACTATATTGTAAAATATTACATCATAAATGGTAAATAAGGAGATTACCTGACATAGGCAGTATGATTTTGTACTACTTTGGCTTGAAATCGAACCCTGATTACAGCCTTGGTATGCTGTGGAGGAATTTCCCACATATCGTTGGGACCTTCTTGTTCACCACTGGGTAACTCTAGGTGAAAATCACCTCCGCTACTATAAATCTCCACAATCTGAAAACCAAGTTGTTAATGAAAGTTTAAATGAAATTAGATCAGTTTTATAGCAATAGATTTCGCAAACACCACACTCGAGCCTGTCTCGGTAACCACATTAGCAAGCATTATCTAGAGAGGAACAAATAATTTAAATAAACATAATTTTTTTTATCAACTCCTGATGAGACGTGCGTCGAGTGTACTGCTGATTATTGAGCATTTATGAATATTAATTCAGTGTCAATGCTACATCAAAAGTCCCAATCTCACCTCGATAAATTTGTAGTACTTATTTAAAGTAATTAGTTTTTAACAGGATACATAATCAATTTGTTTGAAAAATAAAAATTTTAAACTTTTTAAAACATAACCAACAAGGGACTGTAGTCATCATCTTATTTTTTATTTTAGTAGTCTTAGGACCGCTTTATCAATGCAGGGTCAAATTTGCGTGTTAGCCAGCCTCAAGATAACTTTAATCTCGGGTCAAAGTGAGTGTTAAACTCGCATCTGTTTATCCACTACATTTTATGTGTGATGTAGGAAACCCTTAAATAGTCTGAAGTTGATAACGCTTTCTACAGAGTTCACTGTGATTGGTTCAAAAATGTGTGATTTTCTGTTTGTTACTTTTTTAAGTTTTCGTTACTAAGTTAAAAGCATTTGTTTGTTTTTGTCGAAAAATCACCTGACAGTGACTGCAGCGAGCAACAACAATTATAAACTAGAATATTCTCTGATCAATAGTTATATTTTTATTTTAAGAAAATGAGTGACACCCAACAAAGGTAGGCAGAAACTCTAATTTTTCATCAGTCGAGTGGTTGCTGCTAATTAAAATAGCAAATAAACATAAACTGATACAGTATCTTGGGGAGACAAAGAACCTTTTAAGATTTGCTGATATTTATTTATATTTATTCAAGTAAACTTCTACACAAGATATAGACGTGGCATCTCTGCAAAAATTTGTATATTTTAAGTATATGCCAGTTTACATCTGTCAGCATTGAACTATCTTTCTCACAGTATAATTAGATTTCTTAATGAAAGGTTTGACTACAAAACATTTGAAACAAAAGTTAGTAATAATTTCAATCCTCCTTGGGAGACTGCTTATAACAATTTGATCGTATTAATTGTGGATATGGGATTTGCACCCAAAAAATGGTAAGATATTGTGCCACATATGTACTGACAAATTTTGTAGTGACGCACCACCTAGAGCCAACTCTGGTTTTGACACTATTTGTCACTGCAATTAGGGCTCTGATTAAAAGCAAAACAACCTATCTTACATAGTGATGCGTACTAATTCCGTTAATAAACGCAAATAAACACAAATGTGTTCAAAAAACTAGTCTTAGTTTAACTAATTAATTTTATATGCGTTCTGGAAGCTTCAAATATAATGTTTTGCATTGTTGCGAAAACATTCAAATATTAATTTGATGCTAATTTATTTATTAGTTAAACATTGACCCTGAAATTGTTAAATGGAGGTAACACAATTAACACTAGAAACAAGTTATGATGATTACAAAAAAATATTCCTTAGAGATACAAATTTTCGAAAGGATAAAACCACTATAGTCGAATAAAACTAAGCATCAAAAATACGATTTCAACGAATGTTTGGGAGGGTAATTTTTTTGGAAATGCAATCTGTATGTTTTCAGGTAGTTATAGTAAAGTTTTGTCTAATCTAGGAGTGAGCATTCCTTGGAAATTAAGTTTTAAGTTTAAAAAACGTGTTTTCGTTTAGTTTTTTTTTAATATCTCGGGATCAGGGGAAACAAAAAAATCAAAATATTTGTAAATAAATTATAAACAAAACTGCATAGATCCAAATCCGATCTGTCTGTTTGTTTTTTTTTAGAAAAAAATAAAAACCAAGAAAATTTCTAATGTTATGTAAACCGAAATTATAAAAAAAAAAAAAAAAATTTTTTAATGAATCCTAGTGAAATTACAGGTCTTTACATCTAGTAAACTGTTATGCACTGTAAAAAATAGATAAAAAAATACTTTGAAAGTTAAGTTAAAATTAGTTCAATTTTCTATGAAATTATACATAATTAATTTATTTTTACCAGGACTTTCAGAGTAAAGTTAAACATATGTATGGTTTGTTACATAAAGTAAATTAAAACTGGACAAATGGACCATCGGTTATCCATGCAATCACGATTACATGGATAATCGATGGTCCATTTGTTGCCAGCGATTATTCTGGTAATGGTACACAAATGTATGAAATGTTTCGTGCTTTCCTGTAAAAATTCCATATAATTGTGTACAGAAGCACATGGGCCGGCGCGTTACTGATGTAATTCGCTGGATTAACTATGTACTTATACATTTTACGATGTAATTTATACATAATTATATGGAAAATTACATTAATTGAAGTAAAGATACATGAATGTGTGTAGTTTTAATATACTTTATGTAATAAACTATAAATATGTTTAACTTTATCCTGAACGTCCTGGTAAAAATAAATAAATTATGTATAATTTCATAGAAAATTGAGCTAATTTTAACTAAACCTTCAAAGTATTTTTACATCCATAATGTATTTTTACATCCATTTTCTACAGTGTGGAGCTTCTAATGAATGTAGAAGAGTTTTTTTTTAAATTGTTCGTTTCTTGAAACGCTTATAAGATATGACAAAAGTATTTGGCTGGATACATTTTTTCGAAAAAATGCATTTTACAAAAATGCACGAATGGGCCTTTCCCACGTTTTTTTTTTTAATTGAATATTTGAGAAGTTCTCTTTAAAAAAACTCACCCGTATTTTACTTCCACGTCCAGTGGAAGTATAGTAACAACAAAAAAATTTTTAAAATTTTTATTGGTCAAATAGACTTAGAATCTCATGAAACGTCGAGATTATAAGTTTGAGTGAAATAAAATTTCTGTCTGTCTGTAACTTTTTCTGTGCGCACGTTTACTCTGAAACCGTTTAAGATATTGACTTGAAATTTGGTACACGTATGTACTTTAACGAGATCTGGAACTAAATTATATTTTCATCTTGTTCCGTCAAAGGGTTGGGGGGTAAATTGGGGTAAATAGGTAAATGAAGCAGGTAAGAGTCCATAAAATTTAGTATATACAAGAGAAGCTAAGGTCTCAAAATTTTTTTTGGCATTAGCCGCCTCCATTACCACCCCCACCCCATTATTAAAGTGGATGAAAAAAGATTGTGATTTAGTGTGTGTACTGTGTACAAGAACCAAAAACCTCAATATATTTTTTTACTTCATCCACCCCCCCACTACCCATGTGAGGTATCGTTTTATGGATTTTTGGGGTAGATGATTTCAAATATTATATTATTAAAGTTCCATAAACAATTATTTCCACGTACAAAATTTTTTCGTTGTGAGAGACTTGGATAGAAAATCTGGATGTGGAAGTAGTGATTCCTTGGGCAGCGGTTTTTTCGGTTTTGCGAAATTTGCTTCTTTTCCACAGAAAAAAATATTATGTTATATGAATTTAAAATTGGCGGCATTATTTCTCTACTAATGACGCATTCAGCAGACGGACCAATCAGTATACTCTAGTAGAGGCTACATATGAGCAGATTGTACGTTAGGGTGGCCCATCTCTATAGGGGGTGAATTTTTTTTGCGTATTTTTTAAGTCTCACCCCACGAAAATATACTATTATACTAGGAATAATTTATGTCAAAGTTTCAGATAATTCGGTGAACGGTAACCCGTGCCGCATTCAGGTAGAAATTTGTAGATAAGATTTTATTACGGTAATACACTTAAATTTTACTTAAAATACAAATATCTACCTCTTTTCTCATAATGTTTTATTGGTGTAATTATTTCCTAGAAATTATTTGTTTTGGAAGTTTGGAAATATAATGCACCTACGGTAGGTTTTTATGTCAGTTTGCAATTGTGTTTTACAGTGGTGACATTATAAGTTCCAGCATACGTTCCTTTTTGAAAAAACATTTAACGATGGCTGATGTTAGATCCTTACGAAAGGATACTTTCATTTACTTAGTTGGACACTATTCGTCACAAATCATTGGCAATAAATTGCCGTCTAATAGACAAGTATTACAAGTGCTCTTTTATAACATTCGTGAAGTGAAGCTAAGTGTACATGAAAGTGCTAAATTAACAATAAAAGAGGTGTCAGTTTTTTGGGAGAAAGCTCGCATTCCGACACGTCAGGATTTTCATTGTTAAACAACTAGATAAACTTTATGCAGAGTGGAGGAACTTACAAAAATCGGCTAAAAGGGCCAGTGCGGGAGGGTAAAGAAAAAAATTTCGTTGAAAAATTGGACGATCTTTTTGACATTTCTCATGCAAATGCATTGGAGTTGATGAAAATAGAATAGATGAAGATAAGCAGTTTTTAATTAACCAAAGAGAAAAGGGACGTCCTGGATTTATGCATGGTATTGATTACCAACTTGCTTCTCAAGAAAAATCAGCTGAGGAGAAATTACAGAAATTATCCGAACGAATGCAACGAAGTGAACAAGAAAAAGCTAGATTAGAGGAAACAGTCACCTGTCCATCATCAAGTAGTAATTCAGCCGACTCCAACGAAAATGAAGATGAAATAATCGAAGCCCAAGAAGAGTTGTTACAAGACCAGCCTGGCCCGTCACAGCCAAAAAAGAGGAGATTGTATGGAACATGTAACATCATCACACCAAAACATAGCCGCTGCATTTGATGCTTGCAAAATAAGCGACAGGTATGGAGTCCATATTTTGACGGCAGTAGCAGAAGCACTAGGACATGACACCACATCTTTGTCCATCAGCAGAACCACACTTCAGCGCTCTAGACAACGCATCCGCAAAGAAAGAGCTGAAATATTAAAAACTGCCTTCGGTAATTCTGAATTGCCGGCCCCAGTCATCTATTGGGATGGAAAACTTTTACCTTCTCTCACTGGAATGGGAAATATCGATAGACTTGCTATCTTAGTTACTAGTGGAGATATTGAACAACTACTTGGAGTACCAGCTTTGCCCAATTCAACTGGAAGAGAACAGACTGAAGCAGTTTATGATGTGCTTTGTGAATGGAATTTGGACGAAAAGGTAATAGCTTTGTGTTGTGATACAACAGCATCAAATATGGGTTATATAAATGGGGCAGCCACACTATTGCAACAAAAATTAGAAAGAGATATTCTATATTTTCCTTGTAGACATCATATTTTTGAAGTGGTTTTGAGAAGTGTGTTTGACACAAAAATGCCTTCCTCATCTGGTCCAAATGTGCCACTATTTAAACGTTTTAGGGAATTTTGGCCTAAAATAGATCAAAATAAACTAAAAACTGGATTTCAGGTATCAAAAATTAAACACATTTTACATCCAGTTAAAGCCGAAATTGTAAAGTTTCTAAATGCAGCTTTAACTTTGCAACAGCCTCGTGATGATTATAAAGAATTTTTAATGCTTTCTAAACTTTTTGTTGAAGAAGAGCCCACTCACACGACATTCTATCAACCAGGGGCATTTCATCATGCACGTTGGATGGCCAAAGCCATTTACTGTCTAAAAATATTTTTTTCCAAGATCAGTTCCAACTAACTAAAAAAGAAAAAATAGGTATTGAAGATATATGTCTCTTTATTGTAAAGGTTTATGTAAAGGCCTGGTTTACAGCGTCATTTGCTAGTAAAGCACCGCTTCATGAGTCTGACTTTTGTAAAGAACTCATTAATTATCAAAATATTGACAAAGAAATATCTCAAGCCGCAAGTAGGAAAATAGTGAACCATTTGTGGTACCTTAATTCAGTAAATGTTGGCTTATCTTTCTTTGATGACGATATTTCAGTTACCACTAAAAGAGAAATGGTTAAAGCTTTGAATAGGAAAGCACCAAATCAAGAGGGTATTAAACGACTTATGATTAGTAACATTACTGACGTTGTAAACAAGGAAATTCAGGACTTCATATGCGAGAACACTAAACAGTTTTTTCAAAAATTAGGTTTGTCTATGGAATTTTTGGAAAATGATCCAACAACATGGAGGGAAAATGAAAGTTATACCCGATGTTTCAATATTGTAAACAAAATTAATGTTGTAAATGATGTCGCTGAGAGAGGAATCAAACTTATTACTGACTATAATGGCATTTTAACAAAAAATGAAGACCAAAAACAGTTTTTACTCCAAGTTGTAAATGATTATAAATCACAGTTTCCAAATGTAAAAAAAGAAACCCTGTCGCTTGCTTTGGCCTAGTGCAAAAAATATTGTTTTTATTACTATATGTCTTGTAGGTTTAGGATAATATTTGGTACTATGTATGAAAAAAACGTTTCATAATAAAATACACAAAGATAAAACGAGAGTTTTATTTCAAAAACTTCTAGTCTAGTTTTCTTAGACTACGAATTTACAGTAGTATGACACATGTCATAGTCACAACAGATAATGTCTTTGATATTTGTATGACTTGATTAGTCATTCTAAAGATAAATGTTGCTGATTAAAAAAAAACAATGCATCAACCAAAGAATGTAAATAATTCCATTTACTTTTATTATTGCATAATAATGCATTCTGCGGCACCCCTTGCCTTTAATTTGCCTCAATAATATTTTGAGGGGACTGTTTTTTCTTCAAATGGAACCATTTGCAGGGGTGAGAAATAAAAAATTTCGATTTCGAAAAAGATGGGCCACCCTATATGTACGTATAAGTATTTGTCTCTTTCTAGCTTTACCGAATTGACAGACATAACAGGACATTCACAGGATAACACTTTTTCATCATTTTCATCATTAATACTTCTTTTATTGTATTGAATATAGTGGAGTAAACGTAGTAAAAAAAAGGCATTGTTTCGGAATAATTTGTAACTGCATAAAAATTCATAAAAAGTTTTTAAATGTGTTCTAAATAAATTTAAGTTCAAAGTCTACCGGTTGGTATTGTACGCTAAATCTTTATTTGTTTATTAATAACAAAAAACTGCAAAATTAGTTGTCAAATGAAATATCTCAAAAATGAATCGAGGAGAAATCATGAAAATCAGGTACTAGGGATTTTTGCGCATGCTGATTACGAATTTGATGTAAGATTTGCAAAATTCAAAATGGTAGATACAAAATGGTCGACCGAAACGTATTAAGTGTGCGAAATTCACCATAGAAATGAGCAATAATGGGTTTTTACAGGTTTTCGGCTGATGACGAATCTGATGTCAAATTCATAAAAATCGTGTACTTAGATAAATGTAAAATGTTTAATATAAATAAATACAATGTACTATAAAAATACTGCAATGAGCCTTCCACATATATGTAGGACATACACACATTAGCACTGAAACAAAAATTATTCTATTATAAATAAATACGTGTACAATAGTTTTTTAATATTGATAATTGGTGAGCACCACTTACGAGATATAAAGAAACAAAATTAAATAAAGAACACCACCACGAGCACGTTAATTTCACGAGACGATAAAATGCGCGGCAAAGTGCAGCCAAGCAAACATAGCGAAGGAGCTACTTTCACGAATCTAGTTAAGAGCTAGATGGTGAACTTGCTAGTAACAAGATATACTAAAATAAGTCCTGAAATACCATCCAAGTTCTGGCATGATGACTTTAACCTGCCTAGAAAATATATAACGATGATCATTCGAATGAAATTTGGGCACGGTTGTTACCCTGCACATCTTTATAGAATGGGACTCTCTCCTACAAATTTATGCGACATATGTAACATTGAGAGTGACTTGGACCATAT
This sequence comes from Rutpela maculata, assembly GCA_936432065.2. Taxonomy (NCBI): domain Eukaryota; kingdom Metazoa; phylum Arthropoda; class Insecta; order Coleoptera; family Cerambycidae; genus Rutpela; species Rutpela maculata. Next base: position 58,890,004 of record OW386288.2, read on the forward strand.
ATTTTTAAACTGCAGTAAACATACTGATGCGATTAACGAATTGTATAATAATCTATTAAAATCAAACATCGAAACCCCTTTCAATATCTTATATTTGTTATGCCTCAATAAAATCGATATTCTACACTGTCTTATATTATTTCTACATAAAACCGGCGTAAAAATTTAGGTTAGAGTTGCTATTCCTTTGTTTAAATTTTGTTACTAATCCGTGGCCTTACCTGTGTTGTGAAAATATTAAAATGCCTTGATAGGCCCCTAGGCGAGAAGTGTGTGTCCCTGTTACTTTCCTAATTGTGTTCTTCTTATTATAATATTCACGTTAGAATTAGGTTTAGCTATTTTCTGCTATAAGACAGTGTATCTGGCTGCATGGACTATGTCCTAATGCCAAAAAAAAAAAAAAAACTTGCTAGTAGTAGTCAGGAATATGTATACATTGACGAATTAAAAAAAAATTTAAATTTCGGTTCGAATTTGGTAGTTGTTATTATATCTTGTATTCTTCTCGAATTTTTCAATAATTTACGAAATTTTTTTTTAAATGTTGATTTAATCAAATCCATTAATTTCACACTATTGTTTATCAACTTAAACACGCCATAGTAGTCACCATTTATGTAATATTTAGTGGAATTATTAGTTGTTAATTTTTTATTTAAAACCTTCCCATTGTCCAAATTCGTGTTTTTGCCGATTTTTCGCCTTTTTTACTGTTTAACTGTTATTACGTTCAAAAAAAATAAAACCAAGAAATATTTTTCAAGATTAGTATCTTAGCTAACACCTCTATGCATTCAAATAAAAATAAAAATATTTATTTTTAAGTTATTACACTTTTAATGGTGTTAAATTTTCGAATTTTTTTCTTCTAAAACGTACAGTTCGACTTATTCGTAAAAAAATAATATAAAAACGAGTATGTATCATAAAATAAATCATTGGGGCTTTAGTACACTTCTTTACCTTCAAATTGAGCACTTATAAAGTACCGATATCACAATATTAAGCTTTGGTATTGACGATTTAAATTTGGTGTCAACACAGGAAAACGTCTTTTTTTCAGAAAAGTACTAAGTTTAAGGTCTGAATTTCCTAAAATAAATTTTTAAAATTTTTTTGGCTGAATACATAATTTAGATAATCCCTTTAAATGTGCTATCCAAGTATTTTTTTTTGTTTTTTAAATAGATTATTGATTTTACAATGATTTTTACTAAATAATCGTTAATTCATGCAATGGTCCGCTTTCAAGCTACATATGTAATAATTAAAGTATTTAAAAAATTATTTAAAAACATGTAATACTTCGAGGAAATGATACTTTTTCATCTCCAATTTGTTTCATATCATCTGCTTTTTGCAATCAAAAGTTATAGCGGAGCAGCGTCACTTGAGACCTTAGTTAACAAATTTTTACTCGCTCCAATTTAATGCGCAAAATATATGTCATATATGTTTCTTTCGTAAAATTCCCTGTTCTTTCGAATGGCGCTATCAGTTTTTTCGTACAAATAAAATGTAGAAAGTTATTCGCAAAAAACTGTATTTTTGCACTTAAATTGTTAAATAAAAATAGGACGAGTACACTTTTTTGAGGTAGACTTTTCACTACGTTATTCTAGCATACTTGAAGAATATTGTTCACCAAAGTCTACCTGGTTACAAATTTTTTCGAAGTGAAAATCTTCGTTTACTCCACTAATAACGAGACTCTATTTCAGTGTTCCCTTTAAGTTAAATGAAAGTTTAGGTGCTAATTAATAACGTACCGCTTAGTTTTTACATTTTTCACTTCTGCTGACAAAAAGTTCATGTTTGAGACATAAAAGGCATTCACCATTTCACTGTCAATAATAGGAAGATTATCACTTGCTGCCTTCTCAAAACCTTTCTCCATTTTAATGTCTACACAGTACACACACACATTTTTAAATAATTAATAAGAAACAAAGTTATAAAGTCAAAATACTAGATACGTACGATCACAACGTAAATAAGAGAATATAACCTATCTTTTAATTATTATTTAATACCCATTTTATTTCCATTAGTATTGCCAAGTGTCAGTTATTTGTTGAGAGCCGACATATAAAGTGTGTTTCTTCTGTTAATTATTATCATTTTTATTATAGAATAGAATAGAATAGAATAGAATAGTATATTTCTCACTATAGATATACATAGTATATATATGAACGTCAACAGTATCTAAAATAGTTCAGGATAATAAATAATAATTTACAGGTAATTTTAGAATAAAATAACAATAGTACACATTGAATAATATAAACATATAATCACAAACTGGTAAAAATACTTAATCTAGAATCATCACAGATAATGGTCAGAATTTTGCAATATCACTATGGCTCATAGTTTAGGTACTCATCAACTGAATAGAAACCGTTAGTAGCAAGAAATTTTTTCAGACAAAAATTGAATTTATTTACAGAACCTATGGCTTTGATTTCCTGTGGTAACTTATTATACATTTTAATACCTGCGTGGTATGGAGATCTTTCGTATAATCATAATAATAATAATCATAATCATCTTTATTGGTCTTGTGCACTATTTACATAGATAAGACAAGTCAAACATAAATATGTATAACTACAATATATAATACTTAGGATATATAACACATTCTGACTTACACATATATTCACAAACTTGTAACTATAAGACGCAGTATGCGAGCACATAAATTAAGTTGTCAAGGTATTTCTTTATACTGTGTCATTACTTAATACATGCATAACACATTTAGGCTTACACATATAATAATATATCACAGAATACAAGCACAAATTATATTTTAAAAATTATCGTCAAAATATTCCTTTACACTGTAATAGCACTTACTTAATAATATATTTTTTACCGCCGATTTAAATGCGGTGTAACTTTGTTTACCACGAATTTCTTTCGGTAATTTATTAAATAATTTAATGCCTATATGGTTTGGGCTCTTTTCGAATAAAGATGTTTTATGGTTGTAAATCTTGAGTAGAGTGCCATTACGTGTAGAATAATTATGCATGTCGTTAGTTCTTTCAAACTGATGTATATTCTTTTTGACATACATAATAGTTTTTAATATAAATATACATGGGACAGTAAGCAGTGAAAATTCTTTAAAATATGGTTTGCATGAATCCCTAGGTTTTAGGTTAAATATGAGTCTAATGATTCTCTTTTGAGATAAGAGAATTCTGTCTGCATTGCTGCCTAAGCCCCACAAGGTGATGTTGTAGCTTATATGACTATAGCCTAGGGCGTAATAGACATTTATTAGTGCCTTGATATCGAGGCATCTCTTTAGATTAAGCAAAGCAAAATAACAGGAATTTAGTTTTTTTGATATTTGATGGATATTACTATCCCAGCTTAATTTTTTATCAAGATAAGTACCAAGGTATTTAATATTATCTGACATTGTGATATTTGCTTGGGCTATTGTGAAAGAGAATGATGTTGATATTGGTTTCCTGTTATAGAAGTTAATGATAACTGTTTTTTCTGGATTTAATATTAATCGATTTTTGTTTGTCCAGTTCTCAAATTCAGTTAAAATAACTCTGGCCTCATTTTGTAGGGATAATTGGTCGTGTGATGATAAAATTATGCAAGTATCATCTGCAAACATTACAACTTTTCCATTGGAGATGTTATCAGGAAGATCGTTCGCAAAGAGGAGGAATAACAGAGGTCCAAGAACGGATCCTTGGACAATTCCTAAGTTCAAATCGTAAGGACTTGAACTGACTTTATTTAGCTGAACTATTAATTTCCTGTTTGTTAGAAATGACCTGATTAAATCGGAGATCTTGCCTCTGAGTCCATTGTTATTGAGTTTAAACATTAAAATATCAGTTTCAATTGAATCGAAGGCTATGCTTAAATCAAAATAGATACCTAGAACATATTTACCTTCATCTAATTCCTTGTATATATAGTTGAGGCAATCAATGCAGGCAGATTCTGTAGACTTGTTTGGAAGAAAACCGTGCTGAGCAGTGTTAATGATTTTGTATTTAAGTGAATACGATATTATTCTGTTATACAATATGCGTTCTAGGATTTTGGAAAATACACTTAAAATTGAAATTGGTCGATAGTTGATAATGGAGTAAGGATCATTTCGTTTGTAAATTGGTATTACTGCTGCTATTTTAAGGATAGATGGAAATTCGCCATACTTTATAGCCAAATTGAATAGAAATAACAAAGGCACTAATATTGAGTCACAAACACTTTTCACGATTTTCGTTGAAATGCCATCGTGTCCTGTCGAATTCTTATTTTTTAGATCTTCGATAACGGATTTTATTTCATGGGCTTCAATTTCTGCACAATAGAAGGAATTCGGTATACCGGATTCGTTACGATACTCTCCTTGGTTCAAATTGAACTTTCCAAATTTGTCTTCAACCATGTTGCGAGCTGAAGTTGCAAAGTGTAAGCCAAATACCTCTACTACATCTTTAGGATCATTGATACTTTTGTCTGCTATTGTTAATTCGATTTCCTTGTTTTTCTTTTCCTTGCCTAGTTGATTGTTGACTATGTTCCATACAGTTTTGTTGGCGTTGTTAGAGTTTTCTATTAACTTGGAATAATGTTTATGTTTTGCCTCCTGTATATATTTTTTATAGTCAGTTTTTCTTTGTTTATATGCTTTTTTAAATTCGTCGTCTCTAAAATTTTTAGTTAACCAATGCCAATTTCTTAAAACTTCACTTTCATTCTTCATGGTCTGGGTTATCCATTTATTATTCTTTTGTTCATTTGCAGTTATTGATATTAAGGGGCATGCGTCATCGACAATTTTAGTAAATAAATTTATGAACACTTCATAAGCTCTTTGGACATTATCGTACTGATATAAAAAGTCCCATTTCATGTGTATTAATGTGGTATTAAGTTTACATAAATTTTCACTCGTTATGTCCCTTATAACGTATTGATCGATGTTTAGGTGTTGTTTAGGTTCTTGAATCATATTTGAGGTTTGGTAGCAGAAAATTTGTGAGAGATGATCGGAAAATCCAGTTTCCATAGTTTCGTAAGATACTTGGCTAGCGGGTAAATTATGAATAAGGTAATCTATTGCAGTGCTGGAGGTATGACCGTTGATATTTGTAAATATTCTTGTGGCGGTTTTTGCTTCACACCGCAATTCAAATGAATCTATTATGTCGAGAAGTTTGTCTAACTTTTGACATTTTTGCAGAGAATCGACGTTTAAGTCACCACATATTATTAAGTAATCATAATTCGGATATAGGGTCTGTATGGTATAACTCAATTTGTTTAAGAAGTGTCTATAGCATCCATCAGGCGAGCGATATACACATATGAGACATGCTGTCTTTTGCTCAATGGAAAAAGATATACAACAACATTCGAAATCTTTTTCCTGTGATATATTTTTAATGAATTTCACTTCTTGTAGTTTATTCAAAGATTCTAGGTTATTGTTACAATATATTGCTACCCCACCGTGGCTATATTGCGTTCGGCAGAAATACGCGTGAATTTGGTATCCTTGTACTTTCAACATCATTATGTTTTCATTATTTAACCATGTTTCTTGAATACATAGAAAACTAGGTTGTGCACTTGCCAAAAATATTTCTAGTTCATTAACTTTGTTTTGCATACTTTGTATATTCATACTAATTATTTTCACACCTGTAAATTCATTTGGATTGGTTATTCTACGAGAAGTCTGCGAGAACCGTGTCTCTGTTTTGACGAAATGGCTTAAACTGAAATCGTTTGATTAGTGTCTTTTTAGGCCAGAATGATGGATTATATAATGTATCTTTGAGGTGTGAATTGGCACCTAGTTTAAAGCTAGGAAGTCCTCTTGACTGAAGTGCCTCTACTGTAAATTCTTGCTGAGGGCATTTTCTTTTTAAATAGGCTTTAATATTATCCTCAGATGTTCCAGGTTTGCATCTTCCTATGTATAGCCATAGTTTATTTTCGGCAGCAGAGAATTCATTTACGTTATCATTGTCAGCTGTTCCAAATATATATTTTGGTTCTTTGTTATTGTAGTTTTTATTCTGTGATATCTTTCTGTTTCTTTTATATATATTTTTTGAGTTCAAATTGCTTCTTGTGTTGGTTTTTATTCGTTCAGTTTTTTGCTCTATTACAGTGCTGCTGGAGTAATGTGAATCACTGTCTGATATGTCTAAGTTTGCCGTGTTTTCATTTCCATGATTATAATTGCACGCATCTTCACTATTAACATTGACATTATGTGCCAAATTTGTATTAGATGTTAAGAGCCTTACCAAATCAATGTTTGATTGTCGAAGGTTTTCAACACTTGTTTTTAGATCGTCCACTTTTTTTTCCAGCTCAGTTAAACTGTCGTTAACAATTTGTTTTATTATTTGTTGCACTTCACTATTCTTGAATAATTCAATATTTTTTAATCCATTGTTTTCGCTTAGTTTTTCAGTATGATTTTTTGCTTCAGTACTTAATTCATTCACTTTTTTTTCTATTTTGGATGTACTTTCATTAACTATATGTTTTATTACTTTTTTAAGTTCGTCACTTTTTAGTATTTCCATACTGGTGTCACTAATTTCACTTTTTTTCAGTTGTTGTCTAGTGTTTGCCATAATAAGTAATAGATTTAGCAAATTTTATTTCAATTATACAGGAATTATACAGGAACAATCAAAAACACGACTGCTGTGCTCTAGTGCTCTACTACTAATATAAAGTTGTATTATGACTTTTACTTTTTAATAGATGACCATGTCTGGTATTGTATGTGTGGTTATCTGAATTTGTTTCGAATATGTTTAAATTCTTTTTAACAAATTTAATGGTGTTTAATATATATATGCTGTGGATGGTTAAGATTTTATTATCTCTGAAATAAGGTTTACAGGAATCTCTTGGCGCGATATCAAATATTAACCTGATGAGCCTTTTCTGTAGGATAAACACACGATTTATACTTGAGGCAGCACCCCAAGCCACAATGTTATATGATAAGTGTGAATTATATATATAGTAGGTGGTATTATTTAATGGAAATTCATTATTTTCAAAAGCGGAGATAAAAAGTAGACATTCTTTAGTGAAATAATTAAAGCATTTCCTCTAACGTTAAACATTCATATACATTAAGCAACATGGAAATAGTCTCATCGGGAGGTTTCCAGAAGATATGCAAAATTCAGAAATGTCAACAGGTTCGGTTAATGTTCGTATGAAGCCGGAAATTGTTTAATTTTTATTGGATAGTCCACCCACGACGTAATTTGAGCGCATTTACTTGTTTGAAATGAGGGGTAAAGTAGACAATATTTTTATTTTTAAAATATCCATTTAAAATTAAAATATTATACGATATGACGTGTATATACAATATTTATTAGGTGTTAATAAATGATTTATGACATAATAAACATCAAGTTCAATTACGTGGGAAAGGCCCATTGTAACTTTAAAATGATACAAAAAAATGATTTTTATCACCATTTTAAAGCACATTTGAAAAGTTACAATTTAAGAAAAACAAAGTCTTAGTGTGAACAAATGGCAGTTTTTTATGAAGCTTCAGAATTCTCGTTTCTTAAAGAAAATAAATATTTTTATTTTTAATTTTCCATAATAGTTTACACCTACAGGTAAGTGGACAAAATTTTACTGTAACATCCTGATAACATACAGATTGCATTATCACAAACAATCTTTGAACAGTTTTATTCGACTACTAAGATTAATTTACATTAAACTACTTACAACATATATACCATATTAAAAGTTTGTTTTCATCAAGTATCCAACAAAGAAATGTCTATCTAGTGGATTGCAATCGCACATCTAAATCGTGATATTCTAATATATGCGGTGATCAGCTTAGAGGTTCTAGATGATATATACAGAGATAAAGTTTTAGTTTATCATCTCTTAGGGCCAGTTTTATAGGTACAGTTTAAAACCTAAGTTTAACTAGAAGATTCTGTTGAGGTCCGAAATAAAAGTAAATAGCGTATTTAGCAAAATGTATATTAGGCACATTCATCAAATAGGAAATTATTAATTAAATTTGAATAAAGATTCTGTGGTATTGATAGTTGTTAGTGAGTTATTATCGATAGTTATCGAATGATTTTTGTAGTAAAAAAGCTGCTGTGAGAAGCGTCTTTTTGAGTTCTTGTTAAGAAGTACTTGTTAATTTCCTGTTTGATGAGTGTGCTTAATATACACTTTGCTAAACACGCTATTTACTTTTATTTCAGACCTCAACAGAATCTTCTAGTTAAACTTAGGTTTAAACTGTACCTATAAAACCGGCCCTTAGTATTTTATTTTTACGTTTGAAATTTGAATTCCTGAATTTCAAATTTTGTGCATGAGCATGCACGAGTCGGTCCAAAGTTAATGGCAGGATTTGTATTTGTCAACACCAGGGATGGAGTGTAATGTTTCTGTTCCACTTGACTTCATCCCATTTCGCGCTTCGACCTTATTGCCACTGTAGATAAGACAGGGATTAAATTGACAATCCGTTCTTGCAAGTAGTTAATACTTCATAATTTCGTTGT